>JAOQMS010000180.1:40417432-40460306 GCA_027563885.1 Erythroxylum longipes | reverse complement strand
AATTGATATGATGCCATGTGGAGTTCTGTAGTGATCGCACGTAGCGCTCCCTTATTTTAGGATATGTATCGGAATGACCTATGGGCGTCCCAGTTCGTACCCTAGGGTAATGGGGTGTTACACTACGACCATGATTACTTGGCAGCCACCTGAAGTAGGAAGCCCTTCTTTGAAGTCCATGGATATATCGATCCAAACTTGATCCGAAATTGGCAATGGTTGTAAGAGTCTGGCTGGAACCATGTGTTCAGATTTATTCTGTTGACACACGTCACATTCACGGATAAAGGATCGAACTCTTTGTCTCATCCCATTCCAAGTAAAATCAAATTTTAGTCAGCCCAGTGTTTTATAGAAATCAAAATGTCCTCCAATGGGTCTCTCATGCAATTCAGAAAGAATAATGGGTATAATTGAAGAATCTGGTGTTAAAAATACCTTATCGTGTAAGAACCACACTCCCCCACACTTTTGTGCATTCGGATTTGTGTTGTACTAATTGTAGAATGAGTCCTAATTACATTCATGCTTTAAGACTTCCCACCACACGGCTTGAGGGCTAGAGACAGCTATGAACGTAATTTCTTCTTTCCTAGACAACAAACCTGCTGTACCGTTGTTGTTTCCAGATTTGTATTCAATCTTGTATTCATACCCTAGTAATTAGGCAGCCACTGTGCCTGTGCATCCGTGACAACCTGCTGCTCCAATAAAAATTTTAAACTCTTATGGTAAGTCCGCACCACAAAAGAGTTTCCCAGAAAATAGGGTCGCCATTTTCTCACGGATTTGACAATAGCGAGCATCTTTTTCTCGTAAGTAGAAAGCTTCAAATTTGCCACTTTAAGATGTTCATTGAAATAGGCAATAGGCCTTTTCTCTTGCATCAACACGACACCAATTATGTTCCCACTAGCATTGCATTCAATAATAAACGGTTGCTCAAAAGTTGGAAGACGAAGAACAGGGCCGTGGGTTAGTGCATCTTTTAGCTGTTGGAATGCTTCTTCTATCTCCCGTGTCCACGTGAATCCTTCTTTACCTAGCAACTTATTTAAGGGAGCTGCGATAGAACCGAGACCTAGGATAAACTTTCGATAATACCCTGTTAGGCCTAGAAACCCATAAACTTCACGTACTGACATTGGTATGGGTGTGGCACCCCGCTCCCATTTGACACCTTCCTGTACATCCTTCGGACATTCAGGCACATGTTGACAGAAGTGGTGCGGCAACATCACTTTCATTATATCTCATGGCATCATAAATTAAAAACATAAATATCATAATAATTTTCAACCCCAAATTTCTCGTTTCATTTCATAAACAATATGTACATTGTAGCTTTACAAGTCATCCATATATGTACAATAACAACAATAACAACAACCTATCAGAGTCTACAGCTCTGTCTACAAAACAAGCTACATACATGAGGAATTATACAAAAATTTTAGTCTAAGTCCTTCAGTCCAGCTGACCAACCTTTGAGCCATGTTTTTTATCCCAAAAGTTGTGCAAAATCTCTTCTAAGCAGTCTTAGAAGCTAAGTCGTCGCTCTCTCGAACCTGAAAATATCAACATTGCAATTTGGTTGAGTTTTGCGAACTCAGTTGAGTAACCATCCTCAATGGTTCACCCACATTACATAACACATTAATTCAAAAACAATCACATAATTCACATTATTTCATTTACCAACATAAAGCATCACAATACATGTTGTACATAATGTTCACATTTCTCATTCAACATAATTCAATAATACATTGCAATCATTCAAAACATATATAGATCATGTGTATATGCGATGTTCATGAGACTCACATTCATTTATTTCATTGTTGTGACCAAGTTCCTTTTTTACTATCCCATATCTATTGCGGATACCGGGCTCTATCATACTGTTTCTTATCCACTGGGGATATAAGGCTCTTTATACAATGAGCCTTAGGCTCTTACCATAATAGTCTGAGCTTTAAGCTCTTTTTCACTGGCAACTCAGGTCACAACTGCCTTTATCTTTCATGTATTCATGTAATGGTGTGCACCACATATATTCAATCAATCATGCTCATTCAGTCACGTTCATGTTCTCTTTCTCATTCACATTTGTCATCGGACCTTGGATCCGGCATTCAACATACAAGTTGAGTATCACTTATTTCGTCACATTCACATACAATGAGCACTTTCAAATATGGTAATCATGTATCAATGCCTCGGACATTCAAGGTCTGAAATCAGTGCATACACATCACATAATAATTTAATACATAATTAAATAAACAAACATTCATAGTGAGACCATTTTAGGTTACTCACAGTTTGCTCCCGTTAGTTTGTTGCCTTGAAGTCCCGACAATGTCTGAAACCAGTCGCTCAATATGCTCTTCTATAATATGCAAACATACACATTTACCATTATTACTTTGCACATTCATATGAATACTTAATCATAAGCACGTGTGCATATGTCATTTATGATACATGTTCAATGACAAATTCTCGAATATATTTCCATAATCATCTTATAATCAACTAACAACACCTTTTAATCATTCTTTAATCTCTAACACTCTTTGTCCGCTTTAATCACCTCATTCAACATCAACTAGGTTCATTCAAGAACTCATTTAAGCCTAAATACCTCATATTGGAACACCCTAGCAATAATTGGCTCATACTTCACTCAAAAGACAACTATTTTTCTTTATAGGACTGGCCACGATCGTGTTGTCCCTGCCACGATCGTGACAGAAACCTTTGGGGCTAGCCACGATCGTGGTGTCCTGGCCACGATCGTGGTGTCCCAGCCAAGATCGTGACAGAAACCTTTGGGGCTGGCCACGATCGTGGCGCTTCTGCCACGATTATGATAGAAACTCTTTCAGGCCAGGCCACGATCGTGACAGAAATGTATTCTGTCGAGCCACGATCGTGCCCTGCATTTTCTTCCTTCTTTTTTGCACGAATTCAACAGATATCCTCACATTTTTTTCACACCAAATTTTCCCGAATTCACCTCCTCTAATATGACCTCATTTCTTACTAATTTAACTACCATATTGATTACATTAACTCCACAAAATTCAACTCATTTGATTCATCAATTTCAACTTAATTTCATCATTGAAATCCTATCTCTTTCCATAGTATATCTCATTCATAAAGCATCAAATAATTCATTCATTATGATATGTCCTCATTTAACACTCTAAACATTTCAAATTAGATGCATTGCCATCAAACAACCTTTTCCTTAAAGTATAACATCAAAAATAAATCAAAACTTATTACACATTTGACCAACCTTTACAACATCAAAATTATGTTCCTTTTAAGCCCCAATTAAGTCCAAAAGTATCATAGATATATAACTCATCCTAAATTGGTTCAACCATTACATAATCAAAACATTTTCATGAAAAATCACTTCCCACGATCGTGACAGAAACAATTCTCCCACTTATCCTGCAGTTTTCCAGTTTTTCACAAGACTTATTTTTAGGTCAGTTTTCTATGACTATTATGACCTAGAAAATGAGGTTTTTAAGCCTCACCTTCTTCTAATAAAATGTTCCTCTATGTCTTAGCTTTCTAATTACATCAAATTCATACATTTTGGTTCAGTATCATGCACTTTATAATCAAAACACTACAGACAGTTCTCATACCTCGACAGAGCGCAATTCTTAACTTCAAGCCAACTTTCAAGATTCTTAAGGACAGATTTCAAATTTGATTCCTTCATGAAAAATGTATCCATATGTTTCTAGTTTACTCTAAATAAAAATCCATTTGATTTGGATCTCTATAAATCAAGACATGGCCAAAATAAAGATGCATATTTAGTGAAAGTACTCCATCTAACATATTCCAACACACATTTAACTTCATTTTGAATTCTACCTTATCTCCAAACTATCATCCTACTTCTTCTCATTTCAAGACAATACATTGGCCTTTTCTTTTGCTTTAAACTCATGAATTATCATTCATCTTAACACAAAGTAAGACATAAATCTATTTATCTCTACATCCACACACACACACTTCATCATACTTCAACTTCCTTGTTTCATCATCATTCATCTCCTAATTCTATCATCATAAATGCTTTATTTAACAAAAAATTCATGAATAACATTAACTCACTACAATTTAGAGCGTGATCCCTTTATTAATATACTATACCCACGTTAAAACATATATATAAAAACTCATGATCAATCATCAAATTTTCATTATACATGTTCCATTTAACATTACCCATGAAGATTAAAGCATAACTTACTTGATTTAGCTTCAAAATCTTCAAACTCTTCAAGTCACACTTAACCCTAGCTTTCCATACAACCCACATACATCATCCTTCAAAGGTGGAAGGGTTAGGTCTTTAGTGAAAAACGAAAGAGAGCACAAGATGAGTGTATCAAGTGAAAGATGAGAAGACTAAGTTCAACGTGAATGGAGATTGGTGAGAAAAAAAATTTGTGAAGGAGGAGAAGAAGAACAAAGTCACGAAGAAGAAGAAGAAGAAAAGTAAGATAACGAAGAAGAAAAGTAAGATAACAAAAAAAATTAAATGGTCTTTGAATAAGCTAAAAGTCGTGGGATTAAGACATGGCTTGGCAAGTGACACTTGTCACTTGCCACATGTCAAATTCTTATAGGTTCAAACTAGATTCTCTCATTTAGCTAGTTCAATCAACTCCAATTTCTACTCCATTTGTCTCCAAATTTCAATGACATAGGTCATTGACTCCAATTGTTATTTATAAAAATTTTCACTTCCATTTGACTCTTAATTCTACTTTCATTTATCAGTTGTCTTACCACTTGGCATTTTTCCTAAAAATTTACCCAAAAATTCAAGAATTTTCTTAATCTCACCAAAATTTCTAAATCAATACCTATTCACACCAATTCAATTTTAAATACATATAAACCACAATTCACATCAAAAATCACATTTATAAATTAATTATACTCAGAAAATGTCAATGAATGAATGTACAATTATTTTAATATGCAAACATTAATATTCACATGTGTGTATATATCATATTATGCATGAACATGAAATGTACTTTCTAACTTCCCATTAATCTCTCATGTATTGTATTTTAGGGTCCTAACCCTTAACATGGGATAACGGGATGTTACAGTAGGCCATTCTTAGACTGCCTGTATTTTTTCGGGATCTGGCCCAACCCTGTTTTTGGAAATTACATGCCCTAAATATGGACTTGTTAAAATCTGAAAACACATTTGTTCTGTTTTGCATACAACTTATTCTTGTTCAATATTTCCAATACAATTTGCAAGTGCTACATATGTTCTTCCCAAGTCTTGGAATAAACTAGAATGTTTTAGAAGAACACGAGAACAAACTTACGGAGATAAGGCCGAAAAATGTCATTCACCAAACGGCATTACTACGAATTTGTACTGGCCTTCATGGGTCCTGAATGCAGTTTTGGAAATGTCAACTTCACGAACCCTTATCTGATGATATCCTGCTTTGCTTTCAAACTTGGAGAAGAAGCAAGCTTCATATAGTTCATCCATTAATTCGTCAATTACCGGAATTGGAAACTTATCCCGCACTGTGATGGAGTTCAAAGCCCGATAATCTATGCAGAACCTCCACTCTCCATTGGTTTTCTTTACAAGTAACACTATACTCCTAAGACCATGGGACATGCAACTTTTGGAAGCACAAAAAATCATCTTCTATCAAGAAGTCTCCAATATTCATGCGAACATTCTTACAAAGTCCTGTACATTCGACACATTGTTGGTTAGCCACCATAACCTGAAATCTACGATTGTTCTTTACTGGTAATCCAAACTTAGCTACCAGTTTTTGTTCTGTGAAATTGTGAGTGCTTCCTACATCTATGGGGACGAGAATTTCCGTTTGATTGATCTTTCCCTTGATGCGCAAGGTTTATGGGTGTTGGATTCCAGAAATAGCGTGAAAAGAAATTTCCGGCATAATTTCAGCTTCTTCCATACATTCCACGTCCTCATCACTCCCATTTCCTTCATAAGTGGATTCTGTGGCCTCTCCAATCATAAACAACTGAGGCTTGACACACCGGTATCCAGGTATGAACTTCTCATCATAATAGAAGCATAATACCTTGTCTCTTCGTTCTTTAGCCTCCTCAGGTGTTAGTTTACGAAAATTGGAAATGTTGGTTTTTTTAGCAGGAATAGGTCCTAGTATACCTGAGGTGTTGGTTTACGAAAATTGGAAATGTTGGTCTTTTGAGCAGGAATAGGTCCTAGTGTACCTGAGGTGTTAGTTTACAAAATTTGGAAATGTTGTTCTTTTGAGCAGGAATAGGTCCTAGTGTATCTGGAGATTGCTGGCTAGCGTTTCTTGGAGGCGTGGAGACCCTAGGCAGATTTGGGTTTCGGCATTGAAGTTGATTTTTTTCCACCACATTTTGTGCCGCACTGATGGCCTCAGTATACGTCTGTAGTTCCTTGAGTTGCATGTCGAGTCTAATTTCATCTTTGAGCCCCGCAATAAAATTTCCTACGAGAAAAGATTCCTTTAAGGCGTCCACCTCATGAGCTAGCCTCTCGAATTCCTTCTGGTAAGCCCCGACAGTTGTGTTTTGTTTGAGCAGTGATACAGCTATGGCCGAGTTTTCATATTAAGTTGGACCGAACCACTTCAAAAAGGCTCATGTGAACTCCTTCTAATTTTGGGGTCCCAGAGCCGTCTTACTGGTGTACCGATACCACTAGAGAGCATCCCTGTGTAAAAGAAAAGACGCCAGAATTAATTTTTGTTCAGCTTCAACCCCATGGTAGGCAAAGTACTGCTCACTCTGAAAAATCCACCCAGTTGGTTCCTCTCTTCCATTATAACATGGAAACAAGCTTTTTGGCACAGCTTTAGGTAGCCTATTTCCTTGAGAATTCTCTCCCATTAAGCCTTGACTAGTATCCTACATTGGACGGTGTGGTGACTCCACCACGCTGGTAGTTGCCTTGAAAGCTTGAAACTCAGTGACCAAAGTATGCATGCGAGAATGAAGTTGGTCGACATTAGAGTTTACCTGGTTCAAGGCAGCTTCTTCTCTCTGCAATGTTGCTCCTTGGCGTTGAAGGGTGACCACTTGATTGGCAACCATCTCACTTATCTCGGACATGAACTTAGCATTGGTTTTCTGCCTGGTCTCCATTGGATCAACTGCTCTGATACCAAAAATGTTAGGATTTACTCTATACTTTGGTAATCTTAAGAACTAATTAAGTGCAATAAGAAAATTAAGAGAAGATTTAGGAAGAAAGTGAGACAAATAGAATAATTTTCATATCCTTTGCCTATTTAAACTAAAAACATAACTAACCAAGTCCACTTCTTGCCAATTGTTAAGGCTACTAACTTAATTAGTTACAACAAAAACAACTTCACTAATCTAATTATTAACAAACTAATGATAAAACCAAATTGACTGATTCTCCTAACAGTCGTCCTTAACGTGCAAGCAATGTTACTTGGGCAATAAGTCCCTGCTTGTAATCCGTATCAAGTTTCTGCGAATGTGAGTTTTGAATATAAAAGAGATTATGTACCTTGTGGGGTTGCTGTGCTGAGTGGAACATCATAAAGTGCGGTCATCTTTATTCTAAATTTCGCCTTATCATAATGAATTCTTCACTCCTTGCCTTTTTGTCTGATCTTTACACTTTTAACCTCTCTTTAACTTTTGGAGATTAACTTTGACTTAAGATGGGAATGAGTTGTCTAAAGTGATGCAAGGAGCAAGGAAATGGAGCTTCTGCTTTCTAATAGTCTGGAGATGGGCGGCTAGAGCACTAGTTGGTATAATGATTAAAGTTTCTCAATATATTTTTTTTTAAGACTGTATGTGCAGCATAGCAGAGTTTTGTATTTCCCATTGCGAGAAGTGAACGTCTAAATGGGCTTTACTTCAATCAACTAACTATACTCAAATCTGATATGTTTCCAAGTCCCGACTCATGTGGGCAACCAGATCATAATTTTCCAGGCGGACCACAAAGTCAAATGTATCCATTTCCAGTCGTTCTCGCCTCCCCCTCAACTTTTCCTGGCTAGGATTGCAAGTTGCGACTACTTTGAACATTTCACAGCTCGAGTGATGGTCCACAGCGAGAAGTTATGAGAAGGGGTGCGCATTCAGTTTTAAGTATTTTAATATCAGGGATGCCTAGTGGAGATTTCCATGTCCATACCATACGTACAAGTAGTCTTATGCACTGAGTTGTTGGATGCATTTTAAATTAAAACTCGGCAATGTCATAGGTTATTGTCCACAACTGAATAGTCATCTCTGCTTTCAGATATCTTGACTATTGTGGTCGAAGTGCAAGCACAATGATTATTATTCTATTTTTCATATCCAAGAAGACATGGCTTTAATGTCAACATCTTTTAAAATAGAAATAGAGAGACATTTTTTCAAATGCACGACACAAGCACAAGCTTGGCCCTAAGGTAATAGTATGACGGGAGGGAAGCATGAATTTACGCATAAGAATCTTAACGGCAAGAGAGAATTCTTGCACCACCAAAGAAGTTCGTTCGAGGAAAGTACGGTTCCAATTTCATACCACTCTTGCTGTAGAAGTCAAGGCCAAAAGGGAAGAGAAAGGAAGCCGAAATGCTTTTTATTCTGACAACATTTATTCTGAACGATGCCAGTAAAGAGTTCTGCCATCGTTAGTTTACTAAGACACGAAATACTTTGCTTGGACTCTTCGCTTAAAATAAATGAAACCAAGAAAAACACTCCAATCCTTGAAGATGTTGTCAACAATGTATGCTGGTAGGCGATCCAAGAAAGATTGGAATCATTTAAAGAGACCATTTATTTATGTCTCACTTGTTACTGAATATAAGCATAATTTTGATGTAGTCTGGGTCAAATAAATGTTGTATTATGTAGGAAGTGAGTCAAAACATTAATCAGTTGAATCTGGTAGAGGTGTGAATAAATAAGCAAATGATGATATTTTTGTATTCTTGCTGAAGAAATGGTAATGAATCAACTTTTTCCCTATTTTTCAACTCCGGGGAAGGTGAGATGTGAACATCAAAACCTGTAATTATGTTATGCATTTTTCTTTCCTGCTCAGTTTACCATATTTAGAGTAATGGTGAAAGGTTGAACCAGTTGAAGGAGGTTGGTGTAGAAACACCTTATTGGATGCTCTCCCAATTTTTTTAAGATCACAAAAAAGTTGGTTGGTAATACAAGACTACTTGTTTATTAGAACCAGTAAACCTAAGGTAACACGTTTCCATCCCTAACAAAGCCTCGATTCTCAACAATGAAACTTTCAGAAGTCGTCGAGCAAGTTATCTACAATTTCTCCATTAATTTGTTAATAGAATTATTCATTTTTCTGTATCTTAGGTATTTCCTAATTTTTGTATTTTGTATTTTTTGTTTATTTTTTTATCTTGTATCACTTGTATATTGTTTTGTTTATATATGGGTTTATAAAAATAATTTTTTTATTATGTAAAAATAAAGTTACTTATTGTTAAGAAAGAAACTTTCTGGGAAAACGTGAAAATTTTTCACTTTATCACTGCTTTTTATCAGTGTATAAATGTGACGACGGGATATTGACACTGACAGGACAGCGGCATCCAATCCGTGCTTTTAAACTTTAAAGACAAAAAGCAATCAAGCTTGTTAAAATGGATGGTGACATATGCATGACGTACTAGCTTTGATCATGCCCTCAAATCCTTTGTGGCCATGAATGCATCGCCTCTTTCTGTAAGCTATTCTTATCCTTATTTAATAAAATACAATCTACACAAAATGAATGGATAAAGATAAAGCACTCAGTTATTAACATTTTATACCTTTTTTATTTTCTTTTTGGTCAGTTTCAACTTTGAATTTCTATTTTCTTTTCATTTTCTTCTTTATTTCTTAGATAGCATCAAATTATGATTAGTTTTCTCTCGTTCCTTTAATTAGTTGTTACAACTAGAGGCTTAAATAAGTGAATTTTAAAATCAACCGTACATTTTAATTTTATAATTTTATATTATATTTATCGCTATTCAAGTACACGATTCATAAATTTTGATCTTTCGGTAGTCTTTTCTTTTTAATTTTCAAACACCTATTTTATAAATGTCGCAATAGTATAAGGAAAAAGGTTACTTTGAGATTGATGAGCAATAATGTTTCTAACAATTTTTATTGTTGAATTAGTAAATAACCATCGTTATTATAAAGTACCTCTTTCCGGTGAACATACTTGTTGCTTTGAATTTGCAATTTTCGTTAAATTTACATATCATAACTTATTTGCTCAATTTGGCTAGATTTTCTTTTTGTAAATCTCTATTTATCAAGATGTGCTCTTCTTTTTATTTTTGTTAAGATCTTATACGGTTGCTAGCTTTTGAGCATGACGGCATGGAGGTTGGTGATACAGAGAAAAATCTTCAATCAACTTTGAAAATTTTCAATGTGATGCAAGTTCTTTGAAGTAACAAGGATAATGTCATGGTTAAGTCGGATATATAAAATTTTATATGTCCCGTACTTTTTTTTTTTTTTATCTTTTGAAATTTCTAATATTTGATTTTATATATCTCAAAACACAAAAATAATATTAAAAGAAATCACTAAGACAACTGCATCTATTATTTTTTATAATATAATTTTAGTGAATGTGAGTATTGATCCCATAAGAACTATAATTATTAGTACTAATTATCTTTCTATTATCTAATATCTTAAAATGAATTATTGATTTTAAAAAGAATAATTATAATCTTTTAAACTGAGTTGTTCAATTTTTAAAATTTTAGATACTTAATTGAAATTTTTTAAAATGTTGAAAATTGAAATGAGGAAATCTAAAAGAAAGTTTAGAACTTTCTAATTTATAATCCCATTATTTAATTAGAATGGGTTATAGAAACTTTTATATTTATTTTAAGCTCTTATTATATAAAATTAATGTATCATAATTATATTAACATTGATAACTTTTATTTTTAATAATTATGATATTTATATAAGAATAAAATTTGATATGTTAAAAAACAACTTAAATTGAAATCTAATAGAGTAATACAAATAAAAGAAAAAAAGATAATGAAACAAAAAATGTTTTTATTTAAGAAGTTTTTAATTTATTTCAAAAATAGAAACCAAAAATGTGAGAAAAATCATAAATTTTAAAAGAATAAAAGCAAAATTAGACGATCCTTTAATGATTGAAACTTCTTCAAAAATCTACAGTTAGAATAGTGAGAAATTATATTAGTAGGAGTTACACTAGTCATATAATATATGGTTAAACTATTTCCATAAATTATTATGAAACTATCATATTGAAAAGTAAAATATTAATGTCTTATGTATAAAAGGGAAGAATAAATATTATTATTATTAATAAAAATAATAATAAGACACATTTATTAAAAATATCAATGAAAGTATTGAAAGGCCTAACTCACCCCAAAAATTACCTTGAGATGGAAGGTTTGCATATTATTATAAATGACTGAATGCACTCATACTTGTCCGATGTGAGATTTTTGACACAAACCCCCTTAACCCAAAGCAGAGCTGAGCATCTATTGAACATATTGGGCAAAAAGACAAAACCACACATCGCCCCAAATCATCGAGATAAACTGGCTCTAGTATCATGTTGAAAGGCCTAACTCACCCTCAAAAGTTAACTTGAGAGGGAAGGTTTGTACACTATTATGAATGACTAAATGCACTCACGCTTGTCCGACGTGGAATTCTTGATAGAAAGGGAGATGAATTATGCCTTTCACATTTTCACTTATTTAAAATTTTAAAGAAATAGCTTCTTACTCTATTGAATGGTTGTGATAATTTGATTAATGATAATCATAAAATAATTATAATAGTAACAAAAAAGTAGTAGGGAAAGAAAAATAAAACTTATTTATAGTAATTGGATCAAAAAAATCTCAACTCTCCAAAATCTAGTTAAGAATTCACAATTTTTTTCATGCAAAAGGAAAAAATGAACCCTTCATACACCATCTTATTTATCAAAAGTTAAAAAAAAATCTTTACAAATGTTGTTTAAAGTCAAGAAGAACTATTATAATGTTCCACAATAATTTTATAAATAAATAAATTTTATTTTATTATCTCATATGATATCTATTAATAATAAATTATTTATATTTATGAAAACAAAATTTATATCAGTAAAAATTGTAAAAATATTTTTATTTATTAATATTTTAAAACTAATTTATTTACAATTAAAATACTTATTTCGTAAATAATTACTTTAAAATTTTTAGTTCATATATTTTAAGTTCAAATTATATATTTTATATAATTTTTACATTTAAAAACAGTTTTACTTTCCAAACTAATTTTTTATTTCCAATTTTAAACTTACAATAAAATAATTAAAATAAATTTAATAATTATTATATTTTTAATTTTATTAATAATTAGCATTAAATGATTAGATTATATATTTAATTAAAAATAAAAATAAATTATAATAAAACTAAAACTAAAGCTAAAACTAAAACTAAAACTAAAATAATTATAAAAATTAAATACAAAATAATGCCAATTAGCTGTCCCTAGATTATGCAGGTAGGATGGCTAATTCATGCGTTATTTGATTCTGAAAATGTGATTACGTTACAGTCCCATATAGATACTGTAGTGCAAATAATGTTTTTGCCTCCATTGGCTCACCTACCACAAAGCCCGAGCAAATGAAGGTATTAATGGTGATGGAAGCAAAGTATTCCCGCTCACCCACTCCAATCACCTAACGCAGTCTGAGCTTCTAGGTCCAACTGCTGAGATGTCATGTCGTGGCATCGCCAAGTAAGCTTTTGCTTTTACATCTCCTCCTTATTGTATATAAACACCATCACATAGTCCTTTATTTAGTGTCACAAACTTATCTTCATCCCTTTTCCATTGTTCATCATTCATCTTGGGAAATGGGTAGCCTTGCAACTGAAAGAACAATTGTTGGATGGGCAGCAACAGACCCATCCGGGATCCTTTCTCCTTATAGCTACGCCCTGAGGTTATTTTCATATGATCTCATACTTTATTACATACATTTGTAGTAGTACTATCAATGGCCTCTCTCTATAATCTTATGCTTTTCTGTGTAGAAACCCAGGTCCAGAGGATATTTTTATCAAGGTTCTCTGTTGTGGAATCTGCCACACTGATATTCACCAGGTCAAGAATGATCTTGGCATGTCACATTATCCTATGGTCCCTGGGTACAAACTCATCTATGACACTGTTATCTTTAAGACATTGGAATATTTTCTTGTGAGCTTTACTGCTTTCGCATTCTAACTGTAATAACTGTTCTTACGGATGAATAGCCATGAAGTTGTGGGTGAGGTGTTGGAGGTTGGATCAGCTGTGGCCAGTTACCAGGTTGGAGACGTCGTTGGTGTCGGCGCTGTGGTAGGCTGCTGCAGAGAGTGCAGGCCATGCAAATCTGACAACGAGCAATACTGCAACAAGAAAATCTGGTCGTACAATGATGTCTACACTGATGGTAAACCAACACAAGGAGGCTTCGCTGAATCTATGGTAGTTAATCAAAAGTAAGGATTCGAACTTTCTCACTTTTGCATTCACAGTTTGCATAACTATCTTATTCTAATAAATAGAAGAGGAATGAGTAGGATTAAAGAACCCATCTTTGAATAAGAGTGTGTTGGTTATTAAATTGAGTGGATGACAAAAACTTGTACTTCTATTCATAAAGTTTTGCGCTTTTCACAGATTTGTAGTGAAGATACCGGATGGTATGCCACCGGAGCAAGCAGCGCCTCTATTGTGCGCTGGGGTAACAGTTTACAGCCCACTGAAACACTTTGGACTGAAGCAGAGTGGACTAAGAGGAGCCATATTGGGGCTTGGAGGAGTTGGGCACATGGGAGTGAAGATTGCAAAAGCGATGGGACACCATGTTACTGTAATTAGCTCTTCTGATAAGAAAAGAGAGGAGGCGTTGGAGCATCTTGGCGCTGATGAGTACTTAGTTAGCTCAGATGCAGCTAAAATGAAAGAATTTGCTGACTCTCTTGATTATCTTATCGACACTGTTCCCGTCTTCCATCCTCTGGAGCCTTACCTTTCTTTGTTGAAACTTGATGGGAAGTTGATCTTGATGGGTGTTATCAACACCCCGCTTCAGTTTGTTACTCCTGTGGTCATGCTTGGTGAGTATTTTCTCATTCATTCTGCCTGCAAAATCCCACAAAGATAAGATCCTGTTTTTGCTCAGTTTTGGTGTTCATGTTAACACTTGTGCTGTTTCAACTTGTAGCTTTTGTTTCCCTATAATTAACCATGTTATTGATTGTTTCATTACTCGACGAAAGACTACCCTTCCATTAAACCTGACTACCATTTGTGTAGAAAGTTGAAAATTTCCAGTCCAATAGGTGCTCTTGTCATTAATTTGATTAAACCCTATTGTCCAATTAAGAAGAGAAGAAGCTAATGTACTTTCTTTCTTGTTGACTTTTAATAGGGAGAAAGACAATCACGGGGAGCTTCATTGGAAGCATGAAAGAAATAGAGGAAATGCTTGAGTTCTGCAAGGAAAAGGGGTTGAGCTCTACGATTGAGGTGGTGAAAATGGACTATATAAACACTGCTTTTGAGAGGCTGGAGAAGAATGATGTGAGATACAGGTTTGTGGTGGATGTTGCTGGCAGCAAGCTTGATCAATAAGAAGTTATCCGTCCAATGTTACCAAACTCAATACAAACAGTCTTACTTTATTATAATGCAAGGCCTCACCGTTCTCTCTTTCTCTGCTTATTTTTCTCCAAATTCAATGCCTTCTGGATTTGTGGATTGTGATGGTTCAATCTTCTGCAACTTCGTCTCCTGTGAAAACGAAATATACCTACCGTTACCCTTAGCATTAACAGTTGCTCATTTACAGGCGGCCTTTTTGTTGACTTGTTAATGCGTCTCGAGGATATATTATTCTCTTTGAAAAGTTTATATCCCAAGAAAATTCCAACTAGATTTAATGGTGCAAAAGCAGTGCATACATATCCTCTCAGTTAAGGTTAATTAGCAGCCACACTTTTCAGCTTTATGAATTGCTCTTTATGTGATAAGAATAAAACAATGACGATGGATGATGGATTTCAAAACCTGCTGCCAAGGAACAATCGAGTTCTGCTTTTGATTATGTTATCAAATTAATCACCAAATGATCCATCTAATCAATTGATGTTGAAAACATTATAATGTTAATTTTTGTGGCCCACAAACCACAAACAACAAACCAATATCTCCTTCCTTTTCTATCCGCTAGTAACCAATACAAGCCATGTTTGGTTGCTTCTTGAGTCTCTCTTAATTCCTTAATTTGTATTACTTCTCATCTCTATCCTCACTTTTAAACAAGATGTAACACGACCAAGTGAAGATGGCAATTGGCATATTAATTTATTAGGTGGAATTAGTTTAAATGTATCTTTCAAGATAAGATGTGGGATTGAAGCTTATTCTTAACCAAAATTACTTTCCTTACATTTCCTGCAAAAATAGGTTAAACTTTTGAGTATTACCAAGTCCATATGTTATTATTGAAGGTATGATAAGAAGCGTAGATATTGCAACTTGGCCAATTTCCTGAACCTCTATCTTTTAACTAGTAACTTGGTTTGTAATGTACCTACCAGGTAATCAACCACCAGAAACATTGCCTGTACACCAATTATCTGCCGTCGTTGTTTTAGATATGATGGAATACTTAAGATAGCCAAGAGCTAATAGCCACAATGACCTGCGACCTTTATTGTCAGCAAGTGAATTATATATATCATTGGTAGGTTTCCATTATCACAAGAACATGCGACCTTGTTTAGATGCCTCTTTGTCACTGTCAATGATCTCTTACAATACCTACTTTGTCCATCAGAAAATTGAGATGATAGTTTCATATGTATGTCTGAATTTTTCCTAGGTTAAGACAGAGAGTCCACCGAAGAATCAATTGCTTAGGACACACTGTGGTTATCATTTCTCAATATGCATCTACAAATTCGACTCCTTATGCTACTTTTCTGCCTTGGTAGAAGCAGAACGCAAGAAATTTCCTTTAGCCTGAAGCAAAGGAGTTGGTCAGTCAATCAAATTTTCCAACAACTATTTTTTCTGATGTGAATGATATTGCATTGATGTTATGAAGGTGCAAACAAATAGCAAGTCATCTTCCCAACAACCAAGCATACTTGAGGGAACTGTTGGCTTATTACAACTGAACTGAACTTCAGTCAATGAACAGCCAGTTTCAATTCCAATTCTTACAAGAAAGTTTTTTAAGCAATTGAACAAATGAAAATAGAGTGAATTACAAATCGCACAAGTAGTCTCCTCAAGTGTTAAAGTAGAGATTCGCCTTAAATAAACGTGCGCTTCCAACAACTGACTTGACCTAGAAAGAGTCCTACCATCGTATACAAGTATTTTCTTTAAGGATCATTTGAATTGGTTCACTTAATACCAAATCGGGTGTTTTTAATTTTGGCAACAAAATCATCAGGTCATTAACTACATAAGATTTGGTAAGGTCATTAACTACATAGGATTTGGTCAGATAGTGTCATCTGTTATCTTATTCAAGAAATCGGCCTTATCATCAACTACCAACTCTTGAGATACCAAATCAGTGAGAACTCGGTGGAATTATGGGGTATTTAAAAGTTGAACACGTAGTTTCTGATGAGATGTAGCTGAGGACCTAATCTTATCTGCTCTATATTAGAATATTTTAAGTTTCAACGTCCCCATGCAACAAGCTCGAGTCAATTGCCCCATGGATGGCAAATTTAACAGATATTATTGCTTACACGTTCATCAGATACGTGTTCAACTAGATTAAAGCGACCTATAACTAACCAGGACAATATGGAGTTGATTTCGTCTCAAACAAAGAAAAAAAAACAGTTTTTTGGTAAGTTTTAGTAAAATTTGGTCGTGCTGGAACAAATGCATCCTACAAAGTACCATCCTACAAAGTACAAGGACAGGCGCTCTGATCTTCCGAACAGATATAGACATTGCACTTGCCATTCATGTCAACGAGACCATACACATGGTGGAGAAAGCGCAGGGGCTTTTCTTGACGTATACGGCTCTCTGCACGATAACCATATCCTTAAGCGGATGAGTAAGCTAATTTAGAAGTTGAATCACACGTCCGGGCTCTTTTTGTTTTGATGTCTCCCTTTGAAATTGGAATCCACCAACGGGTAGTTTCACATTTTATTCTTACTTCCCCCCGGGCCTTTCAAGTATTTTCACCGAAATGAAACACTCCCACATTCGTATGGTCTCGTCTGTCAGTTCAAGGAGACACTCTGCATACGATCCTTCAAAATTTTAAGGATCCATACACATTCACACGCTGGCTTATCACATTTTTTTAATTTCCAGATAAAAAGATCGATGGGCGTACAATTGACAATATGAAAATCATTAGAATCGATTATATCCACTTGATCAAAGACATTGTCCCATATGCCCGACTTCAATGTGCTTTTATTTTCTATTTGCAACGGGAAAAGGCCTAGGAAGCAAGATCGCTCTTCAATTTTGAGCTGTGCCTTCTACATGTATGTGAAAGAACCATGCCATTTCAGAAGTCATACCATCTCTGAATTCTCCCCCCCTAAATCACAGCCTTTGACTAAAATACACATTCATGCAGTATTTTTGAAGGATTGAAGCCACTTAAAATCACTGCAAGGTTCAGAGTACAAAAAGTAATCTACAGTGAAGCTATCAGATGCTGTATTTAATACTTGCAAACAGAAGGGAGGACATTGCCGACGTGACTGGGTATATGAAAAACATTCTCCAAAAAGGGTAAAACTGCAGCGAAAGATGTAGTTAGTGCATTATTTAAATGTAGTAAGTGCAACTCATTGATATACAGGTTTTCACCCCGTGATTAGTATGATAGTCATAAAACAGCTTTGGTTTAACCACAAACAATAACCGGATTGAAGAATATGCAACTTCTCAAGCAATGGTATTTAATAGCCAGTACAACATAGGTTGATGAACATCATATTTGATTCTTTAGTTTCATATTTTCAAACTAAGTTACTTTTTTAACTACAGTTCTCATACCACCAACCTTAAGGGCCCTAGTATGCAACTAATCCTATAATAGTAAATCAAGAAAAAGAATCTTAATAAGAATACATGAATCACTAAATAGTATGACACTGAAATGCTTATCAAGATATAGAAGAGATGTTTCAATTGAAGTAATCAGTTTACCATCATAGCCTAAAAAGTTCAGATAATGATAGTAGGAGGCTGCCACCTTGAGAAGCAGGCTGATAGCAAAACAGGTATGAGCGTATGAGCTATCAAAAGGGTGAAAGAAAATAGCATATCACTGCAGAAGAAAACAAAAGAGCGGGAACTTAAGATCATTAACTTGGCTAGATAAAATAAAGTGTCAAAACACGAAGTGACATGGAACATGCCGTAAAGAATGACAAACATTGGAGAGAAAGAATTGCATTGTATGTCAAATCATACAGCCCTCCGCCAGGGAAAAGTAAGGTTCAGCACTAATTAACAAACTTCACTGTATTGTTGAATGTATAATTGAACCTGCTATTTCACATTAAAAGCATCAAACATATTTTCAGTCCTTAAAGTTATTTTCTACTTCGATCTTCTGACTATTAAATCATTTTATAAACTTTGCTAATCATTTTAAATTAGAACTTCTGTGAATTATCCTCACGGAAAATCTTACATGGTATTGGTGGAATTCAAGCTGGACATGCAACTGTGAATAACATGTATGTCTAGTTAGGATGTCAAGTACAATCTAAAGATCTTAACAGAAGTCCTAATGTGTAATTAATAGCAAAGTTCAAATACTGAATTAGAAAAATTAATGGAAGAGAGACGGAAACAGAAACTAATATCAAATTGAAAAACTGAGAATATGATTGTTCCCACATTTAAGGAAAAAAAAACTAAAGATATAAGAATTAATATAACAAATGAAAAACAAACATCCCTTGCAGGCAATAATCTGTATATTTCAAAGAGAAACAACAGTACCTCTTACTGTAAGGCCCAAAATATACCATAGATGAAATGTTACATATTTATGGCAATACACGTATGATTGGCTTGTTCTTTGAAGTTGGAATTCGAAATTAAACATGTAAGGGAATTCTAAACTCGACAGCATGTATTAATACAGGTTTGATGATAATTGAATTGGCATGAAGTATGTATTATGGTGTTGATATTGATAGCTTGTATTAATATAAGTTGTATGATAATTGAATTAGTATGGAATATGTGTTAAGATGATGAGAAATGAATACTGGAAAGATGATATTTGTGGGATAATTTCTAGTTTGGTTTTGATGTGTGGAAGAGATTGATTTGTAAGTTAGTTAATGAATAATTTTTGAATTAGTTCTGGGCATGAAATTTATGTGGAATTGTGGCATGAATAAAGTGGAATTGATGAACTATGGTGAAGGGGTGTTGAAAGTGTATGACAATTGTAGTGGTTTCACTAAACTGGTTTCACTCAACAGACATCGGTATTTTGGCTATATCTTGACCTGTAGACATCAAAATGGGATGCTTTTAAATTTAGATGAAACTAGATACATTTATCTACAACTTTCATGAAGGAACCCAAATCTGATTCTGCCTCTATAATTTTTGAATTGTGGTTTGAAGTTGAGTTCTAGCTGTTGTCCATGTTTTCGAACAGCCTGTGACTTTTGGGGTACAACTCCCAATATAATTAACCAAATTGCATGAAATTTATGTCACTAGAAAATTAAGACATAGGGGAATGAAAGTCATTGATAAGATCATAGGCAAATGTGGGAATTAAAGGAATAGGAAGGACCAATATGCAATTTTCTTAAAGTGAACTTATGGACCAATAAGATTAAAGCATGTGTGTCCAATGGAATCGTAACACATGGTCTAATAGAATTGTAACACATGGTCCAATAGCATTGCAACACATGATCCAATACGATTGTAACACGAGGTCCAATGGGATTGTAATACATGATCCAATAGGATTACGACATATGGGCCAATGAAATTGAAACATGTGTCTAAGACTAGAACATTCATGAAAAGACATATGGAGAAGGGAGATGGACGAAATTTGATGGCTTAACTTCATGTTTTTCTCCTCTCCATTTCAACTTCTTCATCCCATCATTTTTCACTTGGTGATTCAAGCAAAACCAAAGAGCAAGGGAAGGAAACGCATTAGAAGAACTACTTGCCAATTTTAAGGTTTGGGACTTCACTTGGTTGATTTCTGTATTTGTGTATGATTGAATGGTTACAAAGATTCATTTGGATGTGGAATTGTTGCTGGGATGTTGCTTTGTCGTTATTTTGGTGTTATCTTGGATAGAATTGGTTGAAGATGACAGGAGAACATTGTGTAGTGAAATTTTGTAAAGGGTTTGTTTGAGTCAGTCATATTGTTTGAGTCATAACTCAGTCTAAAGACCCTCAAATTGTGTGATTTTAGTTGCATATAAAACCTAAGACATAGAGCTAAATATCTCTAGAAGAGACTCTGACTTAATTCGGGCTCTATGACCTTCGAATTGAGATCGAAAAAGGTGACCTGATGCTGCCCCTGTTTTGAAGCAGCTTGTGATATTTTGCTTATATCTCATGATTTAGAAGTCCAAATGGTCTAATTGTTGGTGCTATAGAAACTTAAGACATATGGGAACAATTGTTTAGAAGAACTTGTTGCCCAGAAACCTCAGTTTCTATGTCAAAATGGTCATACAAAACTGACCCGAAACTTGTCCTATGAGAACAGTTGTTTGGAGGTTTCGGGTCCTTTATCCCACAATTGTGGGAAATGGTTAGAAAGGTTTTAAAAAAAAGAGATTTTGTGCAATTAATGACAGTATAATGTTACTTGAGTAATAGTTAGTTTAATTATGCATGATTAATTGAGATGATAATGCAAAGGATGTATGATGTATAATATTGAATTGCTTGGTGTGTTCATGAATGAATGAGTTTCCAAGGCTTATGTATTATGAATTGAATATGGATGTGTGTGAATTGGGAATTTCTGTGATAATATTGTGACAATTCCAGGCCAACAGTTGTCCGAGGAGTTTGATAGTTGGGGTTGTACTGGAAGTGCTTTCTAATTGTGTGCATATACATAATGTGAGATGACTCAACACTTTTATTGATGCATAATTGCAAATATTTTATTTCTAGCGTATGTTATGTTTGATCATATGTTAATGAATAAGGTCATTTAGAGCGAAATAGAATAAAAACATAAGTTGTTCTTCATCTTTTGCATAAAATTCTGAAATCTGAAATGGTTTGTTTTAAAACTACTGAGTCCTAGTTGTGGGTAAATAGGCATGTCTGGAAGGGTTAGCAGCTGCTTCAGTAATTAGACACTAAGGTGTCTTCTGATTTGAGACACTTCTGTATCTTCTGTTTCAGAGACAGAAAGTCTCTTTTGTTTCAGATACCAAACGTGGTATCTTCTGTTCTAATCCTGTTACCCACTTTTTTAAAAAGGATTAGCAGGCTAATTTGTTTTGTATTTTATTACATGCTCAGTTCAGATATAATTAATCTCTGTCCTAAAATAACTAAGTTCTGTTATGATCTAATATACAGACAAGTTATGTTCTAGTACTTTAAAGTTCAGTTCTAAAATTTAGATAGTATGTTCTGATACTTGTAAGTTTTGCTCTGAAACAAATATATCCTGGTTTGATTTGACATATTCTGTTATGAGATTCATATTTTGATTGGATTGCATTTTTATATTCACAATTAAAGATTGTTTGAAATGTAATCTGATTCTGTATATGTGAATGTTAACGACTGTTAGAAAACAGTCGCCAATTCATATTTTGTTTAGTTATTCCCTACTAAGCTTTATGCTTAGTACGGTGGTCTTGCCTCTGTGTAGGTTCTGATAAGAAAGTTTAAAGGCTGGAACAAAGACAACTGCAATGGACAAAGAAAGTTGTGTTTTGTTTTGACAAGATGTACACTTGAGTTTGTTTTTGTGATGTAGTTAATGTCTTGTATTTTGATGTAAATGGTTTGTAATAACGTTAATACAATTTGGTTTTGAATTTAAGGCTTGTATGTAATAAGTATAATCTGTATGTTATGTTCTGAGTATGACCTAACCAATGTTGAATAAAATGTATGCTCCTTGAGTTTCTAGAAATGCTTAGTATGTATTGGATTACTTTGGTTCTGTTTTGTGTAACATCTGCGTATCCTCCCAGGGGGTAAGTGGGTGTTACATTGTTTGGTATCAGAGCATGGTTTAGGTGATTTTGGTTTAATCAGCTCTTAAATATTGCTTATACTTGGATATAAGAGTTGTGTTTGGCCTAATGCGGTTTGTCCCACAATTCAGTTTTAGATTTAAGTATGGAAAGATCTCATAAGGCTGTTAATGAGGTTGCTGAGAGTAATACTCCTGCGCAATCTCGTTTGTCTATATCTGAACTCTATGGGAAAAATCGAGATGAATGATGATATGTCAGAGTGTAAGAAAATGAAAGTTTGTTGATATCCTGATATAAGAGATACTAATTGGTTCGATAAGTTGGACATAGAGTCAGTGTACTTGTATTTGTGGTTATATTAAGGAATATGAGATTAGTATGCTGTGGTTGTATACCTTTAAATTAATGTGGAAGTAAGTATATTTTCGTGGCTTTGACGGAGAAAGGAATAGAGATGTAAGTAAAAGTGATGGGATTTAAAGTGTGCAAGCAAAGTTGAACGAAGACCAAAATTTCTAATACCTTGAAAGGTCGAACTTGGTGCTGGAATAGTTGTTTAGGTATCATGTTAAGAATTTGTGATTCAGTATAAGATTAAAACTTTGGGTTTGATATTAGAATTTCATGATGTTAGAATTCCAAGGAGTATGTGGGTGTTACATTGTTTTTATGACTCAAAAAATATGACTGACTCAAACAAACCCTAGACAGAATTTCACTACACAATGTTCTCTTGTCATCTTCAACCAATTCTATTCAAGATAACACCAAAATAATGACAAAGCAACAACCCAGTAACAATTCCACATCCAAATGAATCTTTATAACCATTCAATCATACACAAATACAAAAACCAACTAAGTGAAGTGCCAAACCTTAAAATTGGTAAAGCAGTGCTTCTAATGCCTTTCCTTCCATTTCTCTTTGGTTTTGCTTGAATCACTAAGTGAAAAATGATGGGATGAAGAAGGTGAAATGGAGAGGAGAAAAACATGAAGTTAAGCCATTAAATTTCGTCCATCTCCCTTCTCCATATGCCTTTTCATGAATGTTCTAGTCTTAGACACATGTTTCAATCTCATTGGCCCATATGTCACAATTCTATTGGACCATGTGTTACAATCCCATTGAAACACGCGTTACAATTCTATTGGACCAGGTGTTGCAATGCTATTGGATCATGTATTACAATTCTATTAGACCATGTGTTATAATTCTATTGGACCATGTGTTACGATTTCATTGGACTACACATGCTTTAATCTTATTGGTCCATAAGTTCACTTTAGGAAAATTGCATCTTGGTCCTTCTTATTCCTTTAATTCCCACATTTACCTATGATCTTATCAATGACTTTCATTCCCCTATGTCTTAATTTTCTAGTGGCATAAATTTCATACAATTTGGTTAATTATATCGAGAGTTATACCCCAAAAGTCACAAATTGTTTGAAAACAAGGACAACAGCTATAACTCAACTTCAAACCAGAGTTCAAAAATTGTAGAGGTAGAATCAGATTTAGGTTCCTTCATGAAAGTTGTAGATAAATATATCTAGTTTCATCTGAATTTAAAAGCATACCATTTTGATGTCTACAGGCCAAGATATAGCCAAAATACCGATGTCTGTTTAGTGAAACCTGTTTAGTGAAACCACTAAAATTGTCATACACCTTCAACACCCCTTCACCATAGTTCATCAATTCCACTTCAATTCCACCTTATTCATGCCTCAATTCCACATAAATTTCATGTCTAGAACCAATTCAAAAATCATTCATTAACTTACTTACAAATCAATCTCTTCCACACATCAAAATCAAACCAGAAATTATCCCACAAATATTATTTTCCAGCATTCATTTCTCATCATCTTAACACATATTCCATACTAATTCAATTATCATACAACTTATATTAATACAAGCTATCAATATCAACATCATAACACATACTTCATGCCAATTCAATTATCATCAAACCTATATTAATATATGCTGTTGAGTTTAGAATTCCCTTACATGTTTAATTTTGAATTCCAACTTCAAAGAACAAGTCAATCATACGTGTATTGCCATAAAAATGTAACATTTCATCTAGGGTATATTTTGGGGCCTTACACTTACGATCACACAAAGAATATAAATATATTTCATACATGGTAGGAACCAAAAATTTTTATACTTACTATTCAAGTAGTTGCTCAACTTATATTAATACAAGCTATCAATATCAACATCATAACACATACTTCATGCCAATTCAATTATCATCAAACCTATATTAATATATGCTGTTGAGTTTAGAATTCCCTTACATGTTTAATTTTGAATTCCAACTTCAAAGAACAAGTCAATCATACGTGTATTGCCATAAAAATGTAACATTTCATCTAGGGTATATTTTGGGGCCTTACACTTACGATCACACGAAGAATATAAATATATTTCATACATGGTAGGAACCAAAAATTTTTATACTTACTATTCAAGTAGTTGCTCAAACACAACTATTAGGCGCTTCCTTCCAAAGACTTGTTAGTCAAAAACCTTCATGGAATGAATGAATGTCACCATCATGTGCATAAAGAGAGATTCCAAGATAAGAAAAATTAGCTCTATGGAGAATATATCTGTAACAATTATGAAATCATGACCTAGAATGATTTTCTGGATGTCTTGCACCATGCATGCAAAAGCAAATTAAAGAGAAAAAGGGAAAACATGATGGCTTCTCGAGCCTATGGAACTTTGCAGCGCAATGAGTGGATGGCTTTAGAACTCACACTTTTTGAGAACTAAAAAAATGAAAATTTCTCAGGAACCTAATCGAACTGTAATTTGAATTATTAATGAAGCTTAAACCTTGTCTCCTTTAGTAAAGTTTGAATCTATGTGTTACTTGTGAAGTTTAAATATCATAATTCTGGTTTAATTTTTCATCTCCAAAACAGAGTCAAATTACAGTGATTAATCAAGTGAATGGATTAAAAGTAGCGGATTTAAGAGTCTTTAATTGGGGAACATGCAGTATTAATATAATGTTACTCCAAATACTCCAAGTTTGGGATAGTGACTCTTACTAACAAGATGTTGCCAGAACTACGTCTGTGATTAACAAATGGAGAAGTGGAACTGAAATAACAACAAACACAGCATGTGCAGTATTATGGTCGTACCTGGCAAAAAAAGACAAGCAACAAAATTAAGATTTAATGCAGAAGACAAGACTATCAGGGTCATTGAACAGGCAATTAAATGAAAAACAAAGAGAAGCTCTGTACACTAAAAGCTCTGATTTAAAACAATGCTCAACTTCAGAACTGTTACAACCAAAACCCAGCACTGCTTCATAATGCATGTGATATATTGCTTACATAGGAAGAATTAAGATGTTAAAAGATCAAGATAGTCTTGTTATGCCACAACTATAATTATGAGTTACCCAAGAAATAAGTCCCCAGAAGATACTTCTACTAACAGAACAATTAAGCTTCAATATTTTCTTGTTAAATGATCAAGTAAAAAGTCTTAATTGTATAGACTAAAAAAGATGTTAACATGTACAATAACAATATGACTTATGCAGCAAAATAAGTCATTGTTTCAACAACCAATAGAAGGCTGCAGATTACAACAAAAGTAGGGTCGAGTGCCCATTGATTCTTAGTTTCCAAATCAAATAGAAAACAAAAATATTTCAAATTGTTTTCAATAATGCACAAATTTACACCGGCAGTGAGAGTCTCACAGACAAACTCAAAATTTCAACAAGAAAATTTAGTCAAAAATTGAATCCTACCAAATAATTACATGTCTGAAATAACAAGGAAAAAAATGTTGTATTAAAGCTATTGTAACATACAAATCATAATAAAGAAATTCATATAAACAAACTAAATGGCAAATCCCCTACTTTAAATGAAGCTTAACATCTTATGTTAATGATTTTCGTTTAGAACTTCATTATAACTTAAAACCAAATCCATCTCTGGGATTATTGTTTTCATTTTTCAAAAGTTATCATTAGTCTTTCATTTTTTTCCCCCTAAAAGCAGTCCCTGCATGTTAAAGAAATGAGAAAGGTCTTGGCAATACATTATACATGTTTAGTCTACGCTAGTAAAGTAATATTCAATCTAGAAAATAAGTCTTAATGAACTTAAACGTTTCAGAAAAATCAAAAGGCCAACATATTTTGCTTGTACACCATCCATAGTTTGTTGTTCTGAACAGCAAGTTAATGAGCAGATATGATTGAAATCCTAAATGGGAAAGACCACCTGTAATTGCCTAGTACAATATAATCATGCCAAGTAAATAAAATTACTGAATATAAAAAAGATTCTATATCAGCGGAAATGAACTTAGACTTGTGATATCTAGTGTCAGATAGCTGCACCAATCCTCCTCAAGAACAATAATCTTGACGGAATCTGTTAGGATATTCTCTCTATTAATTAAGAGTAAGGCTGCTTACGTTTGGACCTCTCCAGATTCGGCATCTCAGCAGGATTTCGACTGGACATTGTTGATGTAGTAGATTCCCGTAGGATACTGAATCATTGCTAAGACAATGAAATAAAAATGATTATCACTCGAAAAGAATAAAGTGAAATTAAAACCAAGTACAAGGTCGAACCTTCCTCCCAAAATATATTCCGTTTCGGACAAGAAACATTCTACAGAGAAACATATAGTAGAAACGAACAGCAACATTTCGGAAATCATAAATAGTTTTTCCATTTGTTGCCACTAAACATAAATATTAAAAAAGAATTGGTTAAGCAGAAGAAACTGTCGTGAAAACAGTTGTGATCCAGAGATGGGAGCTGGTGAGAAGAAGAATAATATAAGGGAAAGGGATGAGAAGGTTAATGATTTGGCGGAGAAACTCAAGGGCAGCTGAATTAAGGGGAGATGTGGAGGACGATGACATGTTGATTCTCTGGAAGACGTTGTTGGCAACATTTGCTGTCTCTGCTATTCTTGTTTGCCTCCTCCTCTCCAAACGACGACGTAGAAAGACTTTGTGCTTGGTTTCATCCTTCTGACCTCTTACGACTCACAAATAAGGCGTTTTGGACTTCAGCCTTCCGTCACACAATTATTAGTTCTGGACTTGCTATTGGCCCTTCATTCAATCCGCTCACCTAATGCACCATGACTTCCAAGTTTTCCCAACCGTAATGGCCCTTCATTTTTCATTCGATCCACTCACCTAATGCACCATGACTTCCAACTTTTCCCAACTGTTGACTGTATGAACCGCATATGATAGTTCATATATAATAATTTTTCAGTGCAGTTGCATGGGACTACTTTGGATTTTGAAGTTTAATGCAGTTAATAAATCTGACAATTCTATTTCCTAGAAGCCGTATTGATGTGGGACAGGTCTTATGATGTTTGACATTTGAATTAATTTGATATCGCTAAAACATGGAACTTTGTAGGATATAAAATTACAATGTGGGGAAAATCAATCAATTATTTGCCGTCCTCGTTATCATCACTCAATCTGAAATTTCACAACAAAACGAGATTTAGGAAAGTCTAATAGTATACATCTTTACTCTTACACAGTAAAAAGGCTATTTTTGATAGGCCCACGTACGATTATGACATGAAAAAAAAGTAGTATAGTAATAATACAAAAAAATACAAATAAGCAATGCAAGTTAAAAGAGTAAATAAATAGATAAAATTTAAATACGTAAATGCATAAAAACAAATAAATAATAATACTAATGATATTAATAATAAATACTTAATAATAATGAAATAAGTAAATAAATAAAATAAAATATAACCAAAGAAAATATGAAACAAGAATTAAAAGAATAATAAAAGGTAAGAAGAAGCTTATCTGTTTAGCTGTTCAATAGATAGAGAAAAGATTGTACTTGTTGAGGATGATACTGAGCAGACCATAGTGCTGCACAAAACCGCCAAAATCCAAGACAAAAAACATAAAGAAACAACATTTCTAATACCAACATCCCATTTTGTTAGCTAATAAGGAGTACAGTGATAGGATCAAATGGCTCAAAGTCATAGCAAACTAAAGACAGAAAACAATTCTACTATTATAGCATAACTCATCCATCCTGCACTTTGCTTATCTCCAATGGTACAAATTGATGACATCAAAATAAGACCAACAAGAAGCACAATAACACTTCCAAATGAGCAGCACAATCACAATCCACAACTCATAATTCTAATACTAGAGGGGCTATGAGGTAACATAACACATCGCAACATAAAATGAGAAAAGTCGTTCAACCCTCATGATCAAAATCACACATAATTGATGCAACTAACCGGAATTCAAAACCTAGTTAAACAATACTCTCATAGGCAAAATCGAGCAGAAGACAGAACTGAGAGTAAGAAAGCGTACTTGGTATGAAAATTCTGGGTATTTCAAACTTACCCATATGTTGAAGATGCATTTGCAAAACCCTAATCGGTGATACTAAATCCAACTGAGCGTTCCAATTTGTTTTAGCATCCTTCTTTTGCTCGGTCAGCGTTGAATAGTCTTGGTCCAGAGAATCGAGAGAGAAACTAGGAAGTTTGCTTAATACCAACCTATTAGACTCTGATACCATGTTCTGAAAAAAGAAAGCCTTCTTCGACCAGTCGCCGCCGCACCACCTACTGCCGACGACATCGTCGTCGCTGCTACAGTAGCCGAAACTTCCTCCGGTCATCCCCTTCCACTCAAAACTACATCAACGGCTTCAAAATAACCTGATCTATAAAACCCAACCAACGATTTTGCGATTGGATTAAAGAGCAACACACAAATGAGAATCGAACATTTCGGCTCTTCTCCTCCTTCCACCGCATCCATCCATGCCAACTCCACCATACCCACCAACACCACCACACCCATCACTGTCAACACCACCACATCCTTTACCGCAACCACCACTGCACTCCACAGCCACCTCTTTGTCACCGCGGATGGAGGTCGAGCAGTGGGAGGTGCGCCACCCACTGCACCTCCAACTCTTCAAACCGCACATCTCCACAACCCAACCATAAACACACAAAACCCAAGCCTTAATCTTACCAAAATCATAAGAGAAGGAGCTAAAACTATCGGAGGCAACCTAGATATTTTGTGAAAACAACTTCTCCAAATCAGCCTTATTTCTCAGATATTTTTTATTTAATAATAATAATTGTAAAAACAATTAATTAAAACGTCATATATGTGTCAAATTGACAAATGTATTATTGCCTCTTTACTAATTAAAGATAAAGTTATGTATTATTAAATTTTTCTAAATTTTATGTTTCAACAAAATTTATAATGAGTATTGTTGTTGTAAGATTAAATAGTGATATGAACACTTAAGATTTACAAAAGAAAACATACCTTCAAATTGGTTGAAAAAGACACTGATAGTCTTTCGATAAAGAAAAGAAACTTATTAACGGAATGCATTTTTTCCTTACATGAATATTCTTCTTCACTTTACTTTTTATATTATCATTCCTAACATTGATATTAAAATCAGTGCTACCTTTTCTAGTCCCTCTCTTAAATATGTCTATTTCTTTTATTATTAAAATAATATTATTTAGAGTAATTTTTTATTTCCCATTACTTATAATATGCTATGTTTCGAAATTTGTTTTGAAAGAAAATACTCTTTTAATCACTAGTGAACAAAGGAGACATACTTGAAGAGTTTCAATTAGTTAATGATATTTTTATAAATATGTCATTTGTTTTTAATTATTTAGTTTAATTAATAATTCATTAGATCTTAATGAGTTAATAAGCTTGATTTATTTTAATTAGGATTTACCAAATTAGTGATTTTGATTATTTTATGAGTTATAACTTGTTACTACGTACTTAAGTTTTTCCTTTTCACAAATTATCTATTCACAGTGTAAGAAATGTTCACCTATTATTGATAAGTAATACATATAGTGATAAATAGGGTACTAATGCCCACAAAGTTAACATTTTAAATTACGCTTATATTAGTAACTAGTAAGAGAAGGAAAATAGAATGATTAACTGATGTATTGGATTAATAAAGAAAATAAAATTTAGGCTGTCCTCTTAAAGTTTGACATATTATCAATGTAGCCTCTAATTTTTTAAAAAACTGTCAATAACCCCTATAGTTTTAGTTTTATAGCATATGTCCCACCTATCATCAAATTTCATGAAAAATTCTAACTACATGCCCCAAAATGATGTCTTTTTATTATGGGACACCACACCTTGTTAGTTTATATCCTAGAGTCAATCAATTGCTTGTAGTTTAGTGACAATTATTTAAAGGCATTCTTTATCTCCTACATGTTTAGATGTATATGATAAAGTCCATGGGATAATTATACATCACAAATGAAATTATAATGAGATTATAATTATAAAATTCATATTGTATTCATTTACTATCCCTAAATTGTTTCCAGTTATTATTCTATTAAAATTGGACATTAATAAAATGTAAAAAGACTACTAGACTAAAGTATAGAGGTACTTAAACAAGTGTGTAGGTGTTTGTTAGAGAATAAGTTTACTGAACTAGCCTAATATGAGAAATTCATTTGGAACATTACTTGTATATCTATGTAAATTCTCATTGTGATGATTGTATAAGTGATCTTTTGACTTAAGGTCTCCAAAGTTATATTGTATAGGGATTGCTATGTTTTGATACTACTTATGACCTACTCTAATCATAGGTCATTCAGTCGATAGTTATTGGATGTAGCATGAAATATATGGAAGTATTTGAGTGATCAAGATATGATTTATTACTTTAAAGTAATTAGGGAGAATATTATGTTATTCTTGATTAATATTGATAGAAATTATTGGCCAAGGTAGGATGACATATTGTAAATAGTTTACAAATGTCATTAATTGAATCAATAGCTCATAGGGGAGAACTAATATGATTAAACTCAAAATAAAGTAGACATTAATTTCATGTTTTATTTCTAATCAGAACATTGTATGATGAAATGATTGAATTATACGGAAAAAAGAAGCAAGCACAAAAAGGTTAGTCAAAACTACTTTGAAATTCTTAAATATTTGGGTGGTCATGATCTGTTGCTAAATAACAATCTTGATCTATCATTATAAATTGTTTAATTGAAGAGTTAAAGACAAATTAAAAGGAGTTTTAATTTATCTAATTCTAATTATAATTTATAATCATTCCCAACATATTTGGATACCTTTAGAGGCTAAAAACTTATGCAGTTACAGTAACTAAGATGGATCGATTTCCAACAATTTGAAAGATACGAAAAGAATATGATCAAGCTTCGAAATAAAGTAAGAATTAAGAGTCATGCTTTATTATGATTTAAGGGTTAAAAATTTTATAGAATTAAAGTGATCTTAGTTTTTGGGAAATCAAAATATGAAAAAGTTTTGTAATTATTCTATTACAGTTAAGATCGGATCCTGTCTTGATTTCCTGATAGTGGTATCAGAGTTATCTTTAATTCTATGCTTTGATTAAATTATTTGATTGTTATTGATATTAAAATTTGGAATTGAAATTGCATCAGTTGCAAACCTGAGATTAGATTTAGATGAAATCTAAAAATTAACAATATGAAAAGTTCAAGTGAAACCAGAATTTAGAAGCTAAAAAAGTCAATCGAGAAACTTTGTTGTTTTTGGTTATTGGAAAACACCATAACCCAGTTCTAAAATCTGAAAAGTTTAGATTTAAAATAACCTAAACCTAGAAACGGAAGAAACCTTGTGTTTTTGTGTCGAACTAGATTGTTGAGTTGTCTGTCCAATGTTGTGTTAGGTGGTCTCTAGAGATGGTTCTTGCCAATTGTAGCTGTTGTCGACTGTAGAGATAGAGGATTGGTGGCAAGGGTGCCATTGGAGGAGCTATTGGAGCTCCATAAGGTGGCAGCGTGAACACGCCAAAAGCTTGCGACTGAAGGAAAGTGGCGGTGTCTCCTTCAACGTCGAGGGACAGTGGGCAATATTTGGTGTTAAGTGATCGTTTCACTACAAAAGCTTAAGCTATTGTGTGAGGCAAACTTAATTGGTTTTATATATTCACTAACACACCCCCTCAAATGAAAGCCCTTTGGGCTTGAAACTTGCATAGGCTCACTTTACCTTGTGCTGCATAATAGGTGGGTGGTAGGATTTGAACTCACGACCACTTGGTATAGAGGCTCCGATACTATGTTAAGCGATTGTTTCACCACAAAAGCTTAAGCTGTTGTGTGAGGCCAACTTAATTAGTTTTATATATTCACTAACAAGTATGGTTAGTGGCGAAGCGGAAACCAAGAACGACGACGACAGAAATTCCAGAAAACCTGTTTCCAAAAAAATGATACGTGCCCCTGATGCGAAGACTTGCGTCTGGACATGTACCTCATAGAAGGTAAGTGCACACACCAACAGTTTCCCACACCCATTTTATTTGATTTTCATATGTGTTTAAGCCTTCCTTTAATTAAATTGGTTTAATTAAAATTAAGTAGGCTTCAATTCCTAATAAATTTGGAAAGTTGTTTCTAATTGTTTAATTGTTTTCAAAAGGTTGATTTTATTAATAATGTTTTGAAATTTAGTTTAATTTTTTAAGGACTTGAATTATTAAATTAAATTAATTATCAAATCAATTCCAGAATTAAAGGAATTATTTTATGAATATAATTAAGATTAATAATTTATTGATTCCTATTTTAATTTTAGAATTTTTTTTCTAAAATTAGAATTAATTAGTTTCAATTAGATTGAAATTAATTATTAGACTCTTTCAAATTAGGAAAAGTGTTTTCTTAAATAATTAAGAAAGATGTTTTTAATTAAATTTATTTATTTGATTAATTGAGACAAATTAAATATATTATTTATTTATTTAGAGAAATATTATTCAATTTATTCAGAAATTGTTTCTTTATTTATAAATAATGAGTTTCTTTATTTATTAAAAATATATTTTCTTGATTATAATTTGAAAAGTGTTTTCATTTATTAATTAAGAAAATGTTCTTTATTAAATATTTTGAAAATAGTTTTCTAGTTTAATCAGGAAAGACTTTCTAGTTAATTAAGAAATCAATCTAAAAATAAACAATATAAAGGACTTTCTTAATTAAATTAAAAGAGTTTTACTTAATTTTGAAAGTAGTTTATTTTTAATATTAGAAAATAGTTTTTTAATTACGGAAAGATGATTTCTAATGAGATTAAAAATAGTTTTCTAACTAGATTAGCATGTGTTACTTATAAAATTTTAAAAAACGAGTTTTTATAAATTATAATATGTAAGAAGCATAATTTATTGAAAAAGTTTTTCAATTAAATTTTGTTAAAGGAGTCAAGATAATTGAAAATAATTTCTGATTTTCAAATCAAATTAAATTTCTATTTGGAATTATAATTTAATTCATTAAGGAATCAATAAGTTTAATCTAATTTAATTTTTCCAAAAAGTTGGAAATATTATTTTAGATTATGATGATCAATAACTATAATCAAAAGAAGCTTTATATTTTATGTATATAATTTTGATTATGAGTGTATAAGTTGCATACTTTATTTATATGTTTGATATGTATATATATATAGAATGCATGTTAAATTGTATATTTTATATGTGTCATATTTTACATGCAATTTTATGCTTGATGAGACGAATGAAATTAAATACCTTCTTAAAATATTAAATACATGTTGAAAACGTGGTTGTTACCTTCCATTATTGTAAAGAATAAACCAGAGTTTTGTTTATTGTTAGGCTTGTTGAGCAAACACTCACCTAACAATCTAAAAGTCACATGAGATATGATTGATAAAGTTGTTATCTACCTAATTTAAGTTTAGTTGGTTTGTTGAGAAAAATCAAGATCAACTATATTTGAATGAGATCCTCGCCCACTAAAAATATTAGAGTAATCTTTCTGAATAGTAGTAAGGGATATTGTCTCAAATAAAATAGTAGGAGTAACCAAATACATAATTAAAGTCTTAATCTCATTTGGTAGTTATGACATATAATTAATCACTTGCTTTTTTTACATTTATATTTTGTTCTGAGTGGAATTTAGCTTGTTTAGTATAGCTGATACTAAGTTAGTGAACCAAATTTCTTGGACAAAGGTTATGTTTGAGAAGAGTTCTCACAAAAGTTATGTTTAATAAGAGTTCTCAAACTTAGATAGAAAAATTGTATGTCTAGTATGTAATTTTATTATAATCCTTGTTGAGGATTCAATGATAAAGTTTTAGAGATATGTCAAAATCATATATATGAAAAGTTTATTAACATTTTAAGTTGACTAATGTCTCATAAACTTTGATGACAGTATGAAAGATGTATGTCAATAACATGATAATAAAATGCAAAAAGTTGTATAGAGTAAAGCTGAAAAGTATAGTACCTTATTAGAATTGTTCTACTTAATTTATCCTACTAAAAACATAAACATAGACATCAATTGAAGGCATTTGCTATAGTATGATAATAATTGTCATAAGAAGAAAAGTAATTATATTACTTTTCTTACCTATACGAGATATAATAGAGATCTTATGTATTTCTAGTTCATGCTTATGAGTATTTGATAACGAATTTAGATTCAACATTATTGTAATGCTAAAGCATGATAAGAAGTAGATTGTTAAGTAAAAGTAGTTTATCCAATTCTATACAAATTTAGATAACCGAGACTATCCTTTTATTATATGTCGATTAGATTAATATAATGAGAATCATAAAGTCATATACATGGATATGTGTATCCTTTTGATTATGAATCCTATGAAACTTATGAAACTTGTCAAGTTGATGAATAAACAAATCAACCTTTTGTTAAAGGATGACAATAGTATTGAATTGTTAAATCTTATACATGTGATGTATTGGATTTAATAACAATTCATAAAGGGATAATATGTATATTTCATTATATTACTAATGACTTTATAAGATATATTCATATGTATTAAATGAAATTTTGAATTAAAATTTTGAAAAGAATCTAAGTAGAAATCAAGCATTGAGAATGCTAAAGCACTTTAACGGGAGTTTTAAATTTTCGGTTATCTATGGGAATGAGATTCTCTTGTGAATACCTTCATAACAACATTCTATAAGAGTATGGATTTATGTAAGGAGGAAAACAAAATATAAGATATTGTATGATAAAATATTATTTCTTCTATAGTTATGCCTAGTACAATGACTTACCTTCAATATATATGATAAAATATTGTTTCTTCCATAGTTATGCCTAGTAAAATAACTTATCTTCAATAGTTCCAATTAAATCAATTTGTAATATCTCATATTGGATATGAAATGCTAAGTCTTTGAAAGAGTCAAAGTTAATGATACAAGGATGTGATGCTTGATTGAAGCATGCATTATCCATTAAGTTTAGAACTAAATTGGATAACAAAAGGTTATGGGATATTTAAAAAGTTGGATATAATCTTATAGACTTGTCGAACAAATTGTTTATTTCTATATATACTTATAGAAGAATGGTTTTTAATGATAAGTAGTGGGAGTAAGATAAAATTTGAAAAGTTTAATTCTTATTCTTATAACAGTACATCCAATTGGAACTATTGCCTTTATTGATACATTTGATCTATAGTTGTTAGGCTATAAGATACTGAAAGATTCACTTTCATAATGAATTCAAAGAGTTTTTTTATAGATAATTGTGAAGTTATTTTGTCAACAAAAGGTTAGTGGGAGTATAGTTTTCCTCTTCAGTGAGAGTATGTGGAGACATATTATTTATAAAGAACAATAATTCTAATTTTCAATTTTTGAAAACATAATTGTCCAAGAACATCTCTTGTTGGATATGAAAAGGTAACAACTTAATTATGCGAATTAGATCTATAGAGATAGAATGAAAGTTGTTCACCTATTCTAAGTTTAAGTACATAGATAATGGACCAAAGATGTTTAGTATTTGAGATATCAAATACTTGTGAAGTATTAAAGATATCCATTATTTTATGTATGAGTTGATATTTTAGTTCAAGGAGAAAAAGATATTTACTTTAGAAGTAAATCCTAATTAAGGTTTATTTTACTTAAGAACAATATTATTCAACATTGAAAAAGGTTCCAATATAGCAATAATTGCTAATTAAGCCATAATACATTTTTTCATTTAGTGGAAATGATTAATTGGATAAATAAGTTCTTTAGTGAATTTGATAAAGTTTTGTGCACTGTTCAAGATAGTAATGTACTGCAGGTATGTTATGTTATAAAGTTTATATTTTGTTTCATCATGTTCTGTTATGTAGTATATTAATACTTTATATTTTCTAATTTTCTTGTAATTCAAAAAATTGTATATTTGTTTTTACGCCATGAAAAAGGGTGGAAGCATTTAAGACCAATTTTTCGGACTGATGGATGCTTCCTGAAGACATAATTTCAAGGGCAATTATTAAATGCAGTTGGTAGGGATGGTGATGGTGATGGTGATGGTGATAGTGATGGAGGAATGTTTCCATTGGCTTGGGCAATTGTAGAGGTGGAAAACACAGGTTTATAGGCTTGGTTCATGAATTTGTTAGTCTAATTTGGAATTAGAAGATGGTCAAGGAATTGCAGTTATATATGATACACAGAAGGTATGTAAACATATTTAGGATTGAAATCATTATATGAAATATAATCTGATATCTTTTGTATTTTTTGTAAGGAATAGTCAGGGCTATTGAGAACACTTTGCCCAATGCAGATCACCGCATGTGTGTAAGAAATATATATCACAATTGGTCTACGAATTGGAAGGGAAAGAACCTCATAAAGCAATTTTGGAATTGTGCTTAGTCAACGTATGTTCAAGATTTTGATAAACAACTAAAGAGACTTGACAAAATAAGCCCTAAATGTGTTGCAGCGTTGCTTGAGTATCTGAAAGAGAGGTGGGACAAATGTTATCAACCCTTTCAAAGTAAATGTCCCATTGTTGACAACAATATAAACAAAACCTTCAATGGGTGGATTCTAACAGCTTAGGAGAGGGCAGTGTTTGTAATATTTTTTCTTCCATTTTGTAGTTTGGTACACCTTTAGATGCCAATATAAACCAATTTGGAGATGTTGACCCACACACGTTTCAATTATCATTTCAGCCAAAGGGTTTATGATTTAGAGGATGTCCTAGTATTACTTTACAACATTTACAAGCTAAAGCGAGTAAAAGAAGAACCTCATTGACTTCGTCAACACAACCTGATCTTAAGCAGTCAAGTATAGATGAAGCAAACATCATTTAGTTGTATATATACAATCTATACATATTTTTATGGTATACATACAAATTTTTGTGTTGTTTACATAAAATGTAAATATTTTTATTAATCAATATGATTTGTTACACAACCGCTCTTACATGGCCTTTTTTCCATATTTGACAAAATATGCAACGAGTAAATTATTCATTGTATATTGGTCATATATAGTACTGTTATTTTTCCTTTATTACATAATTCATATACCAATTTTGTTATTCGTATATAGGATATTCATTATAAGTAGTTTTATACTACAACTTGTCCATTGTATATTGGTTATATATAGTTGAATTGTTTTTACAATTGAGTTACATAATTCGTATACAAATTTTGTTATTCATACACAATATTTTCATTATGAGTTGTTATACAACATACCCATTATATATTAGTTATATATTCAAAACCAAAATTTTCATAATATGCTTAAAATTAATATCAACCATTATATCGTTAAAATTCAATACAATATTCTCATAACATAATTACAAATAAAAAGAAATACAACCATAACTAATCCTATTACAATTACAATTTTCATTAACATACGCTTAATTTGTTTCTTTTCTTTTCTCAATAAATATATGTCCTCCTTCAAAAGATTCATTTGTTTTTCAAACTCCTTTATTGTGCTTATTTGAACCTCTTTCTTTGACATTGATAACTCACTCCTTAAATTTTGAATCACTTTAACAACTATCTCACTAAATTCTTCATCATACCATTTGAAAAACTTGCATATCCTAACCTAAAACATTCAATTTCAGTAAAAAAAAATACCTCAAACAAATTTTAACATTCAACTTCATTAATCAAATAACAATAAATTCTTATTGGATAGTTAGGGCATCCATATAACCTTCGGCCAATATTATGATCACTCTATAAAGTCCTCAATGGGGCCTTTAGCCCACAATATCAAACGACGTTGCCTGACTTTGAAGTCACTGTTGTATTAGTCGATGATAATGATTCCATCTACACACTTAAAAGATGATAATAAGATAATATATGATTAGGTAAAATGCATTATGTTGACTATGTCATATTAATACATATATAATTTGACAATGAAGTGTCATATATTTATCAACAATCACTCCAACTATTTCAATGCCTATATCAAAGAGGTTCAAGACAAACCTATGTTAATCTTAAGAGAGTTTTTCAAATTGTGAGAGAGTTTTTGAAATTGAATCTATTTCAATTGTATTGATAATTGTGTTGAACCAAGAGAAACAAAAGGGTTTTTACTTAGTTACTTTTTGTAGTGAGTTGGTGAGAAATGCACATTCATTTGGAGGTTTGCAACTTGTCCGAGGGATGATGGATTGATCTCTTCATCTCCTCAAAAGCTAAATTTGAAATAAACCATTAAACATAACTATATGAAGACATCAAAATTTTCACTTTATGAAAGATTGCAAATTTACAAAATCTAAACTATATATTACATTGTTACATGGTTTTTCTATCCCAAATTATTGCATCGTCAAATAAGAAGTCTAAATGTGTTGTTTTCCATAGAAAGAAAGAAAGACTTCTAACAAAAATTCCCAAACTCATAAAAATTATCCTATCATCAAAATTGTCCTCCGTTCCTACAAATCTACCTTCCATGTGAACAATTTACCAGTAAGGCCGAAGGGAAACAAAAAACAACTTAAAAGTGTTCAGTAATTCCAAATTTAAAGCCAAAGGTATCAAAGAACATGAAGTAAACCCACTATATATCTTCTCTTCGGAACAAATCTCATGACCAAATAGTGAATAACAACAATAAGGCGTATGCATCTCTCTCACATAGACACACAACGTTATACATAATAACACTTGTAGTAACACAAGATGGAAAATCTAACAAAAATAATTCATTATGATCCTGATTTATCGCTAGAACATATTTTACCATTTTATGGATGTGATATGCGAAGGAAGATAAAACTAAAGGAAGCCAAAATACATGAGAAAATTTGTTTCAACGAGATGAAATGCAACCTCAATATATATGATTATAAAGTAGTATGCATCTTTACGCATGTTTGCTTTACACATGAAACTATCATAAAGCTTATGTCTTGCACTATATAAGCAAACATAGAAAATGGAATCTTACATGATTACATAAAAATTGTTTCCTATACAAGTATACACTAGGTGCCTCACCTGTAATTATAGCCTCATTTATTAAACAAACAAAATAATGAATTTGAATACCTCAAACTCCTTATTCAAACAAACTTAATTATACTACTTAATGTTGCTGCTCAACACCAGATCGTGATGTATAAAATAAGATACTTCTTACAAATTAGAAGTCAAAAGAGAACCAAATTCATACTACTTCATAATTAATGATTCAAGCTTCAAAATTATACTCCTGTTGATGGACCAAGCATAAAACAAACATATAATATCTTCCAATAAGTAATCTTGGAATTCATATAGACAATAAATATGCTTAACAAAATTAATTGGACATTCATAATATGATAGGGATGATTGAGGATAATGTATACACTGAAAATAATGTAGCTATCAGTAAAGGCAACATGATTGAGGATAATGTAATCATCACCCACGAACTACTTAAAGTCTATAACAATCAAAATGCTCAATATCAAGACCGTGAACGCAAAAGAACCTACCCAATAGACAAAACATGCCATACCCATCTAATGCTGAATCAAATAACACAAACACTCACCTATAATAATGCTTATGGCAGATTCTTTCCCAATCGTGCACCTCCTCACCTTGCAATGATAGCAAAGAATGAGAGGGATATGAGAAGGTAAGGGTTTCTAGAAGTTGACAGATTCCAAACGATGAACGATTCTAAACGCTCATACAAAGTACGACGAGGGAGAGTTAGAGGAATAAGGGAGGGTTTGAGGACTAAGGGAGGGTCAGAGAAATGAGGGAGGGTCAGAGGGATTTTAGAGAAAAGGTAAACAAAATGATGAAGGCGGTATTGTTTTGCTAACCAATAGTCTAATCCCCCTGCTTAAAAAATGGTGGGTTAGTTTGTTTAACGTTTAATATAAACAGTATATTTCATACTTAGTGCCTGTTTGTTTTAGCTTTTGGAGGGTGAAAAAGTACTTTTTTTCACCGCAAAAGCTAATTTTAAGAAAAATGAGTGTTTGGTTGTAAAATTTAAAAGCACTTTTTAATATAAATGACTTTTTCAAAAGCTAAAATACAGCTTTTTTAAAAGCTTAAATTTGGAGCTTTTCAAAAAAGCTCCTCATTTTAGCTTTTTCGGGTAGACTTTGCGTCTATAGTTTGCGTCGTTTACGTTTATAAGATTCCTCCATAACATGTCTCGGTCTCTCCAACGTTTGGAAAGCCAAACCAAAATTTCTGTCTTTTCTCTGCTTGTACTTTGCGATCTGGTCCAATCTTTTTAATACCGTCGTTGCTCTTCTTTATGACTCACTATACCCTTTTGCGAGATCGAGAGGTAAGTTTTCTCTCCATCGTTGCTTTCTTTTCATTTGATTCGTGTGTTACTATTTCTTCTGTTTGATTTGGGGGAAATCGACCAGACGTGGGTTACTCTGTTTGCATAATAAAAGGGCAAAAGTTTATTCGAATTCCAAGTGAGCTTCTTTTCTCCATATTTACTCCAATTCGCGTTTGCGGTTTGTGGAAATGTTTTTGTTTTGCAGTTTTTACTCTTGAACTCAAAGTTTGCTCTGGACTATCTGCAGGACAAAATGAATGATGCGTTGTCTAGACCTGTAGAAGCTCTATTAGATGGAGCTAATAATGAAACTTGGTCTTCAATAAGGAAACTTTTAAGGTGTGAGATGGAATCTGGTGTCTCTGGTCTTTCTAATGCACTGTCAGGTTTTGACATAAATCAGGAGACAATTCTGCTCAAGCCATTTCTGCTCAGGCCATTTCTGCTCAGGCATGATATCCCTACACAGTTGTCCTTTTGCTTCCTTTATCTTTATTCTTTCCTTGTGATCCACATATTGGACCTGTCTTTATCTTTAGAGAAATCATATTACTAGACATACTCTGTACGTACTATTATATTTGCTTCTTCAACTTGTTGCTAGATTATTTAGAGAAAAGGATAAGGAACTTTTACTTTTGGATTGTAGATGTTAAGTACCTTGGATAGGATTTCTTTATCATTGGTGCTAGAATTTTGTAGTTGCACCGTGTTGAATTCTCAAACTTCATATAAATGAATTAGCTTCCGAACTCAGTCAGGTTTGTCTTTTGCATTCCTTCGTTCTGAATTTTTCCTTCAACAAACTTTCCAGGAACTATTATAGATGTACATCTGCTGGGTGTCCTGTCCGTAAGCACATAGAAACAGCAGTAGACAACACAAGTGCTGTCATTATAACCTATAAAGGAGTACATGATCATGACATGCTTGTACCAAAGAAGTGACATGGTCCACTTAGTGCTCCTCTTGTTGCTGCCACTACTCCTGCTTCTATGGCCAATTTACAGCTCAAGAAGGATATAGTCTAAAGCCAGCTGACCCCAACCCAGTGGTCAGTAGGGAAGGAAGGTGAATTAACAAGTGAAACCTTGGACCTTGGAGGTGAAAAGGAGAAGCAATTGAGTCAGCCCGAACTCTTCTGAGCATTGTACAACCTCGAGTCATGTCTTATATGAACAGAGTTTAATATCAGTGCAACATCATAGGATTGGTTGTTAATGGCAACCATTTTCTTGTTTTCCTATGACCTTTTTCTATCATCATTAGAGAACAGGCTTAGTGAAACATCCCACTTCCATCGGGTACATACCTTAGCTTTGAGAAACATACCCTACGATAATGGTATGTTGGAGCAATGACAAAACTAACTTATATATGGTAGCAAGCAGTATATTCGAAAGGCGTTCTCATTTCTCTTAAAACATTCGTTTATTTTATTCACTGATAATGTTTACACTGTTCTTCTCAACGATTATTTACAAACTCTACACAAGTGCTAACAACAGTACAAAATGACAACAACTAGTTTTCTTTGGGAGTCAGCTGACGGACCTCTGAGTCACCTCTCAGTTCTCAGACACTCTAAGTTCTAACTACACTTTAAGTCTCCTATCTTATACCTGAAAAATCACAATGCAAATTTTGATGAGTTTTGCAACTCAATGAGTGAACCATCATCGATGGATTCACCGGATCACACATATA
>JAOQMS010000180.1:40396704-40415827 GCA_027563885.1 Erythroxylum longipes | reverse complement strand
TATCTTGTAATTGTCCTTGTGTAGAAATTAGAAAGTATATAAATTTTCATGATTAAAATTAGTCGAGGTAATTAGTCGCTGATGATCAATTAGTGTAAGGATTTCCCTCTGTGGTTCTTTGCCTTAAACATCACCTATTTGATGTGACTCATTGAGCTTTAAATGATGTCAGCTAAATATGTTTACTGAGTTTATTAACTCAACCATGACATTTCTCTAGTGGAATTTAGTTTTGGTATTGTCGGTGAATGAATAAATCCTACTCATGAGATTTAGTTTTAGAGTTCACTTTAATTAACACAATTCATTTTTTCAACATTTTTCTCTGAAATTCCTTTTACCAAATTATATTATTGTAAGAAGTACTGACTATCTAATGAGCAAAAAAAAAGACTACTGATAGAATAGGTAAACTCTCCTGTATTCTCACAAATCAATGATGCTACAAGCTTTTTATCTTTTTATCACAAATATATGTTTTAATATTTATTTTTGATATTAGTTTTATTTCCTACAAGAAAACGAGACATCTCTTTAAATAATTTCCTACAAGATAGAAGTGAATTTGTCAAACAATTGTAAAGTAAATGTAAAATCATTGTTTAATATATTTTAAATATTATTTATATGCATAAATAATTTTCATTACAAAATAAAATCCAGTTAAAATTAATAAAAGTGTTTTTTATTTTTATGTTGCGAAACAATCTACTGTATGAAGCTCTTTTCAAAAAGCTGTTTTCTTAATTGATAGTCAAATAGTCAACTAGCTTCTTAGAAAAGCTCTTTTCAAAAAAGCTCTACTGTCAAAAGCTCTACTAACAAAAGATCTACTGATATAAGCCTATCTAAACAGGCACTTAATAATAAAATAAAATTTTCTTTAATTTAATTAAAATTTACCTACTCGTTTGAATAAAAAATTATTTTCTAAGTGCCAGGTTAGCGTTGATCTAAAAATTAATAGAGTAATATGAATTTTCTGTTAGGGTGATGTTAAATTTTAATATTTTCCAAATGTTAGGGTTTTAATTGTTCACACTTGAATGTTAGGGTTAAACTTGTCAATTTGTGTAAAACTTAGGGTCAAAACTAACCCTTTTGCCTTTTCAATTTAGTGTCAAACTTTTTAAAAATTTCAATTTAGTGATAACTTTTTAAAACTTGTATAAATTAGTCAAAAGATTACTTTTTGATAATGTGAAATGTTCACTAACAGTCACGTAGATGTTCATCTACTAATCACGTTAGCAAAAACTAATGTTTTAAATTTGAATTGTTAAGTTTTAAAATTTTAGTCACACAATTGAAAAATTAGAAAACTTGAGCACTAAATTGAAAAAATTAAAAAAGGTTGAATACTTTAAGATTGATTATCCTTAAATAAAATAATGTTATTGTACTACGTAAATTTTCTTTCACTTTATTTTTACATTATTGTTCCTAACAAAAACGTAAATTGAATAAATAACTATAAAAGCAAACATCATTATATCGAAATACATAAATTTAAATTGACAGTTAGTATGAACCACTAAAATTTAATTAAGTATTTAATTATATTTATCAATTAATGTTAAATTTATAGAACATACTTTTATTTTATGCAACCATGAACTTTAATTACACTATCAAATTCAATGCATGTTTAACAAAGATTGAGGTTTAATGTGGTAGGCAAATTGTGATTATATTAAGTTCTAAATTTAGTAAAATAAATATGATTATGATGTAAACTGAATTTATAATAGGTCTGTTAGGTTGTTAATCTTAAGTTTGTTAAAGTTGAAGTTTGTTAACTATGCAAAGAAATCCCTAACTAAGATTAATAATAATTGTTACTTTAAGTGTTTCTTGTAATTCTTTCAATTATAATTTTTTAATATTAGGGATGATAATTTTAGCTCAGCCCGTCTCGATTTTTGGCCCAGATTGGCTGGGCCACGAGTCACCTATGGTTCTTCTGGGTCGGGCAGCAAGCTGGCCATTTTGAACAAAACGGCATCGTTTTGGAGAAAACGACGCCGTTTTATATATTTTTTATTAAAAAAATATATATGGGCTGGGCCAGCCCACTAGGACACGGGCCAACCACGGGGATTGGCCCGCAGCCCGGCCCACCCACGAGCTAACCGGCCTGTGGTTGGCCCGTGGCCTAGCGGGTCGGCCCAGCCTAGCCCACAGCCCGTCCGGCCCATTGCCATGCCTATCTAATATCAACTCTACTAAAAAATTTAATTAATCTTTGATTTTAACCCTGAAGACTCTTATTTTTAAATATAAGTCTATTTTATAGACCAAACTTAAAAAAGAGTGTTAGCTCGTACTAAAAAGATTAAATGCATCAAACTCTAAAATTGTTTTTTAATTCACGTTATTATTATTCTTAAATATTATATTTAAATAAGTTACTTTACATTGTAATCAAACCAACAATTTGTATGTTTAGAAACTCATATTCTAATATTAAATAGACATTTTATAAATCCGAATCCCCCCCTTTTCTAATTTTTAGAATTTGTCATTGCAAGAGAACATTCTCATTTTTTCATGTTTTTATTTGATACTAATATATTTGATTGGTGAAAATAAAAAATTTATGAAATAGGTTACAGGAAAATCATTTTCTGGAAAATATATTGGAAGACCATTATTAACTTTTTTTGCATAAAATTAAATAAAATGTGTTAACCAAATTTTAAAACAAATAATTTTAAATTATTTTTAAAAATAAGTTCATCTTTATAAAAATATTTTTAAAATTATTTTAAAACATATTAAAGAGTATAAATCAATTAAAAAGTCAGCAAATCTCTTTTCATTTTTTTCACTAAACTGTCTAAGTTTTTAAAATTTTTAATTAAATATTTAAACTTCAAAAAAATTTAAATGACTCAATTCAAAAAATTGTCTCTATTAATATATTATTATTAACATCTAACATAATTTTTTACTCGAAATGTCAATTTTAGCCCAACTTGCTGTTCCACAAGCGAGCATGGGTCAAAATTATTGGGCCAATTAGAAAAAAAAAATGACGTCATTTTATATTTTTAATAAAAAATAAAAATAACTAGGTTGGGCCGGCCAACTTTAAACCTTGTAGACTGTCCGGCCTGGTCCTCTGGCCAGCCAGCCTGGGGTCGAACCAGGCCAAGCCGTTGACCTTACCTACACACATCGGCAATTATATGTTTGAAATAGTCTCTTCTTTGATAATCAAAAATACTATTAAAATCAAATCGCACGCAAACAAAACTAGTTTAGAATTTTATTTTAGACCATCTTTCTCCTCTGTGTTTTCTTCCCTCATTTTCTCCAATTTTTATTTCTGAAAGTTTCAATCTAGAAACGAAAACCAAAAGATGGGAGAAACAATCCCTCTTCGTCGCTGCAACGTTTACCAAGCTCTCGGTGGCGGCAAAGGTCGATCCGATATCCCCAAATTCTTTTTATTTTTTTTATGCGTTCGACTTTGTTGTTTTTGATTTTGTTTGAATTGAATTGATGTGTTATAGTTGCTGATGTTTTGCTATGGAGGAGACCGGTTGGAAGTGTGATAGTACTACTTGGAGCAACGGGCTTGTGGTTGCTGTTCGAAAGAGGTGGTTACAATCTGTTATCTTTTGTGGGTAATGTGCTGTTGCTTCTTGTTGTTGTTCTCTTCTTATGGGCCAAATCTGCTTCCCTTCTAAATAGGTACTTTATAATCCCGATACTCATTTGTCCTTTTTTCTGTTTCAACTTTGCTCAATTGCCACTATATAAAACGAAACATATTTTTTATTTTTTTATATTTCGTGTCTATTTAAGGTCAACTTTTGATAAATTAGCTCCTGTAAATGTAACGAATTGGGTTCTTGTTATACTGCCTAATAATTGATGATCTTATGGAGAGTAAAGTGGAGATTGTTCCATTTGTGGATGTGTTTTTTAATTAAGAGAGAAATATGAAGTTTAATTCAGTAATGTGTTTTAGGCCGTTGCCACCGGTTCCGAATTTGGAGATACCCGAGGAGACTGTTGCTAAGGCTGCTGATGTGATTCAAGTTTATGCCAACTACACTCTGTCTATTGCACGTGATATTGCCATTGGTAGAAATTTGAAGCTTTTTCTTCAGGTTTGGAGCTAGTACATTCTCAATTGCGCTTTTTGTGAATTTGGAAATCCTCTTCAACTTTTCATGACTAATGCGCCTGTTCTTCTTCAGGTTGCTTCTGCTCTGTGGCTAGCATCATATATTGGCAGTCTTTGCAACTTCCTTACCCTTGTCTACATTGGTGAGTTCTTACTAGCTAAGTGCTTAATTTTAATAGTTCCTTCAAATATTCCTTATATATGATTATTTCTGCAGGTGTTCTTCTTACTCTTTCTGTCCCTGTATTGTATGACAAATACCAGCACCACATTGATGAGAAGTTGTCTCTAGCACATGGTATCGTTCATACCCAGTATAGGAAACTTGAAGATATCCTTCTAAGGAATATTCCATTGCCATCTAACAAGGAAAAGAAGACTGAGTAGGGTAAGTATTTATCCGCCTCTTTTGTTTATATGAACATTTTACCTAACTTGGATTCTCGTAGGACTGATTTCTTATTATAACTATTACTGGATATGGTGTGCTGTTCCAAACTTTGCTGGTTTATAGGCACTATATTTGATGCACTGCTATGACAACCTACGCCGATTTAGTTGTTATGATATGAAGGTTAATGAATGCCTGGTAGTTAATGTTACTTATCTTATGTCTAAGTTTCTAGTACCTGTGAGTCTTTAACATAATGATGAAAGGCTTAAATGGCAATTCTATGATAATACCAGGTGATCAGTTTTGCATTCAACTATGAGATTTCACCTGAAGTTTCCCTCAACAAAAATATTATGAGTAGTGCTGTCTTGTTGGAATGAAGTTTCAATTTCCCTTACGCAGTGATTAAGAAATTTTGTAGTGGCTCATAATGCCTGGTGTCTCATTTTCTTCACTTCTTTTCCACTTCTGCTATCAATCCTCAAGTTTTTTCCTTTCAGTATCTGTGGCTAGTATCTATACAAGGGCAAGGTCCAAGCAGGAGTGATCGAAAAGCAACATATTGTAATGAATCCGTATCATAAAAGTACTCCTTTTTGAATTTGAAACAGCTATTTCTCACTTCTCATGCACTTGGTTCATTTTTTTTTCTTGCACCAAAATGTATGAATGAAGTGATGATAAGAGTTTCATATCTCTTCTCGTGGATCACAATAAATCTATTTAATTGGGGCCCAGTGTTTACCATTGATTAACTTGTACAAAGAAAAGTTAGTTTGCTGCAAAATGTCTTTTATTGGCACTCATGGAACTGTAGTACACTCACTTTCCTATTGATTTTTGTTGTATGTATCTGATTTAACTGTATTGTGGTTGCTTGGAACACTTAATATACTCGCTGAGTTCAAATTCGAGATATAGCAATTTAATAAAGAACTTGTTCTTTGGATGCTCTCATCAGTTACCCCATTGATTTTTTTTGGAGAGGCCCTTTGGTTGTATTCCTTAAATGATTTGGAGGTATAAGAACGTGTAGATTCTCATGACGCCTGGTTTTCGCATCCAATTTAAGTTTACTCCGCATAATACCCAACCTTAGCCTTGACTTGTTTGTTATTTGCCAAAACACTTCATCGTTGACAAATCTAGACTCTGATTTTTTATGGTGTTTTGAAAAGTGTTTTTGAGTGCAAAAGTTGTTCCCAAACCAAAGTACATTCAACAACTAATTGCATGACAGAATAGACTTTTATCTTTAGCTGCCAGAGTCTCTCTAATCAATTCTGTGATAAATAGTATGCATATCCACTGGTCAGCTCATTTGGTCCTTCCAAAGAAAGTTATTAAGGATATGGAAATGATACTCAAATCATTCCTGTGGTCAGGTAAGGTAGATACTTGTAAAGGGGCGAAAGTGAAATGGAGTGATATTACCATTCCTAAGAAGCAAGGAGATTTGAGTGTTATCTCTATTAACCATAGGCATTGGGTTCTGCTTCTAAAGAGGATTTGAAGACTTTTTGTGGATAAGGAAGCATTGAGGGTGAAGTGGGTGCAGACATACTATCTCCAAAACCTAAGTTTTTGGCAACTACAAGGTAATCGTTGTTACATGTGGATATTTAAGGAAATGTTGAGCCTTAGAGATTTGATTTATCCTTGCTTGAAATTTCAGGTAGGAGATGGTAGAGATATTAGGTTGTAATTGGTCATATCAGTGTCCTTTGTGGTTGTGTGAGGAGTTATAGGTGTTGAAGAGCAGAATTCCTATGGAAGCTTCGGTTGTGTGGTTGATGGAGGAATGCGATAGACTTCAATCCCATCGTCATTTTCATCTAATGGAGAACTATTTACCTGAAAGGCTGCAGAATGGGAGGAAAGATAGATTGATGTGGACTTTACACTTAAGTGGGGTATTCAATAATAGGACTGCTCATAAACTTCTAGTTGGCTCTCGTGAAGTAGCGCCATGGAGAGGTATTGTGTGGAAGCAAGCTCTTTGTCCTAAGGCTTCCGTAGTTTTATGGTTGGTGATTAAAAATAGGTTAAGAACTAAAGATAGATGGTTTGGTTCTTATGATCTATTATGTGTCTTATGTAAGCTTGTTCCTGAGACGCGTAGTCATTTGTTCTTTGAATGTAGTTATAGTAAATCAGTGTGGAGTAGGATTCTTTCTTTGATTCAGCCAACTAGGTTCGCTTTTATTTGGGAAGAGGTATTGGAGGTTATAATTCGGTATACGCCGGGGAACAAGGATGGTATACTTACCATCCTTATCAAGACTTCGTTCCAGTTGGCTATCTACTATCTTTGGAGGGAAAGAAATAGGCGTATTTATAAAATGAGGAGAAGCACCCTTCTGATCTTGTTGAGATAATTGTGAACCTGATTAGAGAGATTCTCTTAGCTCATAAGAAGTAGGATGGTCTCAGCCATGAGGTCAGAATGCGATGGTACTTATAATTTTTTCTTGAATGAGCTGTATTTTGTGTAGGGTAGTGTAATTGGTGACGTTTGTATCCTCAGTGAGGATGGTGTACATTGTTTTGTTTTGTTAATATAATTCCTTTCTAACTTCCAAAAAAAAAAAAATAACATGACTTGGTCTGAGATTGATTTCATTTCTATCCTTGAACAAAATTCTTATGGACTCTTTACTTGCATTCCTAAGTTTAATTATTCAAATCTTGTTCTGTTCTTTGTCATTCGCTTTACACCTTCTGTTGGATCTTCTGGTCATTGATACAGGACTTCCGGTAGTTGAGCGAAGAGATCACTGATTATTAGCATTGAGATAGAATCCCAACACACACCGGCTATTGGGTTTTCGCTGATGGCGTGCTGAATATTTTAGTTACTGATGTAGCTCCCTGGGAGTACGACTGACCTTGGTATCTCCTACGATATGAAGAATACTTATCTTTGTTTTCCCTCCACCGTACCCCATTGTTTGAATTGTATTTGAGCTGCAGTTTTGCTATAGTACTTCCATGGATAATTCCTTGTATGGTGTTGGAAAAATTAGGTTCTGGACAGGTATCGACATCTGCTTGGGATGTAACCACACTAACGCGAATGAATATTTTATTTGAAACCTTGTTTCGGCATGGCATGGCTCTACGCACAGGCACAGCCTCTCTTTTGCACTTGGTGTTAGTTACGTGGCTTCAGCTTGTAATCCCCCCATGATCCATGGATATAATCCTTAAATCTCAGTACCGCACATATGATCTTTCAGTGAAAATCGAACCTGTGCAACTGGGATGTACCTTTTTTTCCATGAGAAATCAGTCTTTCTTAACATTCAGTCCAACTAATTGAAAAAAGTCAGAATCTGTTATTTTGGGTAACAATCTACTTGGAAGAGACTTGACGGTAATGTCGGTCACTATTATAAACACATTTGTAATGAGAGCAATCGGACAAGCTTTAATGTTGGGGTTCACGTTCAATAACTGATATTTACTCGCTCAGACTATGAAACATCACAAATTGATAGAGGAATACAAGATACTAATCCTGGAAATAACCGTATTATCAAACTTAATGATAATCTTCAATCCTCAAAAAAGTTTGGCTCACCTGAATCCAGAGACTGACCACAAGGAGGCAGCGAATTTATGCAACCTTTGGGATTGGAATGCTATCTGAAGGTGGCGATGTCACTGAACGGAAAAGCTCAAGGAGGAAGCTAGCCCCAAGAAATGAGAAAGTATAGTGTTTGCCGATGCCTGTGCCAGAATATTATATATATATATGTATGTATGTATATATATATATATATGTATGTATGTATATGTATGTATGTATGTATGTATGTATGTATATGTATGTATGTATGTATGTATGTATATATATATATGTATATAATACGCAAAAGAAAAATAACTCAATATAAACTCTTATCCCAGTATACACCGGACACGGGATGTTACTTTATCCATTGTTTCGTGTCTAGTAATATCAACTACTTTCACTTATCATATGCAAGCAGAACAACCAAATAATACTGTATGGTGGACTTTCTGAATAAGTAAAACTGATCCAGGTTAGGCATTGGAGTTTCATCAGAGATAAAGAGAGACATCAAACATTTCTGTTATGTCAACTTCGCCAATGAATTCAGTGATCAGGACTCTGCAATGAAACAGTAAGAAATAGATTTAGAGTACCTGGACCAGGAATACATCCAATGCAAGAACAGGATTGTAGGCTGGCGAAATTCGTTGGTTATAAGGATTAGCAGAGGAAGTTAGAGCCTTTGCAACTAGCAATCCCACTGTAGCTTGCATGCCAAGAATAGCAGCACCCATACCCAACAGATTCAACACTATGCCATTCTTTAAGCTTTTCACTACATCAGCACGTGGAGGTGCCTAAAGCGCAGTAACCAAAGGAACAATGAGTACATAAGTCTCACAATAGACGTACTGAATTGTCAATGAAGAGACCATATTGTACCAAGAAAATTAAGCAAATCTTTGGAAAAGAAACTTCAAGGCATATATCAAATTTAGCAGCATTCCTAAAGCAGACATATATGCTGTGGACAACTTAAGAACAAGGAAGGGACAATTAATAATTTATATTTTATTTTTCCACACTGAAGAATCCTTCTCATTGTCCAACATAAATTTCATAAAGAAAAATAGGACGAGCAACAGAGTCAAGTAGACTTGTGCATCAAAACCACAGGTCTATGTACCGTCACAAACAACAACTTGATGATGATAGAAATGTGAATTATAGTACACGCAAGAACATTCATGGGCAAACAAAAGAATGGCACACCAAAAGCTATAATTCTCCAAAATTTCATCTGCACTTCTTCCCATTTTCTACCAAAAAGTAAGATTGCATCAATTAAAAACGATGACTCATACAGAACAACCCCCGTATTACAATTTAAAGCATACCAACTATAATTTTTACCAGGAGTAAGAGATTGCCCCATGCCCTTCAATGACCACCATTTTACTACACATAATCTTTCATATGGTCTGATGGTCACATAGAAAATCAGCAACTATAGCATAAATTAACCGAAACAACTATAGATTCTTAAGCCTATCTCTTTTCTATAGTAAGTCAAAGACTGTTCATTTCTTTGAGGTTCACAAAAATCTTTTTTTGCCAAAACTATTTATACTCTTTCTTCCATGTAAATGTAGTGTGATACGTAATGTATACCAATTTAGTCTTAGCTAAACCAAACTTGTAATATATATTGCACAGAAAACATAGTTGTGATGCCAATTGCAAGAATCACAAAATAGTTAACAAAATTATGATACCTTGGAAGGATCATCAGCAGTTTTCCTTAGCTTCTCCGAAATTCGAATGTATCCAAACGACCAGAACACCGAAATGAAACCACCTGCCATCCCACCAGCAGTGGAATAAAAAGTTGCTGGTGATGATATCTTCTCGGTGACAACAATCGAAAAGGAAAGAATCACAGCTGCCACCACCGTACAAATCAGCTGTCCCCAAAACCCAAAAGTACCCAACCGCTTGAAGTACCTTGACGTCTTCTCCATCCTCTTAGCAACCTACATGCATAAAAACTATTACTCTTCTCCAATTTTCACATCCTTTTGTTTCAATATTCTCACCTTCTTAAGTATCAAATTCAGAAACTCCAACAACTAAACCCTGAACTGAAAGATAAAAATATCGAATTTTTCGTGTTTCATGTTGCTTCCTTTTGAAAGTCCACTTCGATTCCCAAAATGGGTCACCAAATATTCACCACACCCCGATTTCGACAAACAAAAACGTGTAATATTTTTCCATCTTCATGAACCCGGATAACTGAGCAAGCTTGGCCTTCTCTACGTCGTCGTTTGGAGAAGTAAAACCACTGAAAGTAGGAGAAGAAGTGTTTCTTTTAGTTAACGACACTATGGAGTATGTGTTTTTGAGCTGGTCGTTTGACAGGGAACATGAAGATAACGAAGAGAGGAATCGTCTGTATTCCTGGGAATTTAGAAAGCATTTTGAACGACCAAGCAAATGAGGACTCAACAGCCGGATATGAAGAACAGGATGGGTTGGAATCACCGCCGACATTGCCGTGGAGATGCCGGAGCGAACCGCTGGCGGGAGCAGCGATTGCATTTCTGAGTAGTTAATTAGTTATACGAGCAGGCTTTGAATGACTGCTTGCTTCTCTTTTCCTTTGGATGCTTGTCTGGACTCGGTTCTAGAGTTGGAATGATAGCGATTGCATCTGGACCGTTGACAAGTAAGCCACATCTGTTCAATCAAGCCCATGAAAACGTCGAAAACATTTTAGGATTATGCTCGGTACGCTTAGGTCTAACATGATCTTCCTTGAGGCCTTTTTGTGGGCATTATTTATGTATCGTATGAAATATTTATTTTTATCATAATCTTATATTGAAATTAAGATTGAAGAAATTACTTTTTTATTTAATAAAATTAGTTAATTACGGTATGAAAGATCTTTTTATTTATTTATTCAAGTTTAATTTTATAAAATCCTGTAAAAGGATGGTGTGATATTTTCTATCATTTTATATATTATGTAAAAGAAGTCATTAATGAATGTTAGTATTAAGTCAAATACTTTTTGCTTCCATCTAAATTATTATAATAAATGGTAATATAGTTTTTTTTTTCCTTTGAAAAATATGGCTACAAGCTGAAGTTAGCTCTCCATCCGTATTTGTGTGGAGTTATATTTGTAGTCCCACTAAGTTTCAACTAGACCAATTTGCACCTTGTTATGTAAAAGGTGGCCACTCAATCAGAATAGGTTGGGACCATTGGATGAAGATTGTGATCTTCCTGGCATTTTCAACGGTAGGAGATTGTTAAAATTTAGAAACGTCCTGAGGAATAGACAGAATGATTATGTCATGGTTGTATGGTTTTGTACGCTAGTTGGTCTAAACCTGGAAACCAAGAGAATGAAGCTCGAGTTGAGTAGACTGGTGCGAAGTCCTGATCAAATCCTCTGATCCTTAGCCAAAAACATGAAATGGGGTGAACTCTTTTTTCTGCACGTACGTCTAGTCTAGCTAATTCCATTCATTCTTGAGAAAAAGGACTGTTGGATTATGGTCCCAATATTATATTTGCCCGTGATTTTTGTCTTAGCTCTTTCGAATTTGCTCTATCAAACATGATTCCAACAGGAGGCTTAAGGAGTAATATGTGTTTGGAAAGGGCGGCTAGAAGAAGATTGACGATATCCTTGAATTTATCTTTCTTCTTATTATGTTCTAAAAGGAATGAAAATTACATTGATGTTTAACTTTGTTAGTCGTCGGTTCTAGAGGATGAATTTTCCGACTCTCAAGGAACTCATCTCAACTGCAAATTGCAGCAGTGTCCAAGTTATGTTATACATGATAGTTCCTTTTTGTTATCTAAGAATTTATAGTCTGAGCTTAAACTGTCATTATATAGTCAGGTTACAACATTAACAAAAAGAAACTAATCCCATCAGTGAATTATAGGACATTATCCTCCTTAGTTGAAGCAAAACAGTAGTTCTCTTTGGAATATCCTACATTGAATACAACAAAACCCGCTCAACCATTGATACGTAAGTCCCCATTGTCTGTCCAACTGTTCTTATAATTATGTTAAGGATGGAATTTGAGGTGGGTATGCCATGGATGCATCTAAAGAAATAGATGTTCTAAGTTTGGAGAGTAGGAATCTAAGAGATGGTAGGCTATACATTATTCACGTTATGTTGTATTCTCAAGATTCTGGAACCATTGACAGAAATTTTGATGAGTAGGTTTTGTACAAAGCTTCCTGGTTCTGGAAGAACATACTGAATCCACTATTTTAACAGGGCTCAACTCAGCATTATTGTTATTGTAAGTTAAGTGAGCTCGTGACCGAGAACAGAACAAAAGTGACAATGTTTCTCCCAACAAGCTAAAAAGGAACAAAAGCATATTGGCTCACTAGGAAGAGCAAATTTCACCATGTTACTACTCAAAGGAAGGAAGTGAGTGGACATAAGTTAATTTCAATACTAATTTATTGTATGGATGAGTTCGACATAATTGATCAATGAAGGGGAGAAGATTAGTTTACCTAAAGGAAGGGAGGAGTGGATTGGTTGAGGGATTTGCAATTTAAAGAAACTAAGAGATTAGATTAGTTTGTGAATGAAATGGAGTTGTTGTGGATGGGCATTCCAGTGGCAGACCACCAGAGTCATGGACAACACCCTTGTAATTAAATGAGGCCAGGCCAGGCTCCATTATCTTTATTTTGCAGTATCTTTTTATTCTTTTACTCCTACTTTTTATTTCTTTTTTTCTAACTTCTGTTCATAGTAGATTCTCAATCTGCTTGTGTTAATTACCTGTCATAATAAGTTGTAAGAGATTTCAGTAGAAGCACAGGACTCTACAGAACTGAAGTGACTGAAAGAAAAATAAACAACAAGCCAAGCCTCCTTTAGCAAACATATGGGCTCCAACTCACTTGGATGTCTTGTAGCAGCAGATACAAGATTCCTCTCTCACTTCATTATACAGTGTAATCAATTTATGGTCATGGATATGCAACAAAGCTGTAGACTTTTTGGTCCAAGCAAAACCGATCGATTTATAGAAGCCAATAGTAAACTTAATATTCGTATTGTCCTTTTTTCTTTCCCCTGCTCCGGCTCTCGCTCCTTTTTGTTTGCTTCCCAAGCTTGCTTCTTTCATCATATCAAGTACACAGTGTATTAAAGACCGGTTCTTCCTGCTGCTCTCTGTCTCTATCCGCAACCCAAAGATAACTTTTCCTTTCTTAGTACATCCATTTTCACATCTTCACAAGGCACGGGCAAGTTTCTTTCACTACGTCTAGACATCAACATTAACTACTACTCTCTGCCCTTCCTTTGTTTGCAAAATAAACTTTATTCCTATCGATTTGTTCACCAGAACAACTATGACTACGGTTGTTCACTATCCCTCTCCCTCACCTCACCTCACCTCTCCTTCCAGTATGAATATGCACCGTCTTTCCCTTAACTTGTTTCACTAGCTCAAGCAACCATGAGTTTGCTCATTGTTCTTCATCTGTTGGCCTGTGTTATTTTTTTAGTTCTGGTTCCCACATTAGCTCTCAACACAGATGGGGTGCTCCTTCTTTCCTTCAGATATTCCATTCTCAGTGACCCTTTATCGGTGTTACAGAGCTGGAACTACAATGACAAAACACCATGCTTGTGGAATGGTGTTACCTGCTCAGAGATAGGCGTTCCTGGTACAGAAGACTTGTTCAGGGTCACAGGTGTTGTGCTTCCCAATAGCCGGCTTTTGGGTTCTATCCCACCTGACCTTGGCTACATTGAACACCTTAGACATCTTGATCTCTCCAATAACTTCTTAAATGGGTCGTTGCCTGATTCCATTTTCAATTCAACTGAGCTGCAAGTTATTTCTCTTTCAGGTAACGAAATATCTGGTGAGATTCCAGAGTCTATTGGTCAATTAAGGAGTTTACAGCTGTTGAATCTTTCTGGCAATGCCTTGGCTGGGAAGTTGCCTGAGAAATTGACTACTTTGCAGAATCTTACAGTTCTTTCTTTAAGGAGCAATTACTTCTATGGTTATGTTCCTGGAGGGTTTAGTTCTGTTGAAGTCCTCGATCTGTCGTCCAATCTACTAAACGGGTCTTTGCCTCTTGATTTTGGCGGAGACCATTTGCGTTTCTTGAATATCTCGTACAACACGCTTTCAGGGCCAATATCACCAGAGTTTGCTAAGAAAATTCCAGACAATGCAACTGTTGATCTCTCTTTCAACAATCTAACCGGAGCTATCCCACAGTCCATGTCTTTGCTTAACCAAAAGACAGAATCTTTCAGGGGAAATGTGGATCTTTGTGGCAAACCCTTAAAGAATATTTGCTCAATCCCATCAACTCTCTCTACTCCACCAAACATTACCACAACCTCACCAGCAATTGCAGTGATTCCCAAGTCAATAAACTCAATCCCAGTAACACCAAGCTCACCGGGAACACAAACCAGCACCGAAAATAAATCCCAAACCCGCCTCAAACCAGGCAGTATAGTCGCTATTGCCTTAGCAGACGTTACAGGTATCGCTTTCCTTGCCATATTCATTCTTTACGTATACCAAAAGAGGAAGACAACTCTTATTGACCTGACCAAAAACAAGCCACCGAAGAACCCGCCAAGACTACCACCGCCACAAGCCACGACATCAAAATACGAGACAGAAGCAAGAAAGCCAGCAACTTGGTATTGCCTGAGAATTACAGGTGGGGAAGAAACATCGGAGACAACAATTTCAGACAGTGACCTCGAAAGTGATGATCATGAGCAAAACAAAATTACAGACATTAATGATCACAGTGAGAGCAATTCCTACAACAACGGAGGGAAGCTGGTGATGGTGGACGGAGAGACGAAGCTAGAAATGGAAACACTATTAAAATCATCGGCTTATATATTAGGAGCAAGTGACGTGAGCATAGTTTACAAGGCTGTGCTGGCTGATGGTACAGCTTTTGCTGTGAGGAGAATTGGAGACAACGGAGTTGAGAGACTAAGAGACTTTGAGAACCAACTGAGGGTCATAGCTAAGTTAAGACATCCCAATTTGGTTAGACTTCGAGGGTTTTACTGGGGAGACGATGAGAAACTCGTTATCTATGACTATGTCTCCTACGGCAGTCTCGCTTCCTCTGGTCACAGTACGAGCTTCCTTCGCTCTCGCACTCTGTTTCTAGCGTCTTTTAGTAAAATTTTCTTGTTTCTGCTAAAGATACGCTGCATGTCTCTGGTACCTGTTAATATTACTCTTCTAATTTATGCTAAATTGTACTGTTAATCTCCCTGCATTTCGCTCTCTTTCATTGTTAAGCTTGGTCGATTTAGGCCTTTAGAAGGAACCTAAATGTTCACATTTGAGTGGTGCAGAATAGGGAAAGTTTTAAATTGTGGGCTCAATCTATAATCTACAGATTACTTAGTCAACTAACCGTTTAAGGACCTTGTGATATATTTATATTCCTGAAAGGAAAGATTGTTTGCACTTGAATCTCTTATTTGGTTCACACTTTCACTTTAATCAATTTCAGGAAAACCTGGTTCCTCGCCTAGTTATCTACCACTTGAAGTCCGGTTCAAGATAGCAAAAGGATTGGCCCGAGGATTAGCCTTCATCCATGAGAAGAAGTACGTGCATGGCAACATCAAACCGAGCAACATCCTCTTGAACTCTGATATGGAGCCTGTTATCGCGGATTTCGGGCTCGGTCGGCTTTTCTCCGGTGGAAACTATAAAGCGAACAACTCCGGCCACCATTTCGGGAGTCAAAGTTCCATTGGTAACTCGCAGGAACACCCCATCGTTGCCAGCCCCTACACAGGTCCCAGCACTAGTACCTCCATAGCCACACCATCACCATATCAAGCCCCAGAATCCTTGAAGAACCTAAAGCCAAACCCTAAATGGGACGTCTACTCATTTGGCATTGTTTTGTTGGAACTTTTCACCGGTAGAGTGTTTTCAGAGCGAGAGTTGCATCAATGGGCAACCGGTTCAACGGTGGAATACAAGAGCATGGTTTTCAGATTGGCTGATGTGGCAATACGATCTGACGCGGATGCCAAGGAAGATTGTGCGGTGGCATGCCTGAAGCTAGGGTTTAGTTGTGCTTCTTTTGCACCTCAAAAGAGACCATCCATGAAAGAAGCACTTCAAGCTATAGATAAGATATCAGTTCCCTCTACTGTTCCAAGCTAATTTACGTACTAGGGTTCCCCTGATAAAGTGCCCATGGTTGGTAGGGTTAAAGGGTGTTGCTTCTTTTTATCTTTTGTTGACTTGGATGGTGGATAAAAGAGCTAAAAGAAGGAGAATGTGTTATATTCAATGTAAGAAAGTATTTTGTGGCATGCTTTTTTCTATTTTCTTCAGTTTTATATTCAGAACATCAAAATTTTTAACCTTTAAAGCACGAAGACATCATAGCTCTTGTGGTATTTGCCATTTGCATGCTTTACTAATCCAAATACAATGATTGTCTACAAAAGATAGCAATTGTGACTTTTGAAAACTTGTACAAGAGAGAATGGTGTGTCTTTTAGGTTTGTGTATGATTGGCTCGAATTATGGAGAATGGTGTGTCTTTTAGGTTTGTGTATGATCAAGTAGGGAGGGCAAATTCGGCCTAGCCCGGCTCGTTATGGCTCAGATTTGGCAGGCCATAGGTAGGTTATGGGCTGATCATAGTCTGCTCAAGTTGGGTCACGGGCCGACCATAATTAGCCTGCGAGAGCTACGGGCTGGCCTGTGGTTCGGCCATTTTGGACAAAACGATGTCATTTTATCCAAAAACAACGCCGTTTTATATGTTTTTTAATTAAAAAAATATAGACAGACCGAACTGTCGATCGGTGGGTCGGGTCACGAGTCGGCCTGGCCCATTGCCACCCTTAATATCATGGCTTGAAATATGGAAATTGAGTTGGTGGGAGTGGGAGTGGGAGTGGGCTGGCCTCATCTTTTTGTTTTGTTATGGTAACGGCATTGGTTATTGGTGATATGGAAATGATGGGTTGTATTAATTGGGCGAGACATAATGGATCATTTAGTTGGGTCTTAAATCATATTCAGAGCATTGGCTAATCTCAATAATTGCTATATGATCCAACAAGCATGGACCATACTAATTTGGATTCTTCTATATATATTCAGTTCTCTCTTTCAATTGTGGGAACAGAAATCATCAACCATCAGAACCTGCCATCTGCAAAACCAACAAGCATTGATGATTAATCAAAGGAATGAAGGTATCTGCTATATGTTCAAAGAGTTGACATTAGTTCTTCATATGTTACTAGTCCTCAACCACCGTTTTTTATAAAAATATTTATGTTAATTTATTATATTATGTGTATTTATTATTCATACATAATAAAAGTTATTCTTAGACAATTATTTTTCAACAATTGAAAATATTAATTATTATTCTCTTTATGAGCAATATGTCACGAAATGCTCCCATTGAAAAGGATAATTATAGTCCCACGAATTATATTTTTGTCTATTATATGTGCTTTTATCTATGCTTCATTTAAAATTACTCTTACTAACGATTAAATCATTTAAAATTATTTATTTTGGACAAATAAATAAATTTTTATTAACAATATAATTATTTTTGGATGAATTTAATAAGACGTAGTAAGAATTTTGCTAAGTAACCTTTTATTTACAAAATTTAGATGATGTATCTAATTTTACTAAAATTAAATAATGTCCAAATCATAAGATCTTGAGATTGTGAATGAATGTTTTCAAATTTACAAAATTAGAAATTTACTCATCGCAATTAATCTCCTAATTTTAATGTTGCTTTCCATGACTTTTCAAGTTTCAATCAAGTATGCAAGTTTCAACATTATTTCAATTTCCTACAAGACTGTGGAAGAGAAAATGGTTTGACTTCAACTCCTTTAAGCTGTGTTAAAATCACTATACTCCTGCGAGCTGGTGTTCAAAGTAGACCATGTTTTTTAGAGCTTTCACTTTATAACATATAATATTACCAAAATTTCTATATCTAATAACTATTCTATTGAGTTTGCGGACCAACAAACGGGTATGTGTATCACTTCCCAGTTAGTGATAAACAAAGGTTTAAATAATGTTTTCTTCAAAGGTGATTTCACATAAATTTTAATTTAAGAACTTATGTAGGACCAGTTTTCGGAGTCCGACTATCGCATTTTGATACCAATATTTTTACACAACCACTTGCATTCAAACTAACCCCTTTTTGGGTCATCTCCATTCTAGCCCAAATATGTCGAAGGATAGCATTGGTGAGTCCCCAATTTGCATATGAACATGCTTCGGGTCAGTTAGCATAACTTCTTAACTTCTTATTCTGTGTTTGGCCTATCGTTTGTGTTTTATCGTTTGTCTTTGACTTTTATCGTCTGGGTTTGAGCTCCCATCGTCTGTGTTTTATCGTCTGCTTCTCATTTGCGTCTGCCTTTCATTTGCCTCTGCCTCTCATTTGCGTCTGTGTGTGACGTCATTACAGACGATACTCTTCCTCTACATTTTCTTTTGCGTCTGTGTGTGACGTCAGCATAGACGATTCCTTTCGTCTGTGTTTTTCCTTTGCGTCTGTGTGTGACGTCATCACAGACGATACTCTTCCTCTATATTTTTCCTTTGCGTTTGTGTGTGACGTCATCACAGACGATACTCTTCCTCTATATTTTCTTTTGCGTCTGTGTGTGACGTCAGCACAGATGATACTCTTCCTTTGTATTTTTCCTTTGCGTTCAGAACACAATCTTTTCAATTCTAACATGCTATTCTAGTACAAACAATCTTGGCAATTTCAGTAGAGGAGAACATGCACATGTACGTTTCATTATCCCAATCTTCAAATGTAACAAAATCAGACATGGAAAGGAATTTAATCTCACTTTCTCGTTTTTAAACACAGTCAGAGTTTGTTACATGTCAATATATACATCAAAACTTAAAACAAAAATACAAAAGATGCTCATGTTTGACATGCCTCTAAAGCTATCCAAAAATGTTCACTA
>JAOQMS010000180.1:40377513-40396604 GCA_027563885.1 Erythroxylum longipes | reverse complement strand
TTAACTCCAATTAAAATGATTTATCTAACAATACTACAAAATTTATTCAAATCATGCTTACTAAAATAAAAAAATTTGGGGCCCAACAACTTAAGTACACCTAAAATAAAAGTTTGAAGATAAAAATAGATAAAAATAAGCTGTTTTCTTATAAAAATAATTCGAAAATTATTTGGGATGCATGAAAAAAGTATTTGATGTCAATCACTTTTTCTAATAAATAGAACTTATTCTTTTATATTATGATATGTTTTAATTGTTATAACAAACTTTTAATATTTTGCATGCTTAAAATTAAAATTATTTTTGTATAGTATGTATATGTAATGAGCAATTAACAATCCTATCATTAGTACTCCAATTTTTTAATAAATATAATACCTTCTTATAAACATATCATCATCATCATCATTATCATCACACCCAATCTGAAATCCTGCAATAAAGCGGGGTTTGGAGAGGTCTGATAGTACGTAGCCTTACCCTTACAAAGTAGAGAGGCTTTTTTCGATAGACCCACATGCGAATGTGACAATATAAAAAGTAATGCAGATTATAAGAGTAGATATGAAAACTGATATGCTAAAAGAGTAGGTAAATAAAATTAAATAAGAAAATAAATAAATAAAATAAAATAAAACCAAATAAGATATCTGATATAATGTCCATATCTACTAATAAATAATAAAAAAATACAAATCATCAATACAAGTTTAAAAGAAAAGTTATTTAAAAAATAAATAATAATAAGAAAAACATACTTAGAAAAGCTATAAAGTTTTGTTCATACCTGCTATGCTGAAAAGGTCTGCTCACCATTTCTCCAATTTTGCATGTCAACATTATGTAAGGGTCATGCTAATCTGATCTGTATCTTTCTAGTTTTAATATGTCCACGAAGGGACATATGATTAAGCAAATGATGTACTTAAACTATGCTAATGTTTGTGACAACACCTTTCATAAAAGTTTAAACTACCTTTAGGCTGGTCTAAATGCAAGAACTAGGAGTCAATGGATGATTCAATACTTTTTGTTTCCTTATAGCAATCCGTTAACTGATTTTCATTGACACAAAGTAAAGTCCCATACTTAAATGCATGAAGTTGGTACTTACTTAACTAATTTCTCACAAAGACACACACAAATAGTACTAATACTGTTGCCTATAATAAATAATAACATATGTTTATATAAATAATAATTTCTATGAAAAAGCTTATAAATAATAGTTTCTTTCACTATAATATATTATACTTGTATGTTTTATAATAAGATTTTTTATATATTTTTCAATGTTGATTCATTTGTTGAAAATTTGAGATGAGATCTGATCTTGCACACAATAAAATAATTACAGAACATTTTGTTTAATTTCTCAAAAGTCAAGATCACTAAATCCTATAAAATGATTAATATATAAATTGTAATAAAACATGAATCTTAATTAGTTCATTTTTCAGAAGCTTGATCATTTTTCTTATCGTCTCCCTTGAATTATTTTTGAAATTGACTCATCTTAACCATTGTAGTCGCATAAATGTTTGATCTCTAATAAAACAAGTTAAGAGAACTCTACAAATATTGCAGAGAAGGTTGGGTAAGGAATGCTAGCTCCCTTAAAGCTTAAAAGCCTATTTATAATAAGTTTTGAATATTTTGGTAATTTAATTGAAAATAAATTTTAATTTTAATTAAACTTTAATTAGAATTACAAATAATTCTAATTAAATACTAATTATGGTCAAATAAAATTCAATATCTCTTATTGATCTTTATTTATTAAATATCTTATAGTTAATCATAAAATTTCTCAAACTTTACATTCAAGTCCAATATGATTAAAATATTATTGCTCTTTTCAATCTGTTCTTTATGTGTGGCCTATTAGGTTCTTAAATATGTTGATAATGAATATAAATTATAACCTTAAATCATATTTAGGATTAGATAAATTAATCGAATTATAACCTTAAATGATATTTATGATTAGATAAATTAAACTCTTTTAATTTATCTTTAATTCTTTAATTAAACAATTTATGTTCATAATCAAGATTGTTGTCTAACAACATATCATGACCATCCAAATATTTAGGAATGTCAAAGTGGTCTTGACTAACCTGTTAATGTATAAGTTTTATGTATAATTTAATTCTTTTATCATAAAATATTTTGATTAGATATAGAGCATAAAATTAATATTTATTCTATTTGAATCCAAGCATGTTAGCTTTCCACCATTAATAATTGATTTAATTAATGACATTTAAAAAATATTTTCAAAGTTTTATTATATCTTGGCCAAGGATTTCACGAATCAATATTAATCGAGAACAATGGAACATTTTCTCTAATCACTTTAGTGTAGTGAATCTTATATTGATCACTCGATTGCCTTTATATAGTTCATGTTATATCCAATGACTATCGACTGAGCTATCTTTAAATATAATAGGTCATAATTAGTATCAAGATATATCAATCCCTATACAAGATAACTTTGGAGATATCAAGCTAAATTATCACTTATACAATGAGAATTTCTATAGATATATAAGTAATATTTCAAATGGAATTTTCATATGGGGTCAGTTCAGTGAACTTGTTCTCTAATAAGTACTCATATGTTTATTTAGGTAACTTCATACTTTAGTTTATGAGATAGACTACTTCTTCCATAAGGAAAAACCTAACGTACGTTAGTCTTTTTATGTTCTATTAATACCCAGTCTTAATAAAACAATGACTAAAAATAATTTAGGGATAATACATAAATGCAATACGAATTTCGTAATTATAATCTTTTCATAATTTCATTTGCTCTATATATTTATTTTATGGACTTTATCATATACATCTAATATGTATAAGATAAATGTGCTTTTAAATTATTATATCACTAAACTACGACTAATCGATTGGTTATGGGGCATAAACCAATAATCTCTTACTTGTACTAAGCCAATCATTTATATATCTTGAACCATATCTTTATATGACTATCATGCTACTATTAGGGCAGTGGTTTGGTGAGATAATTCTGCAAGATTCTTTGTAGTGAGTATTTGCTTAAATCTTACGATTTTCATATTAGTTATCGTCATAATTAAAAGAAACTAACTAAATATTGTAAAGTGATTTGTTTATAAAACTTGATTGAAATGTTATTTGTTGTAGTCTACAATTATATACAGACAATAAGTGAAAATCTAGCTATTAGATATAATTTGTTATGATCTAAGGGCTGATAATAATAAGAGAATATGTTGTTCTGTTATAGCTAGTAACTATTTTGTACAACTCATCAAGGAAGCTTCAAGAGTGTCTCTGATGGGCTGAATTGTATATGGGTTTTGTTGTAACATTATTTTGATGGGATTTAATAACTTTACTGGTTGTTAAAGACCCATTAGAGTCTTCTTCTCTAATAGCCCCTCTCAAGTGATAATCTGGTATAGAACAGAGATTGAGCTTGTTGAGAAGATATGTGGATTGATTCTTAGAGAGTGGTTTTGTGAGTAGATCTGCTAGTTGATCAGAGCTGACATATCGCACGTCTATTTGCCCAGTTTCAACTTTGTCTCGTATGAAATGCACATCAATTTCGAAGTGTTCTGTGCAAGCATGGAAGATTGGGTTTTGGGTAAGAGAACGAGCCCCATTGTTGTCGCACCACAGAATGGGAGTGTGAGGAAGAGTGAATTTGAGTTCTTTGATGAGTGAGTGAATCCACAGTAGTTATGTTGATATGTGAGCTAGGGCAAGATACTCGGCTTCTGTGCTGGAGCGAGCTACTGTTGTCTAGTTTTTGGAGATCTAGAATACCAAATTACCCCCTAGAAGGACATAACCACCGGTGGTGGACTTCCTATCATCTGGAGACCCTACCCAATCGGAGTCGCTATACCCATGAAGCTAAAGAGGTTGCAGCAATGGGAAAAATACCAAGGCCAGTGAGTTTGTTCCTTTTAGATATCGTAAAACTCTTTTACAAGCATTCCAGTGAGTATCGAGAGGATTTGAGATAAATTAAATGAGTTTGTTGACGACAAAGCTCATGTTGGTTCTTGTGTTACATAAGTACTGGAGATCACCAATGATGATGCGATAGAAGGTGGGATCAGAGAAGGGTTTGACATCAGTAGCCGAGAGTTTGGTGCCAAGAGCTAAATGAGTGGCATAGGGTTTGCAGTTGGCCACATTGGCTCTGTCAAGAAGATCGAGAGTATACTAATGCTGAGACAAATACAAAGACCTTAGCTCATTTTATATGCCCAATGATTTTAACTTTTCACAGTGCATTACTGTCTGAACAATTCAAGAAAGTATACTAAGTTCATTAAAGGACTTATCGATCCAAATAATCATTTCAACTAAATGAAAAATACATTGTGGCTTAATTAGCAACCATTGCTACATTGGAACCTATGCAATCTTAAAATGTTATTACTCTAGGTAAAATATACCTTAATTAAAGTTTACTTCTAAATTTAATATCCATATAACCTTGAACCCAAACATCAACTCATACAGAGAATAATAAATATCTTTAATACTTCATGAGTATCAGATATTTTAAATATTAAACACTTTTAATAAATTATCTATGTACTTGGACTTAGAATATGTAAACAAATTTCAATCTATCTAATTCCTAATTTTTTTTTACCTTTCCATATATAACAAGAGTTATTATTAGACAATTATTTTTCAACAATTGAAAATATGAAATATTATTTTGTCTATAAGCAATATGTCTCCACACATTCCCATTGAAAAGGATAATTATAGTCCCACTAACCATCTTATAGACATGATAAATTCACAATCATCTCTAAAATAAACTCTTTGAATTCATCATGAAAGTGAATTTTCATTGTCTTGTATCGTTTCAATTATACATCAAATGTGTCAACAAAGACACTAGTTTCAATTGGATGTATTGTCATGATATTTGAACTTTTTAACTTTCATCTTACTCCCACTACTTATCTTGAGAACTGTTTTCTTATAAATATATATTGAAACAAATAGTTTGTTCAATGGGTCTGTAGGATTATATCCAACCTTTTAGATATCTTATAACACTTTATTATCCAATTTAGTTTTAAACTTAGTGGATAATATATGCTTTAACTAAGCAGCACGTCCTTAAATCATTAACTTGGACTTTTTCAAAGGCTTAGTATTTCATGTCTAATATGAAATCTTACTAATAGATTTACTTGGAATTATTGAAGGTAAGTCATTGTACTAGGCATAGATATAGAAGAAATAAATATTGTATCATACAATATCTCATATTTTGAATTCCTCCTTATATAAATCCATACTCTTACGGAATTTAGTTGTAAAGATATTTATTAGAGAATCTCATTCTCTATAGAAAAATTAAAAATTTATATCTCACCGTGTTGATCTTATTGAAGTGTATTAGTATTCTCAATGCTTAATTTCTACTTAGATTTAAATAATTTGAACTTTTCAAAAATTTAAATCAATTTTCATTTAATATATATGATTATATCATATAAAGTTATTAGTAATCTACTGAAACATGAGTATCATCCTTTTATGAATTGTTATCACATCCAACACATCATATGTATAAGATTTAACAGTTCAATATCATCATCATCCTTTTACCAAAGGTTGATTTAGTTATTCTTCAACTCAATAAGTTTTACATGTTTCATACAATTCATAATTAAAAGGATACATATATCTTTGTATGTAACTTTGTAATTCTCATTATATTAATTTAACCAACATGACATAAAAGGATAGTCTCAGTACTTTTACTTAATAATATATTTATATCATGCATCGAATTGTAATAATGTTGAATCTGAATTTAGTATCAAACACTTATAAACATGAACTACAAATACATATGATCTCTATTATATTACATATATGTAAGAAAAGTAATGAAATCATTTTTCTTATAATGACAACTATTATCATAGTGTAGCAAATGCCTTCAATTGTAGTCCATATTTATGCTTTTAGTAGGTTAAATTTAAATGAAATAATTTAATTAAGATACTATACCTTTCAGCTATATATACTTCATGCAACCTCTTGCTTTTTGTTATCATGATGTTGACATATATCTTACATGTTATTAAATTTTATGATAAATTAGTTAACTCAAAGCTTTGTTGGCCTTTATCAATCTTTAGTTTCTTGATTTAATAATCTTATTGTGATTCCATAACAAATGGTTTCTAGGATTCTATGGTTTCAATCTGAATGTTTTAAAAAATAATTAGAATTTGCAATAATTGCAGGAAAATGGTTTGAACTTTTCATATTTAGTTGTTTAGGTTTGAAATTTTCAATTTTAAAATTAAATATCAATAATAACATATTTAATCAAGTTATGTAATTAAATTTGGCTCTGATACCACTATTAGGAAATTAGGGCTGGAATCAATCTTGCTTGCAACTTAATAAACATGAGATTTAAATGGTATTAGGAAATTAGGGATGGAATCAATCTTGCGTGCAACTTAATAAACATGAGATTTTTTCATTTAATTCCTTGAGTTGAAGATCACTTAAATTCTGTAACACAATTAATAAGTAAAATATAATAAAGCATGAATCAAAATCCGTACCTAGTTCCAAAGCTTGATCATTTTCTTGTCGTTTCTCTTAAACTATTTTTAAAACTAGCTTATCTTAATTATCGTAGTTGCACAAGTGCCTGATTTCTAATGGTATCCACAAAGCAAGTTGAGAGGACTCTTCAACTATTATAAAGAAGATTATCTAAGGAGTGCTAGCTCCCTTGAATCTTAAACACATTTATAATATGTTTATAATTTTTAATAATTTAATTAAAAATAAATTCTAATTTCAAATAAAATTTAATTAGAATTAAAAAATTTTAAATACCAATCAAGCCCAAATAAATTTCAATATATCATATTAGTCCTTATTTATTAAATATATCATAGTCAATCATAAAGTTTTCAAACTTTATAATTAAGTTCAACTTGATTAAAACATCCTTTATTTCTTCAACCTATTCTTTTGTGTGACCCATTAGGTTTCGAATTATGTTGGCAATAAATTTAAATTATAACTATAAATCATATTTAACATTAGATAAATTTAACTCTTTTAATTTATCAGTAATTATATAATTATATAATCTATATTTATAAATCAAGATTTCGTCTAGCAATACTTTATGACCACCCAAATATTTAGAAATGTAAAAATGATTTTTAATTAAGTTTTTTGTGCATGATTTTTATATAATTCAATCATTTCATCATATAATATTTCGATTAGACATAGAGTATGGAAATAATGTTTATTCTATTTGAGTTTAATCATATTAGTTCTCTACCATTTGTAATTGATTTATTAATGATATTTGAAAATTAATTTCAAAGTGTCATTCCAACTTGGCCAAGGATTTCCTTAATCAATACGAATCGAGAACAATGACATATTCTTCCTAATTACTTTGGAGTGATGAATCATATATTGATCACTCAACTACTTCCATATAGTTTATCCAATGACTATAACTAAGCTACCCATGAATGGAATATGTCATAAATAATATTAAAATATGTAAATCACTATATGAGATTTTTGGTGATCTTAAGTCAAATGATCACTTATACAATCTTGATCATGAAAATTTTCATAGGCATACAAGTAATAATTCAAATAGATTTCTCATGTGGGGTCAATTCGGTAAACTTGTTCTCTAACAAGTATCTAAATGTTTGTTTAAGTATCTTTATATTTTAGTTTATGAGATCGAATACTTCCTTTATAAGGAAAATATAATGTGTGCTATTCTTTTTATGTTCTATTAATGTCAAATCTTAATAGAATAATGACTAGAAATAATTTAGGGATAATAATTAAATGCAATAAGAGAGGGCGAGCCTTGGAGTAACTAGTAAGGTTACTTCTTTGTGTCTGCAAGGTCATAGGTTCGAGTCACATAAGTAACTTCTTTGTAAAAATGTAAAAAGAAGGTTGCATACAATTGATGTCCCTTCCTTAACTTTCGCAAAAAGGGTACCCTTGTGCACTGAGATTCGTTGACTTTGACATAAATGCAATAAGAATTTTATGATTATAATATCGTCATAATTTCATCTGTTGTATATACATTTAGATATGTATAAGACAAAAAATGTCTTTAAATAATTATGCCACCAAAACTATAACCAATTGATTGACTATATGATATAAACTAACTTAAAATATCAATTTTTTTACAACTGATACGAATCTAACATATGACTATTTTGTCATTGATTCTACACATTCCCTTATTAATAAACTTTATAACAAATAGCATAGTAAAGTTATCTAAATACCAAAAAAATTACTTCTAAATGTACTTCAAAATGGCTATATACATATAACATGATTATTCAGCAAAATTTTTTTAGTGAAGGATGATTAGAATTATTATTAATTATTATGAATGAAAAAATCACTTTCTATGGTGAAATTTAGTCAAAATAGAAAATAATTAAAAATAAAATAAAGAATGAACTATATAACAATTATTTTAAGAATATTTAATAATTACTATTATTTAAATTATTATTATACCCTAATAAATATATAATATGAATTTAATTAATATAATTCAACAATAATAACAACAATACTCAGTGAGAGTCCTCCTAAAATACGAGATTTTGGGAGGCCCAGTAGTATGTAACTTTATTCTTACTTAATAGAGAGACAATTTTTGATAGATCCATATGTAATGTAAAATAATGATAACATAAAATATAAATAAATACGCATAAATAAAATATAAAAAATCTAATGCACTACTTAATATAGTACATATAGAATATAATAAAAATTAAAAATTAAAATCAATGAATAAATACACAAACAAAAAAACACAAATACAAGAATAAGTTAAACCAACTATTACAAAAAATAATTAGATTAAGTAAGAAATTATTTAGGCTAAATAATTAAGTATGAGGTACTCCAAAATCAATAAAATTGAAGTTAACTATGAAATAAAAGACTTCTAATAAAAAGTTTAAAAGACGGAGAAAAATCTCTCTAATTAATATTATTCATATCCCTAAAATAATTCATTCTATAACTTTTTTATATATATAGTGAATAGTCCAAATCATCTCGCCAATTTGGATCCCGTCTCAGTCCCACAACTTGGTTAGATACTTCAACATAATGTGTCTATTATTTCCTGGTTGGGTATCTCCTTCAGCTTTGGAATTGGATCACGACAGCAAACGGCACATGCATTTCAAGAAGATTCACTTCTTTTTCATTTTATTTCTATTTGACTATGTACCCATTATTCTCCTCCTTATTCTTTGGATGTACTTATTTTGGAAAGCTCAATGAAATGTCTAAAGATATTTTCAAACATTGTTAAATTTATATACTTGAGTTTTAATGTATTTAGTTTACAATTACATGTTTAATCATTAAACTACTCTATTCGAATTCACAGTACAATTGCTTTTTAACAAGTATGTCTTGCTTGTTAACAAGTATGTCGGTGTATCACTTGTCGGGAAAACCCTTGCTGTTATGGGTTTTGGAAATGTTGGATCAGAAGTTGCCAGGCGTGCCAAGGCCTTGGTATGCATTTGATTGCACATGATCCATACGCCTCGGCTGACCGTGCTCGCGCAATTGATGTCAGACTTGTGGGTTTTGACGAAGCTATATCATCTGCTGATTTTATCTCCTTGCACATGCCATTTACTCCAGCTACATCAAAGATTCTCAATGATGAAACCTTTGCAAAGATGAAGAAAGGAGTTAGAATTGTCAATGTTACTCGTGGAGGAGTGATTGATGAAGATGCCCTGGTGTTGTAGAAACAAATGTGGAAGACGACAATTAAAAATATTAGATCGAAGACGTAACCGGCGTTAGTAAGAAGGACGAAGCGCAGCGTTTAAATAAAGGCACAGGATACTAGCATGGGGAGGGAAGTAGCGTAACAGAAAGGATGGAGTCTGTTTTTAAATTGGTTGTAACGAATATGTTAGGTGTGTGGAATGTAATTTTGTTTTTTCTCTTTCTCTCTCATGTCGATGTATTCTTCTCCTTTCTGACAGTCCTTACGTCTGTAATTCCGATTACTATCAATTTATTCCTTTTTGGTTATCTTGTTAAAATTCTCAACAGTGGTATCAGAGAAGTCGAACCTGTAAAGAATAATAATGGTAGAAGGTACCAGAGGTACGGAGATACGCAGGATGGAAGAGAGCTTAAAAAATGTAATGGAAATGATGTTTATGGAATTACAAGATCGGAGTGAGAGAATGTTTTCTGAGATCCAGAATAGAACAGAAAAGGTGGAAAAAGAAATGTCGGAATTAAGAGCTTTACTCTTGCATAACCTTTAGAAACAAGGAGGTAGTCGGAGCGACGGAACCCACGCCACAGAGCAGTCCAGGAGCGCAAGAGAGAGGAGGAGGTTATAACACCTACAAGAATGAGTCGTATTGAGTTCCCACCATTTGATAGCGAGAACGTCAAATTATGGTTATACCGATCTGAGCAAATTTTCTTACTAGATCAAACACCGGAGAGAACAAAGGTAAGTGTGGCGATATTACATATGGATGAGAAGGCTCAGGAGTGGTACTGTTTATACGTGAGGAATCGTAACAAGAGAGATGTAGTGGGTTGGGAGGAGTTTACAAAGGCATTGAAGCAGCGATTTGATGCAGAGATATTTGATGACCCAGTGGGGGATTTAAGGAGCTGAAACAATAAGGAACAGTTTTAGATTATTACGCACAATTTGATCATCATTCCAATCGACTAACCTTATCCGAAGAATATCTAGTCGGTTTTTTTTATTAAGGGTCTGCAACCAGAGATAGGAGTGACAGTGAAGTTACTGGAACCTTAATCTTTACATCAGGCATAAACGTTAGCATGGAAGCAGGAGGCGATTTTAAGGTCTACAGGAGGTACTACGTTGAAATACAGTACTATGGCGAGGGGACACAATAATGACAACCCACTCCCATTAAACTCACGTGGTTTGCAGTTCATGCATGCCAATAGGAAACCACCATCGGATGGGATACTTCCTACATCGACGTCCACAGCGCGATCATCTGTATCGGCTAAAGTTTTTAAACCTCAGAAACATTTCAGTGGTAAGGATTTCGATGAAAAAAGAGCAAGGGGCCTTTGTTTTTGGTGTGATGAAAAGTACAGTGTTGGCCATCAGTGCACGAAGAGGCACATGCAATTTTACGTACTAAATGGTGATGATGATAACGGAAAGAATTCACCGGAAGCAGTTGAGGAGGATTCGGATGAGAACCCAGAAAAAGGAGAAAATTCGAGGGTCTCCATGCAGGCGATGTTGGGACTATTGGGAGATACAGATTTTAAGCAAATGAGAATAGTGGGAATACACCAGAGAAGGAAGATCCATATATTAATCGATAATGGGAGTATCCATAATTTCGTAGATATTTCATTCATAAGAAAAGGAGGGTGTGAGATCCAGGAGATAGAACCCATTGCCATTACCGTAGGGGGAGGTTTACAAATGAAATGCCATCAGTTCTGTAAAGGATTTACGTGGATGATGCAAGGGGTGTAGTTCACCATGGATGCGTTGGTCTTGGCTTTAGGAGGGTGCGACATCGTATTGGGAGTACAATGGCTGAGTGAATTAAACGACATCTTATGCAACTTCAAGGACAGGACAATGACGTTTAGTTGGGAGGGAAAACTGGTTACTCTAAGTGGGCACTCAGAAGGACGGTCGAGAGTTATTTTTGGAGAGGAATTCTAGAAACATCTACGCCGCGCATCAGAAGGTCAGTTGTTCATGATGTAACTCTCAATACCGATCGAATTCCAGCTGCAACAGATGAGAGTGATGTCGGAATAATGGAGTGCCTTTGATGAGATCAATGTCGTTCTATCAGACTATGCAGAAATCTTCCAGGAACCATCACAACTTCCCTCGGATCGTCAACATAATCATCGGATAGTACTGAAGGATGGAGTAGGGACCATTTATGTCCGACCATATAGATACTCTGGGGTCCAAAAAGATGTGATAGAACAAGCAGTTAGGGATTTGTTGCGACAAGGGTTTATCCGACGGAGCTATGACCCATATGCCTCGCTGGTGGTCTTAGTGAAGAAGAAGGACGACTTGTGGAGAATGTGTGTGGACTACAGGGAATTGAATAAACACACGGTCAAGGACAAATTTTCGATACCGTTAATTGAAGAATTACTCGATGAGTTGCACGGGGCTGGATGGTTCTCTAATTGGATCTACGCTCTGGATATCATCAGATCCAAAGGCAACCAGAGGACGTGCCAAAAACGGCCTTCAAAACATATGAAGGTCATTACAAATTTCTCGTCATGCCATTTGGCTTTACGAACGCTCCCTCAACGTTTCAAAAACTGATGAATGAGCTGTTTAAACCTTACTTACGCAAATTCATTTTGGTTTTTTTCAACAATATCTTAATATATAGTTCATCCCTGCAACTACATGTGCAACACATTTCGATGGCAATGGAGACACTGAAGAAGAATCATTATTTCTTAAAGGTAATAAGTGTGTGTTTGGAGCGAGACAGATTGAGTATTTGGGATATATGATCTCGGAAATGGGAGTAGCCACTGACACTGAGAAGGTTCGGACAATTGAAGAGTTTCCGAAACCTAAAAGCATTAAAGACCTTAGGGGATTTTTAGGAATTACAGGGTATTACTGACGTTTTATTAAAGGGTATGGATTAATCGCTCAACCGCTAACAGAATTATTGAAAAAGGAGCGTATACAAAATTGGGAATGGTGAGAGGAAGAACAGAAGGCGTTTGAACAATTAAAAATGGTTGTCATGTCAGCATCGGTTTTGACGTTGCCAAATTTCTCCAAAACGAAGCAGATGCGAGCAGACAGGGAATAGGAGCGGTCCTGCAACAAGAGGACCACCCCATAGCATTCCTTAGTAAAACACTGGTGAAGAGGCACTGGGGACTATCAACTTATGAGAAGGAGTTTCTGGCGATAATAAAGGCGATCAAACACTGGCATCATTATCTGAGTTATAAACCTTTCATCGTGAGGACTGATCACCAAAGTCTCAAATACTTATTGGAACAGAAGTTGACAACCCCATTCCAACAGTCTTGGCTTCCGAAGTTACTTGGGTACGACTTTGAAGTACAATACAGGAGTGGGAAGGAGAACGGGGCGACGGATGCACTCTCACGAGTTACGAGTGCGGAGATGATGATGCTATCAGTATCACAACTATATAGTGATTTACTGAGTGAGATCAAGAAAAGCTGGGAAGAGGACTTAAAGGTACAGGAGATTATTTCTAAACTAAGAAATGACAGGTTGAAGTCGGGTATGTACAAGTGGAAGAATGAATTGTTGAGATGGAAGGGCTGTTTGGTAGTTGGGGATAAAAGGGCATTGAGACAATAAATAATTGGAATTAGCCACGATGAGGCTATGGGGGGTCATGCGGGGGTGTTGGCAACAACAAAAAACTACGGAACATGTTTTTCTGGAAGGGAATGGCCAGGGATGTAAGGAGGTACGTCCAAAATTGTATTACATGTCAAAGAAATAAATACGACAACGCAGCTTACCTAGGATTACTGCAACCAATAAAAATTCCAGAAGGAAGTTGAAGGGAGATCAGTTTTGATTTCATTGAAGGCTTACCAGTATCTAGAGGGAAATCGGTAATTTTTGTGGTTGTTGATCGATTTACTAAATATTCTCATTTTATGTCTGTTAAACATCCATACACTGCTCGAGAGATTGTTGAATTATTCTTGAGCAATGTGTTTAAATTGCATGGGATGCAGGAGTCGATTATCAATGACAGAGACCCGATCTTCATGAGTAAGTTCTGGCAGGAGTTGCTTAGATTACAAAGGGTACAACTTAAATACTCCACTGCCTATCACCCTCAGACAGATGGCCTCACTGAAGCAGTGAACAAGATCCTGGAAACCTATCTGAGGTGCTTCTGCGGGGAAACTCCTCAATGCTGGAATAAGTGGCTGTCACTAGCAGAATGGTGGTACAATACCACCTATTGTGCATCTATTGACTTTACACCCTTTGAAATGTTATACGGATATCCTCCACCGGTGTATACTCCTTACATCGCAGGAGATGCGGAGATAGCAGAAGTGGATCGTGTGCTCAAAGACAAAGAGGCGATAATCAACGTGACTAAATTCCACTTACAGAGAGCTCAGAACCGAATGAAACAGCATGCAGACACTCGATGTTCAGAGCGTGAATTTAATGTCGGAGACATGGTATACCTTAAACTACAACCATACAGACAACATACACTTCAGAGGAGGAACAGTCAAAAATTGTCTCCTTTATTTTATGGACCATACAGAGTAGTGCAGAAGGTGGGGAAGGTGGCGTATAAACTAGACTTACCAGTAACTTTGCTGATACATCCCGTATTTCACGTGTCGCAACTGAATAAGGCGCATGTAGACCGAAGTAGGATCTCATCAGTACTGCCTGAATTTATTGCACCGGTGGAGAAAATTCTGGTAGCAGTGTTAGACAGATGAATTGTAAAAAGGAATAATAGAGCAATAACTCAGTTATTAATACAGTAGTCTGACGGAGGAAGTAGAGAAGTGACATGGGAATATCTTTTTGAGCTTCAGAAACATTTTCCGGACATCAACTTGGTGGACAAACATGTGAAGGAAGGGCGGATTGTTGCAAAAACAAATGTGGAAGACGACAACTAATAATATTAAACGGAAGACGTAACCGGCGTTAGTAAGAAGGACGAAGCGCAGCATTTAAATAAAGGCACAGGATACTAGCACGGGGAGGGAAGTAGCGTAACAGAAAGGATGGAGTTTGTTTTTAAATTGGTTGTAACGAATATGTCAGGTGTGTGGAATGTAATTGTGTTTTTTCTCTTTCTCTCTCATGTCGATGTATTCTTCTCCCTTCTGACAGTCCTTACGTCTGTAATTCCGATTACTATCAATATATTCCTTTTCGGTTATCTTGTTAAAATTCTCAACATCTGGTAAGGGCATTAGATGCTGGAATAGTTGCTCAGGCAGCTCTTGATGTTTTCACACAAGAGCCGCCGGCAAAGGACAACAAATTGGTGCAGCATGAGAATGTCACCGCAGCTCCACATCTTGGTGCTAACTGATAAATTTTATATGATTGGGCCTAAATAAATTGAGCACATATAAACTCAAATGAGGTTCTATCATAAAATCAATTGATACTAAGAGGAGTAACTCATTAGACTTATATGCATGCTTAAGGTCGTATATTCTTTCGATGTAGGACAAAGTCCCACTTATTTATCAACACACCCCCTCAGTTGTGGGATAATTTATGGCCCAACCCGTACCACAGTTTATCATGATGAGATGGTGACGAGTAACCCAAGAGTAACCTGTTCTGATACCATGTTAAATTTTATATGATTGAGCCTAAATAAACTGAGCACATATAAACTTAAATGAAGTTCTATCCTAAAACCAATTGGTACTAGGAGGAGTAACTCATTAGACTTATATGCATGCTCAAGGCCATATATTCTTTTGATGAAAGGATAAAGTTTCACTTATATTTCAACACTAAAACAGTGGAAGCTTAGGTTCTTTTTTTTGCCACATGGTGGATCAATCTTCTATTAATTTTACCATGCTAGTCATTAGTATCATATGACATTTAAATTTGATATGCAGGAAGGAGTGGCTGTAGAAATAGCTGATGTTGTTTCCGGGGCTTTAAGAGGAAAGCTAGCTGCAACTGCAGTCAATGCACCGATGGTTCCAGCTGAGATATATATTGATGATATTAGACAACCACCGATTATTACGTAGTGATAACAGCTATTGATGATAATTATTCTGCAGATTACATTCACATCTATTCCCTACAATTATGTGATGTACATATTCTTAGGCATAACAAAAGGATAATTGTAACAGCTAGTTAAGAGAGAGATACGGGTGATCATGTATGTATATATAGAAGTCTTGTAAGTCAAGAAGATCATAATACAAAAATCTCCTTTTCTTTTATATTGTTCTCTTCTCTGCGCCTCTACTTTTCTACATGGTATCAGAGAGGGTTCGTATTCTCCTTTGATTATTAGTTCAACCAAATGGATGAAACCAGTTTGCCGACGAAGGAAGCAGATGTGTCTTCATCAGCAAACAATCCTGATATCAACTCGAATCAACACTTGTGTTCGATTAAATTAAACGAGTTTAATTACCTTCCTTGGTCAAGGGCTGTGTCATTGGCTCTTGGTGGAAGGTCGAGACTTGAGTTCATCGACAAGAAGACGGTTGCTCCCAATGTCAAGTCATCTCAATACAGAGCTTGGTTCGCCAACGACCAAATGGTTCAGTTGTGGCTTCTCAATTCCATGGAGCCAAAAATAGCTGAAATTTTTAGCTATTCGGAGTCAGCCGCTGATTTATGGGAGGCTGTTGGAGAAATGTATGGCAATAAAAATAACGCTGCACGAGTATTCCAACTCAAAAAGGACATAGCATCCTTAAAGCAAGAAGGTAAATCATTTGTACAATTTCTTGGTAACATGAAAACTATGTGGAATGAATTAGCCATCTATCGACCACATACTACTGATCCTGCTGTTTTGGTAAAACGGGCTGAGGAAGATAAGATTTTTCAATTGCTTGCTAATATTTCTCCTGAATATGAAGACCTTTGTAGCCGTATTCTCATGAATTCAGAATTACCAACTTTTGGAAATGTATGTGCCACAATTCAACGGGAAGAAGTTCGTAGAAAGGTCATGAATTGTAATATCAAATCTGATTTATCTGATGCTCGGGCATATATGGTCAACAAAAAAGGGTCTGATGAGAGAGGTTATAAAGGAAAAAGACCAGAGTTAAAGTGTCACCATTGCAACAATATTGGGCATACAGTGGATAGATGTTGGGTTCTTCATCCTGAACTCAAACCAAAGTTTGCTAAAGGTGATAAGAGATCCCAGAAAAGGCTGCAAACTTCAGGATATAAGGTCGCTCATCAGGTGACCAATTCTTCTGGAGATGGACTATCACAATTTTCATAAAGTCCGATCACCTTCATTAATGAGTTCGCCTCTTACCTTCAAACAAAACAAGGTGAGTCTGAAAAAGATGGAGCTGAAAAGACATCTGCTTTGCTGAGTCATTTTGCAGAGTACCTTGCAAAAAATAACAATATTGCAACTGAAGACAAGTCAGGTATCCTCCATGCTTTTTCAACTGCTCTAAATTTAAGTAATGTTAATGATTTTTGGGTCATAGATTTAGGTGCCACTGACTATATAGTCAATAATACTGCAAATTTGTTTGACTTTGAGCCTTTGTTACCACCATCTCAAATTTCTGTTGCTAACGATAAGAGTGCATGTGTTATTGGGCGCAGAAAGGTAAACTTGCTTTCTAAACACATTGCATCACCCGCTTTATGTGTTCCTTCATTTCCCTTCAAACTTCTTTCCATTAGCAAACTTGCAAAATCACTCAATTGTCGTATTATTTTCACTACTCACCATGTTGAATTTCAGGATCTTACTACCAAGAAGACGATTGGTGAGGGTTTTCTCTTCCAAGGCCTCTATTATCTGCTCAAAGATCCTCATGTCTCAAAGAGTTTTTTTGTGAACACAAGCCTTGAACAACAGTTGTGGCACCAACGTTTGGCACACCCCTCAGAGCTTATTTTGACAAAAGTCTTTCCTTCTTTGAATAAACACTTACAAAATTGTGATATTTGTCATTTTTTCAAATCCACTCGGTTGTCATTTCCCATTTCTCATTCTCATTCAAATGCAATGTTTGATTTGATTCACTCTGATGTGTGGGGTCCAGCTATAGAGTCTTTTGATGGTTATCGATATTTTATTACATTTGTTGATGATTTTTCTCGGTATACATGGCTATATCTTCTAAAATCCAAAAGTGAAGTTGCTAGTGTTTTCCAAGACTTTCATAAATTAGTCATCACACAATTCTCTTCTCAAATTAAAATCTTTCGCTCAGACAATGGTACCGAATATATGTCCCATAACATGAAACATTGCTTGAGCATGCATGGTATTGTTCATCAAACAAGTTGTGTGGGCACTCCTCAGCAAAATGGTATCGCTGAAAGGAAAAATCGAGACTTACTAGAAAAAACAAGAGCCTTAATGTTTCAAATGAATGTTCCTAAACTTTTTTGGTCACAAGGGGTATTCACAGCAACTTACATTATTAATCGGTTACCAAGCAGAGTTTTGGATTTTATATCTCCATCTGAGATGTTGACAGGAACAAAGCCCAGCCTACTCCATCTCAAGGTATTTGGATGTACGTGTTACGTTCATATTTAACCACCTCACTGAGACAAGTTAGATCGCAGGGCAGCAAAATGCATTTTCCTAGGCTATTCTCTTACAAAGAAAGGGTACAAATGCTACCATCCAGCGTCCAAGAGGCTCATTGTGACAAGGGATCTACGGTTTGTTGAACACAATCCCTATTTCACATCATCTCAAGTAGATATTACCGGTCAGGGGGAGCAAGTTTTTTCAGTTCCATTACCTGTTTTTGCTACTAATGATTATGTACCAGGAGTTGATGATTTTCTTGTTGACGAGACTGTCCCAGCTATAACACATGTAGAGACTGAAACTTTTGTTCCTCTAGAACCGGCTAGTGATAATTCTTGTGCCAACGAATCAGTACCACATATCACACATACAGAGAGTACAACTTCAGTGTCTACAGAACCGGTTGATAACATCAATCAAACTGTCCCAACTTCAGAGCCTCATGCTCCACAAGTACAAAACACTGAACAACGACGAAATCCCCCTCGTGCACGTCAACCACCATCAAGACTTCACGATTATATTTCCTATTCGGTGAGATATCCAATTACTAATGCTATTGGATATCATCGTTTGACTTCATCTTATGCAGCTTATCTCAGCAAAATCAGTAACAATCCTGAGCCCAGAAGCTTTCGTGAAGCTAATGAACATGAAATCTGGCGCCGTGCAATG
>JAOQMS010000180.1:40347913-40376922 GCA_027563885.1 Erythroxylum longipes | reverse complement strand
CTTATGTTTTTGCAAAGTATTCGATTTTGGAAATGAGATTAAGATTTTGAGAGTTTGTTTGTGGTTAGGTTCTTATCTATTTTTGTTTTTGGTTTGTACAAATGAATGTGGTTAAAAGAGTTTAAGTTTGCATTCTAGTAAGATGGGTAGCTTGGGTTTTGAATTCTACTGCAATGGGTTTTCGTCGCAGCGAAGCCAAGAGTTCGCCGCGGCGTAATTCATGTGGCGACTTTGTCGCGGCGAAGATTATACTTTTCACCGCGGCGAAATCGACCCACATAAGTTCGCCACGGTGAAGATACTTAATGCCACGACGAAGCCCGCCTTTACTTCCGAATGATTTTTCTTTCAAATCTCCAACTTTTAAGCCCTCCTCTACGCTCAAGCTTCACGATCTCAAGTCTGATGTTGGGCTCCGGAAACGGGGTCTAACAAATTAAAGGTTGAGCTCCACAAGTTGTTCATAGAAAAAGAAAGTTAGATATATGTCTTTTTCTTTTTTTCCTCATATCAGTTGCTGCAATCCTTTCTTTTGATAAAAGAATACACCTTCAATATAGTTAGTATCATCCTGACTACTGTAAAAAACATTGTTTGCTATCAATTTCGTAGTTCAATCTTTTCATTTTTTGTTTCTCATTTTGATACATTTCAAGCAAAGTTTTCATTTTTTATTTCACTTCATAACTAACTTTCTTATAAAGCGCCACATCTCCTTTGATCCCATATAAATATTTTTTAACTTAGTGACTCCCTCACTTTTCAAATATTTGAAATACAAACAAATAATATGATTCTTTATACTAGGAACCAATCTTGTATAAGCCTAAGTCGGATTATCAAATCTTTTTAAAGGGGTCAAATTATTATGAGTACTTCAACTTTCCTTTATTTATATATAAAATTAAATAAAGGCATATGTCAAAATTAAATCAATAACTTCTCTAGTGCCGAAGATAGAACTAAGGGGGCAATAGTGACAATAAGGACTAAGGAGAGGAGTTGATGAAGACGATCAGGTAAGTGGCAAGTTAACAAAGATCTAATGACATAGCGCTTATGAGTGGAAAGTTCATGAGTAGAAAATAGTGGAAAGATGAGCGAAAAAGATAACAAAGGGAAGGGCTAAGGAGATTAATTGATTCACATAAAGGTGATCTATGGTCCGGTAATAGTGAGAAGAGGAGGTAGAAGAGTAATAGGATAAAGGGGAGGAAAGCAAACTCAAAATTGGCTTGTGAAATTATGATAGGGATGGCCAAGGTTAGGATTTTAAAAAATTAAGAATTTTTAATTTATTCCTTCCATTATTCTAAATTTATATTTTCAAATAAATATTAGTTAGTGCTTTAGGCATTGATCGATATTAATCGATACCTTAATCTAATATAAAAAGAGACACTATAATGCTATTTTTTTTTATTGATATGACACATATTGATAATTACCAACCGATATGATACACTATCTTTATTATTGATACGATATTTGTCTACTGCTTAAATGGGATTGAAAAAATTTGGTACGTAAAAAAAGGCATACTTACTATATTGACCTATCCAACAATTTCTCTATTTTTTTCCTATAAACTATTCTTTAAAATTTTCCTCTTACAACTTTAGTTCTTTAGGAAACAATTACAGTTTCAATACTCAGAATCATGCATGGATAAATGAATCAGCATTAACCATCTTGGTTAAGATGGTTTTCAAGTCCCATGAAAATAAACAATAAATATTAACTAATTAATTTAATTAGTATTTATTTCTAAATGAAACTTGGAAAAAGGTAAAAAGAAAAAAGAAATGTAATTAAGTTATGTTTGATGGTTTATTAACGGAGTAGAATGAAATGTAATATTATTCTATCGTTTAAGATGAGGGTTTATAATGAAATGAAATGAGATGGAAGGGAAGGGTTTTATATTACATCTTATTCTATCATAAACATTAAAAATGATAAACATTCGATTTTGGAGTTTAAGATAGAATATAAAATGATAAACAACTTTTTCCTATATTACATTATAAACTATTTTTCTAAACAACATTTCACTATATTATGGCTTGATTTGGGGGAGTTGTGACAGTTGATAACATGCTGAAATAATAAGTACTTATGTGTTTGGAATTGTTGTTTTGGTAATTGCTGAAACGTAAAAATATGTGTTTAGCAAGTGCGGTTGCGGTTGTTGAAAATATATAAAATGACTAAAAAATCTATTGATTTAATAAACTATTAATTGTTGTATAAATAATTAAAAAAATATTATTAGTCATATAAATTTAAAATTATAAATAATATAGTATTAAATAAAAATATAAATAAAATAAATTTAGCAAATAAAATATTTTATAAAAAATATATTATTAGTCATTTAAATTCAAACATGTGACTTACTTTTTATTAGTTGAGGGTATAATAGAAAATAATAATTATGATAAGGTTATTAATAAAAAGTAGAATTTTTACCGTAGAAGTTCTTTCTTACTGCAATCCTCTTTTTATTTATCGATTTATATGGTAGCACCGCATTTTCTTTCAACCTCCTGTTATTTTCCCGCAGATCTAAACATGTGACTACGTTTAGAAACTGCGCTAAATAAGTATTTATCATCACCGTACCGTAAATCCAAACCCAGCTTATATTATAAACCCAACTTATATTATAAACCCTTTTAGTTTTTTAAAGAACAATTTTCTAAGATTAAATTTATTATAAATCATTTTATTTCAGTATTAAAAAATTACGTTTACTAAGAATTACCCTTAAAGACTGTGTCATTTTCGAGGCAAGTATTCAAAAGCCCTTTCGAGTAGGCGCTTTAGAGTGGAAGAGAGCCCTAGCGACGATGGATGGAGTCTCCTACCAACGCTTCCCACGGGTCAAAATCCGGGAACTCCGAGACGACTGCGCAAAATTCGAGCTCCGTGATACCGACGCCTCCATAGCCAACGCTCTCCGCCGCGTCATGATCGCCGAAGTCCCCACCATTGCCATCGATCTCGTCGAAATAGAGGTTAACTCCTCCGTCCTCAACGACGAGTTCATCGCCCACCGCCTAGGCCTCATCCCTCTCACCAGCGAACGCGCTATGGGCATGCGCTTCTCACGTGACTGCGACGCCTGCGACGGTGATGGCCAATGCGAGTACTGCTCCGTGGAGTTTCACCTCAGAGCCAAATGCAGGGACGACCAAACCCTAGATGTTACCAGTAAGGATTTGGTCAGTTCTGATCACTCTGTTGTTCCCGTGGATTACTCTGATCCGTCCGATTATGAGTCATCTGAGCAGAGCAGGTAATTGGGTTTGCCTTTTTTAGTGCTAAACTTGTGAACTTTGGGTTCGATTGGTTTGGAGTTATAGTTGGGTTTTGATTCTTTAAAGGTTAAGTTGTGAACTTCGGTTACGGCATGGTTCTTTCTTTCAGGGGAAATGTGAAGTTGGGTGACAAAGTTTGAATCTTTTTTGTAGGGGGATTATAATTGTGAAGCTGCGGCGTGGTCAAGAGCTAAGACTGAGAGCAATTGCCCGGAAAGGGATTGGAAAGGATCATGCGAAGTGGTCTCCTGCAGCAACAGTCACATTTATGTATGAACCGGACATTCATATCAATGAGGACATGATGGAAAGCTTGACAATTGAAGAAAAGCAGCAATGGGTGGAGAGTAGTCCAACTAAAGTGTTTGACATTGATCCTGTAACTCAGCAGGTTAGTTATTTTTCGTTAAAATGTCATCACTTTTTTAATATATTCACCATTACACATTAGAGAGTCTTGAGACTCTCATGTATACATTCGGCAGTTTATGCATAAAAGAAATCTTTCAAAAACTTCTTGTTACATTGGGTTTCCTTTTTAAACATGAGTTGTGAATGCAGGAATTAGTGAGTCTTTTACTTCAATATATAGTTCTTTTAGTAAACTTTTGTTTATGTAGAAGTACCTCTTAACATATTGGAAGGAACTTTGCAGAGATCTATGATGGATGTAGAAATACCTCTTAACATATTGGACTCTGCAACTTAAGGAACTTTGGACAGATCTATGATGGCCTTGAAGGACTTGACAATTGTAGAACATATCTTGATAATCTTCAATCTTCATATTTTTCCTCAGTTGACAATTTGCTTTCAATGGTAGAATTACTTCAACTCTAGATCTTTCTTGTGAAATCAAAAAACTTATTTACAGGCTTTTGCTTTGAGCATATAGGCAACAATATAGGTTGGAGTGAAGAATGCCTAACTATCTTGTGGTTGTTCTTATTAGATAGACTAAATGATGTAAACAGCAGTGTCTGAATATGAAAAACTGTCTTCCTTCTTCTTGTAACAAAAGGATTAAAATTAGATTGAAGAATGTTAACTACCTTCGGTTCTTCTAGGTATATAGAAACAATGGAGTAGGCAATATTGTATAAATGAAAACAAGCTATATGGTAGGTGATTATTTTTTTTTGGGTGAAAGTTACTATCGGAAGAAAGGAGGTGAGGAGGAGGGGTATTGGTTGCTAATGGTTTCATAATAGTTTTTCACGTCCTACAAGTTAAACAATATAGCGAGAAATGTTCCACTTCTCAGGATGAGATAGTAACTTCCATCATCATCATGGCTTGACTTGTCAATTCAATGGAACCTCAGATCGGTTGCATCTATCTCTTCTACATAATGACGCATGAAATATGTAAGGTTATGCAAGAGATGTATTCAAATCTCGAGAACACTTGTTAGTGTTTTGAGTGTTAGTGTTTTGAGATTTGTTCAACCCTTCAAAACACTAAGTGAGGAACGAGGTTAGTGATTGAGTACTACAACTAGCTAACTGAATTATGGTAGAAGATGGACTTGTTCTATTTGATTCCATGGTGATGCCCAAACAATAGGGTGTTGAACAGTAAAGTTCTAGAGAAAGACAGAGCTTTTGATTTCCTTTAAAGGTTGCATTCTGACGACAAAATCCCTACTATCTCTTTAGGAAGTATTTAAAGAAGTCAGATGAGAAGAGAGTAGAACAAAAGTTATGCTAAGGAGACTTGTTGGGATTTCATGCAAAAATGTAGGATTAGAAGCCACAGAGTCAGAGAAAAACAAATTATGATGGCTTTATTGCTAAGTCTACTGCGTAGACAAAGAAGAAAACTCAATGACATTCACTCCTAAGCAAATGTAGATCCTAAGGACTCTTCTAAGCTAGCAATGACTATTTGAATCTTCAGCATCAATTTCTACGGTAGCAAGGGCACAACGAGGTATTATCCTTCCCTCTTTATTATCAGATAAAAATGCCCTCAATGAATGGATTGTTGATACTAGTGCCTCAAGCCATATGACGTGGTCTGATGGCATATTCTCAAATTATAGAAAATGCGTTGATTATTTGAGTCCCTGTAGCAGACAGAAGTACATCTATGGTGGTTGGGTTTGGAGATGTTTTCTATGAAATTGATTTGAAAGATGTACTCACGTTCATAGTCTAAGTACAATCTTCTTTATATTAGTAAATTGACTAAGGATCAAAATTATACAATATCCCTTTTTTGTGATCAATGTATATTGTAGGACCCTTCTTCGAGGATGATGATTGGCTATATTGAGGAAAAACATCGTTTCTACAATCTTATTGGTTCTTCTCCCACACTAAAAGCACCTAGAGTCGTTTCTTTAACTATTTTGTCGAACTTTGTTGTGACGTTATGGCATAAACGTTAGACCATCCTAGGTTTTCCTTAGATGAAGTTCTTGTACCTGAAATTATTAATCAATAAAAATGATTCTACTTTTAATTGTGAATCATGTATTCTTGTAGAACAACCAAGGGTATTATCCAATTCATTCTTACAAGTCTTCAAGACACTTTCATCTTGTTGACAATGATGTATGGGAAGCATCAAATGTTATAGACATAATAGGTAATAGATGTTCATCTCCTTCATAAACGACCATACTTATGTTTGTTGTGTCTATCTTTTGAGGGATAAATCTAATGTGAGGTATGTGTTTCAACAATTTCATAAAATGATAAAAAATGTCTTCCATTGTAGTAGAATTCACTTACTTCATGTTGATAATAGGGGAGAATATTTTTTAGGGTTTATGGGAATTATCTCATTGAAAATGGTATATTCCATCAAAGTTCATGTAATTGTACTCCTCAACAAAGTAGAGTGGCAGAAATTATATAAAAAAAAAGCTTCACTTTTGGGATGGTTCAGTTAAAGATGCCAAGTCCACTAGAGGGTAATTATACAGGACTATAGGGAATTTTTGTTACACGAGGAGCAAGAAACAGATGGTTGTGGGCAGAAGTAGTGTAGAAGCAGAGCACAGGGTGATTGGACAAGGGATATGTGAGCTAATTTGGCTTGAAAGGCTCTTATTAGAATTGAACATTTTGATACAAGTCCTACGAAGCTGTATTAGTAAGCTGGCTATTGCAATAGTTCACGGCCCTATTCAACTTGACCGAATGAAACATGTTCTGGATTGAAAGAAATTGTATCAAGGCTGAGATCAAGAGTGGGAAGATTTGTTTGTCTTATGTACCAACCAGTTTACAAAAGGTTATCCTTGCAAAAGCACTTCTTAGAGCAAGTTTTGAGTGAAATATATGCAAGCTAAAAATGATCAATAACATTCCCCAGCTTGAATTGGAGTGTTGGATAGTTGGTAGATGACTGGATTCTATGAGATCCAAGTCAAAATTTCCTTTTTTGATACCTGATTTGTAGCCATTTAGCTTACAGATTTGTAGTCATTTCCAAAAATAACCATTTTTAATTGTATATATTCATGTATCTTTCAATGCAATAGCAATAGAGAATATTCCTAAAACCTTTAATCTCTATTGTGTATCTGTTTTAAGATAGGCTCAGGTTGAGAATCAATAGGCTTGTCAATTGTCTGGATCTCATATGGATGGTTCTACTTGTAGCATGCGGGGTATTAAAGTGAAGACAGTAGTGGTAATTGCATAAGGTTGATAGCAGCAATGGGATGAAAATTATATTATCGAACAACCAACCAACTGCAGCTTTATTTGTCATTTTTATTTTAGTGCGTGGATGGTTAACTGCAGTGCAAATGATTTCCATTTAGTTGATGATACTTTTAGGTGGCATTGGAGATATATGCTACACATTTTTAAATGGGTAATCCTTGGATAAGAAACTTAAAGTTCCTTTACTTTTGGACCTTATGGTTATGATGTTTTTTTATGCTTATCTGCACGATGACTCTTGACAAATTTATTTTCCACAAATTTTGCTAGGTTAAAGTGGTTGACCCTGAGCTATACACTTACGATGATGAAGTGATAAAGAAAGCAGAAGCGATGGGGAAGCCAGGGCTTGTAGAGATTCGTGCCAAAGAAGATAGTTTTATATTCACAGTTGAATCTACTGGTGCAATCAAAGCTTCGCAGTTGGTCCTCAATGCGATAGATATCCTAAAACAGAAACTGGATGCAGTTCGCCTGTCAGAGGATACAGTTGAAGCTGATGATCAATTTGGTGAGCTAGGTGCTCATATGCGGGGTGGGTAACATTTTGATAATGGACTAAACAATTAATCCTTTTTGTCAGTCTCCGTGTTACCAGTTGCTTCCATGTCCTGTTGAACTTTTATTACTAACAGTTTCTTTATTTACTTGCGAACTTCAATTCTTCCCCACAGTCCGGCAAAGTCTTGTTTGCTCATCTCTATATGAAACAGTAACATTAATACATTGGGCTGCCATATAAGTATTAATTGGAGGTAACCAATTTAACATGGCGGATGGATGTCTTATTCTTTTCGTAAGGACTGATGTGTTGGATTGAAGGATGGTAATGCCAGTTTGCAATAGTGGATTATACTTCGTGTAATCATGTAAAATGGAGTTTTCCATAGAAGATACTGCCGTCCAGTAGCTGTTATGCATACAATAATGACTTGGATTCCCAAGCAATTAGAAAGTGTGCTATTGAGCAAGTAAGTACTTCAAGTAGTTGAATTTAGAAAGAAACTTGACTGGTGGGCCCTTAAATCTTATGTCCCTTTTTTCATGTACCTATCCTGTTTCATTCAATCTCAGCCATTTATTTATGTGATAAATGCTCTCACATAAATAAATGGCTGAGATTGAATGAGACATGGTAGGTACATGAAAAAAGGGACAGAAGATCACGTCCCAACTAGTGGTTTAATTCCATGTCGCCCGCCCTGTCTCTTGTCAGAGCCTGGCTTGTAAGTTAAAATGAATGCGGTGAAGCACGCGTCGCTTAATAAAAAAGTACTAGGAAACAATCTTCCAGGATATCTTCTACGAAAGGATAAGACGTACCAAACTTAATGACGATTGTATCTTTGCATGTGAGTGAAAATTAAAAGACGTTTAAATTCCCAATTTTTCGTTCCTCTTTCAAGTGGTAGAATAAACTAATTAGAGGTACCATCACAATACATCTAATTTTTTAGTTAAGTTATTCTGTTTCAATTATATTTTATTTAATCTCTTTCATATTTACTAAATAGTGGTCACTCTCGACTCGTAAGGCCGAATGGCCAACTTACATGACTTGGAGAATTAAATGTTTTTTTATCTCCTAAAGAATGCAGTAATGGAACATGTTTACATTTTGATTTACCCTTTTACTAGGACCACCAGACCCATAACACTGACCTGATCATTATTTCTACATTGAATGCCTACTTGTCAGCTTCCTATTTTACAGTTTGCTTCCATGTTCAAGAAGCTGCAGGCATGGCGGGGATCGGCAAATTGGGTCCATCGATGGTATATTCATTACGGTCCCACTCAGATTTTGGATTTCAAGGTTTAAATGGTTTTGCATTGTGCAAGGACCATAGCTCTGTAAAGATGGTAAACAACTTAAGTGGACATGATTCCCATGAACAACTTGATCAGCTTAGTAGTCAGTTCATTTATTCTGTTTATAAGGCTTTATCCATACAACAATAAGCTAATTCAGTTGGACATAGAGATTAGCTTTCTTCATGGCTAACTGAGTGTTGATCTGATTTGATTTGTGGACATGCTTGTGTAACTTGGGCCACAAATTTCCCTTATCTACATTGGTGAGATAGCATCATTGATTAAAAGGTATGTCAATTCATGTGTTAGTAAGAGTTGGAGAAATTTCATAGCAAATGGGATTGGCTTTTTGGCCTTACATGAGATGAAGACCGCGTGAAATAAGTTATCTAAACACATTGGATGCCGACTGTGCACAGCTTGTTAACAAAAAGAAGGACAAATCAGAAAGAAAGAAAGAACAATTACTCGATTCACGCATTGGATGTGCAATGCAAGGCAGTTGACAGAAGGTTTTGGGACCTATGTCTGAACATCTTTAGGAGGCGCCATAGTTCTCAGAATCCAGGAGGGTACCAGGGATATATATATATGTGTGTGTGTGTGTGATAGATAGCCCTGGAAAGCTTGAAAGTTGAAACACAATTAATATGCCTTTTTCTCGTGTTACTTAAATAGGATGAGGCATTTACAGATTTACTGAGACATGAGAACCTTCCAAAACATGAATGCTCTAGAACTTTTTGAATTAAATGTGCAACTAAATAAAGAATTTTCCAATACTAATGGTTTCTAAATGTTGAACTCCAACATTAGGAGGCCTCACCTCCCATGCTCTCAGAATTGGTGGAGGAGGTAAATCGCGAGATGTACCTCAACTAACCAGGAACTTGGGCTTACTCACTGATCTCACCATACAAGGGGTCCAAATTTTAAAGGTTGTCTCCAAAATTCGAACCCTCACCCTGCAAGTTGCCAGCATGGCAGGCACCACACCCCCTAAGCCTTTGCCAGTACTAATGGTTTCTAGGTTCCTGCTGATGTTGGTAGCCTATTTATTCGTCCTCTTCTTATGTCCTACTCGAAACATTTGTTTTGCATGGGTCTTTAGTCTTTTACAGTAACATCAATTGTTCGCGCAACTTCAATGAGAAACATGAAATATTTCTACACAGGGATGAACTTTGATGAAGATAGGAATAGGTTCTTCTACCCTCAACTTTATTAATTTCATAACCAGTTACTTAACTGCCTATGTCACGTTGCGGATCACTATACTATATCCACGGCAGACAATTGCTGTACTTTGATCAATCATTATTCTATATATTATGAGTCGATGAAGTTTTTTAGTTCTTTTCCTGTACGAGGAAAAGGAAAATTGTTTATTGAGAATTCAAAAGTAAAATAGATTAGAAACTTGAAACAGATATGGTTCAGAAAATGCCACTCACCAATTCCTCTAACTTGACTATGAACTGCTTTCATCAAACTATATTGAATGCATTGGTGTAGGCGATTCTTTACATTACAACCTACTTTAGGAATTTGTGAGACTAGTTAGACAAACCAGACAGATTAAATAAGCCAAGCAGGAAAAATGAACTGTTGTTATTGTCTTATTGACTCCAAGGACGACTAATATGTTTCTGGGACAAATCAAACTTGTTTCATTTTACCTTGACTATTCAAATTTTAAACCTCAGAAGCCGGCTACGAACTGGACTGGATTCTAAGTGATGTTAGTGACTCCTGGTCGAAAAAATTCTTCCTTTCTTAGGTTTAAAAATGCAGAAAGCCCTTTCCTTGGAAGCAGAGGAATATATGAGATGAATAACGTTATATATTCACTACTCGGCTACAAATAAACCAGTAAATTACCTCCAAATGTTAAGAAGTTCCCGCTTTACAAACACGGAGTAGATCAACATCGTCCCAAAATGCAAATAGCAAGTTAAAACCAACTATCAATATATTACTGTTAGAGACCAACTTACTAATATTATGAATATGGAAACCAAGGTCATTTCCTCGATATATTAAACTTTGGAAATTCAATCTTGATAGACTTCTTTCTCTTGGTTTTCTCCCCTCCATATTTGATTGCCTTTTTCTTGGGTTTCTCTTCCTGGGGAGGTTGTGTGCTTTCTAAATGTTGATGGATGGATCCTAGAGGATCCGACTGAAATGTTAGATGGTTGAGGACTGTACTGAATTGTTTCCCCTCTTTCAGTCTGATAATAACCAGAACAGTTACTGTCACACAAGGATTACTGAAGAAAGATAAACATATATCAAAATATTTGAACTAGAGCACATACATTAACTGTTTCTTGGATTTGCAGTTCAATTTAATCTCAGGAACTTCTTTTGGCTTCTGAGGACCCTTCAATTCTGGAAGGAACTCTGATAGAGTGGTAAGGTCATATGCTTTCAATTTCTTCTGCCGGCTACGAAGTTTCTTTTTCTGTATGAATATATAATCACTACTAAGGTACAAAATTCAATCCGTAAACTACTTCTCAATATTAATGAATTTCCACTATGCCCCAATATGTATGTCACAATTTAAAACTAACAATCCACATAGTGAAAACCAACTTATTATTCTTATGAACATGGAAACTAAAACTAAAACCAAGGTTATCTCCTTCGAGTAGGTTATAATTCATTCTTCGTGAAGCGACAAAATTTATTAATTTCACAAGATTAGTTGGATAGCTGCACCAACTAAACAAGAGCATCAAGCTACTTTAGAAAAGGAAAATCATAGATTACAACTGACTGGGACAATGCACTTCAGTACAGTTTTTAACCACCCATTTAATCAACAACAACAACAACCCACCTTAACAGACTTTTTGGCATCCAAGGTAGCAACTGTATCTCTAACCTCTGTAAAAACAACATCATCATAGCACTTAAGGACAACACAAAACCATGATATACGAAGAACTTATGTTCACGAGAGTGAAAAGTTGGGATTTTTACTGCTATGGAACTCAATTTTCTTCTCGAACTTGTGGTCTGATTTTTCCATAGTATCTTTTCTGAATCCAAAACACAATTAAGACAAGCATGAATCAACAAAGCCAATGCGAGATGGTTCTAATAATGCTAAAAACAGACCTTGACTTTCCCATGCTTGTAACCGTTGAATCAGGAATGCGTTGGCTTCGCGGCAAATAACAATATACAGAATCAGTTGGATGCAAGCTGAAGAAGCTGGAGAAGATGATGATAATCCTTTGACCTTATCTTCAGCTCTAGCAAGCAGTCCATTACCAAGCACCCCTGGACCTTATAATCCACACCAAGATGGGGAAAAACAAGACCGAGAGGGCAGCGACGATAGAGAAGTATGAGGAGATAGAAACGGGTGTTTCTTGAACTGGTGTCTGGGTTTAAGTGGTATGTTCCGATGGACAAGGATGCCATCAAAACTAACGAGTCTTCAAGACAAAGTCGTCTTAGGCTATGTATCTGGAGCTAAAGATTCTAGTTTTGTTTGAGACTTGAGTCGTTTGCCAGGGCACCGGACCATCTGTGCCACTAACGCTGGTCTCCACAATTAAAACGTCGACGTTTTAATTAAACCAACGTCTCGGCTTTTCGCTCGCCCAAGCCAAGCCAATGCTCCTCGTTCTTTTCATTTTGCTTCCCGCTTTACGCCTTCGATCTTCCGCCAGATCTTCTCAACTCTGTCCATCCTCCTTTTGTCTTAATTCATGGAACGTCTCCTTCATGCGTTTAGGTATGCTCTTTACCATCCTCTGCACAGATCTGCTTTACTTCTTTCTTTAAAGGAACTGTTCCTCTTTTCGTTACTTTCTTCTTTCTTACAAGGAACTGTTCTTCTTTTCGTTACTTTCTTCTGGGTTCGATTTGATTTTAGAGGAAATTTAGGCTTTCAATTTTCTCTTTGGTGTTTTGCACCGCATGTCTTCAGCTCTCTCTGTGGAAATATCTTCCTGTCTAAAAAGTAGTTTCAGAGCGATCAAACACGCCTATCTCTCATCTTCTCATTCCATTTTTTTCTCCGCTCATTAATTCAATGACATTTTCTAGTTGTCCCTATGCCACGTTGCTTTCTGGGCCGTTGTTGGATTTTCTCGACCAAACTGATCATCGTGGGTGTTACCATGTTAGTGCTCGAATTGACTGGACTACCCTCATGGCATCGGCACTCGTAGTAAAGACCATAAGTGCTAGGATTCAAGTATTGTACATAGGCAATTCAGGAGATATCAGATGGATAACAATATAGATAAGTTTGGAGATTAGTGAAAACGATGGAGGTGAAGTACATTTCTGGTTTGTGGTGTAGTAGACCACAGTTTTTTTTTTGGTTTACTCTTTTAATTCGGCTTCATGCAACTTGAGTTATTAATGTCTGCTTAGACAATCTCTCCCTTTTACCTAGTTTTTGTTTCTTTCTGTTTGTTTCAATGGAGAATGCGAAAGCTATATAAGTTTGTGTTCAGGAAATGTGGACTATAGAATCACAGTAGGTGGAGTTTCTAACAACTAAATGAAATCTATGGAGGATTCTTTATCTTTCTTTTATAATATGTGTATATATAGATATAGACACACACACACACATTTATGTATATATATAGAGAGAGAGAGAGAGAGTTATGGTTTTTGGGGTTTAAAGCTTGTATCCTTTTCACCGGCTTACAAGAAAGCTTGTATCTCTTCAAACAACTTTCTTCAAATATACCTTTGTAGACTTTGATGAAAGAATTTAAACTTACCACTTAATAAAATTGGAATCTGTAGAAGTTTTGAAAAAGAGGCCTTTACTTGGAATAAGTCTTCTTACTCATGAGTATTTTTGCCAATTTCATCAATGCTGTATTGGGTAAAGTGAGTCTAACTGAACTCTTGATTTTGAGTAGTTCGTCCATGGTCCAGTCCTTTTGAGAAAAGAAAGTAAGAACAGTGTCTGCATGATTCAACTTGAATCCAACAGTTTTTCCTTTTCCTCCTTTTTAAACATGAGTTGTGAATACACGAATTAGTGAGTCTTTTACTTCAATATGTAGTTCTTTTAGTAAACTTTTGTTTATGTAGAAGTACCTCTTAACATATTGGAAGGAACTTTGCACAGATCTATGATGGATGTAGAAATACCTCTTAACATATTGGACTCTGCAACTTACGGAACTTTGCACAGATCTATGATGGATGTAGAAATACCTCTTAACATATTGGACTCTGCAACTTAAGGAACTTTGCACAGATCTATGATGGCCTTGAAGGACTTGACCATTGTAGAACATATCTTGATAATCTTCAATCTTCATATTGTTCCTCAGTTTACAATTTGCTTTTAATGGTAGAATTACTTCAACTCTTGATCATTCTTGTGAAATCAAAAAGCTTATTTACAAGCTTTTGCTTTGAGCATATAGGCAACAATATAGGTTGGAGTGAAGAATGCCTAACTATCTTGTGGTTGTTCTTATTAGATAGACTAAATGATGTAAGCAGCAGTGTCTGAATATGAAAAACTGTCTTCTTTCTTCATCTTGTAACAAAAGGATTAAAATTAGATTGAAGAATGTTAACTACCTTCAGTTCTTCTAGGTATATAGAAAAAATGGAGTAGGCAATATTGTATAAATAAAGACAAGCTATATGGTAGATGATTGTTTTTCTTTCCTTGAAAGTTACTATCAGAAGAAAGGAGGTGAGGAGGAGGGGTATTGGTTGCTAATGGTTTCATAATAGTTTGTCACGTCCTACAAGTTAAACAATATAGCAAGAAATGTTCCACTTCTCAGGATGAGATAGTAACTTCCATCATCATCATGGCTTGACCCTTCAAAACACTAAGTGAGGAACGATGTTAGTGATTGAGTACTACAACAAGCTAACAGAATTATGGTAGAAGATGGACTTTTTCTACTTGATTCCATGGTGATGCCCAAACAATAGGGTGTTGAACGGTAAAGTTCTAGAGAAAGACAAAGCTTTTGATTTCCTTTAAAGGTTGCATTTTGGTGACAAAATCCTTACTATCTCTTTAGGAATTATTTAAAGAAGTCAGATGCGAAGGGAGTAGAAGAAAAGTTATGCTAAGGAGAGTTGTTGGGATTTCATGCAAAATTGTAGGATTAGAAGCCACAGAGTCCAAGAAAAACAAATTATGATGGCTTTATTGCTAAGTCTATTGCGTAGACAAAGAAGAAAACTCAATGACATTCACTCCTAAGCAAATGTAGATCCTAAGGACTCTTCTAAGCTAGTAATGACTATTTGAATCTTAAGCATCAACTTCTACGGTAGCAAGGGCACAATGAGATATTATCCTTCCCTCTTTATTATCAGATAAAGATGCCCTTAATGTATGGATTGTTGATACTAGTGGCTCAAATCATATGATAGGGTCTGATACTATATTTTCAAATTATAGAAAACACGTTGATTATTTGAGTCCCTGTCGTAGATGGAAGTACATCTATGGTGGTTGGGTTTGGAGATGTTTTCTATGAAATTCATTTGAAAGATGTACTCATGTTCATAGTCTTAAGTACAATCTTCTTTATATTAGTAAATTGACTAAGGATCAAAATTATACAATATCCCTTTTTCATGATCAATGTATATTGTAGGGCCCTTCTTCGAGGATGATGATTGGCTATATTGAGGAACAACATCGTTTCTACAATCTTATTGGTTCTTCTCCCACACTAAAAGCACCTAGAGTCGTTTCTTTAACTATTTTGTCGAACTTTGTTGTGATGTTATGGCATAAACGTTAGGCCATCCTAGTTTTCCTTACATGAAGTACTTGTACCTGAAATTATTAATCAATGAAAATGATTCTACATTCCTTTGTGAATCATGTATTCTTGTAGAACAACCAAGGAAATTATCCAATTCATTCTTACAAGTCTTCAAGACACTTTCATCTTGTTGACAATGATGTATGGGGAGCATCAAGTGTTATAGACATAATAGGTAACAGATGTTCATCTCCTTCATAAACGACCGTACTTATGTTTGTTGTGTCTATCTTTTGAGGGATAAATCTAATGGGAGTTATGTGTTTCAACAATTTCATAAAATGATAAAAAATGTCTTCCATTGTAGTAGAAGTCACATACTTCATGTTGATAACAGGGGAGAATATTTTTTAGGGCTTATGGGAATTATCTCATTGAAAATGGTATATTCCATCAAAGTTCACGCAATTGTACTCCTCAGCAAAATAGAGTGGCAGAAATTAAAAAAAGAACAGCTTCACTTTTGGGATGGTTCAGTTAAAGATGCCAAGTCCACTAGAGGGTAATTGTGCAGAACTATAGCAAATTTTTGTTACACGGGGAGCAAGAAACAGATGGTTGTGGGCAGAAGTAGTGTAGAAGCAGAGTACAGGGTGATTGGACAAGGGATATGTGAGCTTATTTGGCTTGACAGGCTCTTATTAGAATTGAACATTTTGATACAAGTCCTACAAAGCTGTATTAGTAAGTTGGCTATTGCAATAGTTCACGGCCCTATTCAACTTGACCGAATGAAACATGTTCTGGATTGAAAGAAATTGTATCAAGGCTGAGATCAAGAGTGGGAAGATTTGTTTGTCTTATGTACCAACCAGTTTACAAAAGGTTATCCTTGCAAAAGCACTTCTTAGAGCAAGTTTTGAGTGAAATATATGCAAGCTAAAAATGATCAATAACATTCCCCAGCTTGAATTGGAGTGTTGGATAGTTGGTAGATGACTGGATTCTATGAGATCCAAGTCAAAATTTTCTTTTTTGACACCTGATTTGTAGTCATTTAGCTTACAGATTTGTAGTCATTTCCAAAAATAACCATTTTTAATTGTATATATTCATGTATCTTTCAGTGCAATAGCAATAGAGAATATTCCTAAAACCTTTAATCTCTATCGTGTATCTGTATTAAGATAGTCTCAGGTTGAGAATCAATAGGCTTGTCAATTATCTGGATCTCATGTGGATGGTTCTACTTGTAGCATGCGGGTATTAAAGTGAAGACAGTAGTGGTAATTGCATAAGGTTGATAGCAGCGATGGGATGAAAATTATATCATTGAACAATCTCCCAACTGCAGCTTTATTTGTCGTTTTTCTTTTAGTGCGTGAATGGTTAACTGCAGTGCAAATGTTTTCCATTTAGTTGATGATACTTTTAGGTGGCATTGGAGATATATGATACACATTTTTAAATGGGTAATCCTTGCAATTATTGGATAAGAAACTAAAAGTTACTCTACTTTTGGACCTTATGGTTATGATGTTTTTTTATGCTTACCTGCACGATGACTCTTGACAAATTTATTTTCCACAAACTTTGCTACGTTAAAGTGGTTGACCCTGAGCTATACACTTACGATGATGAAGTGATAAAGAAAGCAGAAGCGATGGGAAAGCCAGGGCTTGTAGAGATTCGTGCCAAAGAAGATAGTTTTATATTCACAGTTGAATCTACTGGTGCAATCAAAGCTTCGCAGTTGGTCCTCAATGCGATAGATATCCTAAAACAGAAACTGGATGCAGTTCGCCTGTCAGAGGATACAGTTGAAGCTGATGATCAATTTGGTGAGCTAGGTGCTCATATGCGGGGTGGGTAACATTTTGATAATGGACTAAACAATTAATCCTTTTTGTCAGTCTCCGTGTTACCAGTTGCGTCCATGTCCTGTTGAACTTTTATTACTAACAGTTTCTTTTTTTACATGCGAACTTGAATTCTTCCCCGCAGTCCGGCAAAGTTGTGTTTGCGCATCTCTATATGAAACAGTAACATTAATACGTTGGGCTGCCATATAAGTATTAATCGGAGGTAACCAATTTAACATGGCGGATGCATGTCTTATTCTTTTCGTAAGGACTGATGTGTTGGATTGAAGGATGGTAATGCCAGTTTGCAATAGTGGATTATACTTCGTGTAATCATGTAAAATGGAGTTTTCCATAGAAGATAATGACGTCCAGTAGCTGATATGCATACAATGATGACTTGGATTCCCAAGCAATTAGAAAGTGTGCTATTGAGCAAGTAAGTACTTCAAGTAGTTGAATTTAGAAAGCTTTAGGCCCAAAAACTTGACTGGTGGTTCAATTCCATGTCCCCGGCTCTGTCTTCTGTAAGTTAAAATGAATGCCGTGAAGCACGCGTCGCTTAATAAGCAAGTACTAGGAAACAATCTTCCAGGAAGAACCATCACAGATGTAGCTGGCATTGCCACAAGGCCGCCACCAATAGGTAAAAATCACGCATAACGTCTTCATGAATTTCTAAGGATTGACCTAAACACAATCAAACTTTAATATCTTTGTTGTCCACCATTAGGGGATACGTACTATAGCCTTCTGTTATTTCTGTTAGGATCATAATTCAATTGCCTACTCAAGTCACGGGTTAAACTTTCTGGCCTGCAAGAAGTACTAACCAACGTGATCCTCTTTTTTTTTTTCATTATTTGCATCATTTAGTTTCACATGAACCACATCTTTTGAACTACGACCAGCATTTAATTCTCCTGCCTACTATCTATCTCCCTACATCTTTAAAACTGCCCTATCGGAATTTTTTGCAGCTCTTGTTTGTCGTAATTCTGATTTGTCTGTTGCATATTGAGATAACTTTTTAGTGCTTGGTTTAAGGAATTCCCTAGTTTCAGTTAATAACTATACATGTGCTGGAGACCTCTTTCTGATATTGACCTATCAAAGCATTACCGACAAATAGAGGAAAACTTAGAAATCATTCTTTTCTCTTCTTTGAAAACCAGAGAAGCAATTTTTGGAAGAAAAAACTGATGCCTTAACTAGTTTTAAGTGTCAACAACACAAAGACCAAGATAGCATCCCAAGCCAGACCTTGCCCTCTCTGACTCGATCTTCTAGCTCATAGGATTACAGTAAAACAACGAGATACGTACATAGATGACTTTGAAGGTTCCATTCGAGTTCCTGGGATGAGTCTAACCTTCTATTCCACTGTTGTCTGATTTGGCACATCATAATATTATATATGATATATCATGCCCCAAAAAGATCTTCTATTTGGGAAAAAACAATTGCCAAGTATTCAACTTTGTGGTAAATCATTATCACCACACCACTTTACTTTTCATTTCAGAAAAATTATGAACTGATGTTCTTTAGCATTCTTTCCAGTTTCATTTCTTTTGATACTATGAGCAGCAGCTGTTTGTATTTCTATAAATATTTTCCGTCTTCTTATGTATTATTAATGACCAAAATATGCTTACTTCCGAAGCAGGTCAAACATTACATTTAGAACTCGAGGTGATCTTTATTGCTCCAGGCCTTCTAACATGTAACTTTTTCTATCTAATGTTTAACAGTAAAAGCTCATTTTGAATGGATGTCGATCTGATCCGACACACTCCTCTGTTTGATGAAAAAGCTTGGAAGCGACCAATATCTGCAACTTAAGAGAAGAGAACTTTGTTCTCTATTATGTTCATAATCCACTATTTGTGATGACAGTTTTCCAAGTTAATGAACCTTTTACGATGAAACACTTTGGCTTTATCAATACTAAAAATCCTAGCCTACTTTGATAGCGTTTGCGTGACCTTACCCTGTCAAAAGATACCCAAAATCTTTGTCTGAGAGAGCAGACATGCTTGCAGCCCAGCAACCAAGTTTGGCAGATTGGGACATGGCTGGCCCCTGAAGGCATCAAATACTCCTATTTTCCTCTTCTTATGACCACACAAAGTAATGGTCACTCTCGACTCGTGAGGCCGAATGGCCAACTTACATGACTTGGAGAATTAAATGTTTTTTTATCTCCTAAAGAATGTAGTAATGGAACATGTTTACATTTTGATTTACCCTTTTACTAGGACCACCAGACCCATAACACTGGCCTGATCATTATTTCTACATTGAATGCCTACTTGTCAGCTTCCCATTTTACAGTTTGCTTCCATGTTCAAGAAGCTGCAGGCATGGCGCGGATCGGCAAATTGGGTCCATCGATGGCTTATTCATTACGGTCCCACTCAGATTTTGGATTTCAAGGTTTAAATGGTTTTGCATTGTGCAAGGACCATAGCTCTGTAAAGATGGTAAACAACTTAAGTGGACATGATTCCCATGAACAACTTGATCAGCTTAGTAGTCAGTTCATTTATTCTGTTTATAAGGCTTTATCCATACAACAATAAGCTAATACAGTTGGACATAGAGATTAGCTTTCTTCATGGCTAACTGAATGTTGATCTGATTTGATTTGTGGACATGCTTGGGTAACTTGGGCCACAAATTTCCCTCATCTTCATTGGTGAGATAGCATCATTGATTAAATGGTATGTCAATTCATGTGTTGGTAAAAGCTGGAGAAATTTCATAGCAAATGGGATTGGCTTTTTGGCCTTACATGAGATGGAGACCGCTTGAAATAAGTTGTCTAAACACATTGGATGCCGAATGTGTACAACTTGTTAACAAAAAGAAGGACAAATGAGGAAGAAAGTTAGAACAATTACTCGATTCACGCATTGGATGTGCAATGCAAGGCAGTTGACAGGAGGTTTTGGGGCCTATGTCTGAAAATCTTTAGGAGAGGCCATAGTTCTCAGAAACCAGGAGGGTAACGGGACCATATATATATATATCTATATTATAGACAGTCCTGGAAAGCTTGAAATTTGAAACACAATTAATATGCCTTTTTCTCGTGTTACTTAAAATAGGATGAGACATTTACAGATTTACTGAAACATGAGAACCTTCCAAAACATGAATGCTCTAGAACTTTTTGAATTAAATGTGCAACTAAATAAAGAATTTTCCAATACTAATGGTTTCTAGGTTCCTGCTGATGTTGGTAGCCTATTTATTCATCCTCTTCTTATGTCCTACTCGAAACATTTGCTTTGCATGGGTCTTTAGTCTTTTACAGTAACATTAATTGTTCTCTCAACTTCAATGAGAAATATGAAATATTTCTACACAGGGATGAACTTTGATGAAGATAGGAATAGGTTCTTCTACCCTCAACGTTATTAATTTCATAACCTGTTACTTAACCGCCCATGTCACGTTGCGGATCACTATACTATATCCACGGCAGACCATTGCTGTACTTTGATCAATCATTATTCTATATATTATGAGTCAATGAAGTTTTTTAGTTCTTTTCCTGTACGAGGAAAAGGAAAATTGTTTATTGAGAATTCAAAAGTAAAATAGATTAGAAACTTGAAACAGATATGGTTCAGAAAATGCCACTCACCAATTCCTCTAACTTGACTATGAACTGCTTTCATCAAACTATATTGAATGCATTGGTGTAGGCGATTCTTTACATTACAACCTACTTTAGGAATTTGTGAGACTAGTTAGACAAACCAGACAGATTAAATAAGCCAAGCAGGAAAAATGAACTGTTGTTATTGTCTTATTGACTCCAAGGACGACTAATATGTTTCAGGGACAAACCAAAGTTGTTCATTTTACCTTGACTATTCAAATTTTATGGATTTGGTCCAAGGCAATATCATCCAAATCGCTGATACTACTTATAATCATATCTAAGGTACATGACACTTTAGCATCGGAGGTGAGCTTCTTTTTTATTTCTATTTATCCTTTTAACAGGTCAGAGAAATTCATCAAGTACCAAGGTACCAAAATATTTAGCAGAAACATTACTGTGGGCCGAAGGAGAAGAAATGCATATTTCACCAGTGCTTCTCTTGGATAGAGAGGGCCACACGTCTACATGGCCTCTTTATAGATAGATATATAGATAGATGTGTGTGTTGTCTTTGGAGCTTTACAGCTGTGTATATATATATATATATATGTTGTCTTTGGAGCTTTACAGCTGTATGCAAAAGAAGTGTCGAACAGTAAGAGGAAGAAGGTTTCGTTTTTGGTCTAAATTAAGATTCATGTGATTCATTTGATACCATGCCACAATAACAGGAGCTTTAAAGAGACTTCGGCCGTGATCATATTATTCTATAATTATTGGTGTAGGGAGAGTCGACTTCAATATCTTAGGAGCAAGCTGTAGCTGTTTCCCTTTGGCATGATGGCTCATGACCTGCTAGGCAATAATAGCCATGCATCTCTACTATTCCATCTACAATCTACCAACCTTTTAAGTAGAGAAGAAAAGAAAGGATCAAAGGCAACTTCCCTATCATATGAGAGAATTGTCTCCCATTAACTTGTTTGAGCTCTTTATTTCTAATGAATGTCCTTTTCAAGGCTGACTTTTTTATAATATGTTTTCTTTGCTTGTAGATTGTCGTTGCTTGTCCTAGGATTTATATTAAAAAAGGGACATATGTACAAAATGCATGTGATATACATTAGCGAGAAACGTTCAGTTTACCAAATCCAAGCTACAATTTCAACATAACATGTAAAATCCATTGAAAGACCAAAAAAATTAAAGACATCTTGTGTCTTGATGAGGTCTGAGAAGGTAGCTGACATGATTAGGTTAAAAAGGACGTGAGGAAAGTAAGTGAGACTTTTTTTTTCAAGGTAGGAAATGAAATGACCAAAAAAAGAAGTGAACATGGTTTAGTTAGAATCCACTTAAGCATCATGTAAAGTTTAATTACTGGTGTAGTGGGCACTCCAACTTTTTTGATACGTTTAACTTAGGAGGAAGATTATGATATTAATCCAGGTTTTCTGATCCCATCAAATCAACCGTGGGCATTAATATTGGTTAATAATTATTGGAACCATCACACTTAATTAAAGTGGATGAAATGCAATTATGCGAAAAGAAAATCAAACACAAAATTATGGATCCTTAGAAGTTTGTAAATCAATCAAATTAACAGGAAAGTTATATTAATTATTAGCAATTAAACTCAATAAGAAAAACATTGTTACATGAGAATACCGTTTGAAAATTGCGTTCACTCTATGAAGTCAACAGCACCTCTACCCGAGACCAGACAACTTCTTGCTATCTTTACATGCATAGAAGCAAACTTTATGGAACCTAAGTCAATGATTGGTTGGGGTGGTCACCAATGGAATGTAATTTAATATTATTTTATTGTTTGAAAGAATGATTTATAATGAAATAAAATGTAATAAGATATAAGAGGAGGATTTTATATTACATCTCATTCTATTCTAAGTAATAAAATTAAGTTTTGATGATTTAGAATGGAATATAAAATAATAAGTAACATTTTATTATATTATATTATGAATCATTCTTCTAAATAACATTTTACTATATTTTATTATGAATTCTTCCATCCCTCTCAAACAATAAATTTTAATATTATATCCATTTATATTCCATTATATTATAAATTATTCTATTTTATTTTATTTCATTAAAAATCTTACGTCCAATTAATTTGATGAATTTTGTATCATACTGTAAAAAACGGTACAAAAAGGGATGTTTCAGTACTAAATCCAAATATCGGCTTGTACTGGCCCGTTTTGTCTGGTATCGACCGGTATTTAAAATACTAGCCATATACTGGCAGATATCAAAAATTTTAAAAAAACCAGGAGCATTTATGCAAAAATTGAAAATTTTTTAAAAACCCTCCCCAATCTTCCTCTCTTTATTTTTTTCTCACCATCTCACTCTCTCTCTTCTTCACCATCAACATCTCTTATTATTATTAATAATATAATATTTAATTTCATAGAGTAAATAATAGTTATATTTTTTCTTAAAAAAATACTAAAAAATATGTTAAAATGAAAATTAAGATGCCTCAAATTTTTGTATTTCTTTTTAAAATTGTTAATATAAATATAACTATATTTTATTATTAATAACAATTACATATTAAAATATATTTTTTATTAATGAAAATTAAATATTAAGATAGAAATTATATTTTATTAATAATAATAATTATTCTTTTTATTTGATATTTTGATATAATCATTATTAATTATATGATAAAATTGAACTATTTTAAATACTTTGTATTATTCTTAATTTTATATTTCTATGATGATAAAACAATCTTTTTATATTAATTGTAGTTATTATTTATATGTAAAAATAATATTTAAAAAATAAATAAAATATTATTATTTTAAATTTATATTATTATGATTTTTTTAAACAAAGTTGATATAAATTATGCAGTACAATATTGAAGAATTATTTTGTAATTTAAAAAAATTAAATTAAATTTAAAAAATTTAAAAAATTACTTAAAATAATATTTAACATTAATCGAGGCGATATAATATTGTACTAAAATTCAATATAGTACCAAAGTACAGAGTATTCATGATATTGCGTCCAACTAATCATAACTTAATGATCTAAGGTAAATTTTATACCAACAACATTGAATATGTCTGTCATTTCGTTTATAATCTGCGAGAATCATGGAACTGCGTAGAATCACAAAAATTCTTTAAAGTTATTTCATGAATATTATTATAGGAGGGGAGGAACATTGTTCATATAAAACAAAAGTATGCTCTTAAAAGAAAACATAGAGACTCGTACAAGGCAGAGAAAGGGGCACAAATGCCGAAGATGAAATGACCCTCTCATCTTTCCCTCTTCCGAAATTTCATCCACACGGAACCAAGAAAAGGCCTAACGGGCAATCTTCGAATATTGAAAGGTAAGGTGAAGAGACATAAACTTTGTAATTGACAAACATATTGGAGGAGACTAGACTAGGCTAGAGATCGTCAACTGGGGCTACCAACGGTGACCAAGGGGTCTTGCGTTCTGCTCTTTTTAATGATAGGCTTTGGGGATGAAGAAACTGACGAGCCCGGTGCCCAAGAATCGTTCGAGCTGTCACAGCTAAAAACAGCATCGATCACACCACTAGGGCTCCTAGGAACCGCCTCGTACTTGCGTTTTTGAGAATTGTTGCTACAAGAACCGCGCCTAGTCTTTGACAAGTTCAACTCCAGAATAAGTCTGTAACAGTCATTTACTTTTTCCTGTTACCAAGTGCAGTGCCAAAGCCGTTAAGCTGCTGCAATTGTAAATGCAATCATGAGTTAAATTAAAACTCCACTAAATTGCACAAACCTCGCTTATTCTTAGAACACGCAGCAGCTGGTATCCATAGTCAATGGAACTCGAGGGTTCAACTTGGTCTACGACATGCATCATTATAGCCGTCGCTAACACAGAAGGAGGGTGTTCAGATGATTTTGAATCTGCAAAAACACAATAAAAAAGAAACGGAAAAGCATCAGATAAACCTGTCAAAGAGGCATCTTTTCTATCCCACTTTGTTCTTATCGAGAAAGTCTATGAAGTTTTTGGTCGAGTAAAGATATTGTTACCAGAAACTACGGAGAGTAGAAGACGTTCACATCTCCTAAGAAACTCCCAATAAAGATGCTTCTTTAAACCAAGCCTCCTAATGATGTGATCAAGAAAAGATAATGGAGTAACTGGATGCATCTTCCATTTAAGGGAAGACAACACCAAAAGTTCCATTCTTTGAATGGTTTTGGCTTCAAAAACATACTTTGTCTCCTCCTGATCAAAACAAAGCGACGAACGTACAGGATTCTGATGATCAAAGGGTCAAAACAATAGATTGATAACATATGTGAAGCCAAACAAAACACGTACTTGAAGGTCTAAAAGAAAAGGGACTTGTGTCTCTTCAACTTTTGCAGCCAAAGATAGGCAAGTCACAGCAACTAGCCGAATCATCCACGGTTTACTTCTCTGATAACAAGGACTAAAAAGGAACCTATCGAGATAGTTTACAGCTAATAATGCTGTGAGAGCTGAAAATCCATTGTGGATATTAACTTTAAGCATCCATTCCACAGCCTCTTGACGAGCAATACTGAAAAAAGAGTCTGCTTTCACATCGTTGACATTGACATGAACCCGCTGCTCTTCTTCTTTGGAGAAGAGTGAGTGAAGTTCCTCATCATCCCGGAACAAATCTTGTTCAAGCGACAACGGAAGTAGGAAAAAAGATGCGCTTTTTATTGCTTCATTGGTGGTGTTACGGCTACAAATTACACTGTCCACATCCAGAACCTCTTCGTCGTCCTCATCTTCCCATCTATCCTCTTCACAGAAGAGAGCATCTGGCAACAATGGTTCTCCATGTGCAGTTTGTTCATAGTGGCCTTGCTGTTGTATTGCCATCTTCTTCAAAGAAGAAGAGAGTTTTAGGTTCAGAATTCATTATACAAAACAGAACAGTAGATAAGTAGAAGTCATTATGTCTTACTCTTCTTCGCGATCTATCTTTCAGAAGGTCTCTATTCTTAAGAGCAATGGCTTTCAAGCTTGTCTCTTTTATTGGGCATTTATTTTGAATTTTGTTAATAATTTAGTTGGATTTTTTCTCTTTTTTTTTTGAAATATATTTATACAACTTACAAGAACAGGAGTGGTTTCTGTAATTTCCTTTTTCTTTTTGCTTTCATTTTGATGAGATGTGGTTTTTAGAGGAAAAAATGGAATGGCACACACACCAAGCTAGACCCCACTGATGAAAACAACCTTTTATTGAGACCATTAATAAGAAGTGTGTGTGTTGCTCTATTGTCTTATTCCATCTAGTACAGTAGTCGGTCTCAGAGCAATTGCTTAAGATTAGAATGATCCGTTTTTTCATATTCTATCTTGTTATGTTCTAGTAACTAACAACTTGAAACATTTCGAGTCATTTTGTTTCTTTTATAGCTCTGTTATTGCTACATGGTTGGATGGTATTTGGTATTCAATTGGAATACAACATTAATGTCAAATAGATCAATCCATTTTTTACACTCTTTTAAATTAATGAAATGCTTGAGAGTTATGGTGACGGTTTTTGTGCACTACTTCAGTGATTACGAAGACAAATGTTGGAGTTTCATCCCTTTTATTGTTTCACTGCTAGCTATTTTTTACTTGAAAATTTAAGACAAAACAGATTAGTTGGTAAGACAGACGAGGAATGCAAATCGATCACGCGAGTTTGTTACAGAATCCCCCACGCGCCCCCGCTCTTCAATGACTCGCAAACAAGTATAAAAGCTTGATATAGTTTAATAGTTAGTCTGAATCCACGATAGAAGTTTCAAAAGTCCATTGGTTAATCGCCTCTCTTCTGGAGATGGTGGACATATGATATCGTCTTGTCAATTAGTAGTAGTACACTACACATCTCCATTACCCATTTCTTGGAAACTAAATACCCAATTATTATTATTTACCTAACACGTGTTCAAATTTATCCCAGAAACTATAGTCGACAAAAGGGTTTCTTGACTTGGACGAATGTTAGCACAAAGAAACTTCCAAAACTTCTTCTTCACCCAATACAGACAGAAGATTACTTCCAAAAAAACACCTGGTCTTGTTTAGTATCAATTCAGTAATCTGCAAGTAAATTTTGTTGGCTTGCATCTTGGAATTTTACTTCTTCTGCAATTAACTCAGTTTATGTGCAGCAGTTTCATTATATCATCGTATGATTGGGCTCATCCTTTTCTCCTTTTGCATTCTCTCGACCTAAGAGTCCAAATTGAACATGGGGTTGATTCAATTGGCTTTCTGAATGCAAACAATAATTTATGAAGCTTGATTTTCCACCGTTAAAAGCTCAGCAGTTTCTTCTTTATTAACTATCGAAAGGCATGTTAGAAGTCCAACCCTTGCCCCTATTCAAAATATCATATGGTGGTTGCAATGTCACATTTATCAATAGTCAATACTAACTTCATTTTCTACTTTTTGTATACCATATTTGGTTCATCCCATCAAAGAGCACAAGATTTCTCCTTTTTGGAAAACATGTCTACCACTGGCCAGCTCCCATCCCAACTAGCAAAATCTTAGTTGGGACTTTGTTTCGGTCATTGTCTATATCATTATCTCTTATAACAAATAAAGGTTAAAGTTTTAACAACCTTTTTCTAATTCTTACTCAATGTCTCTCTTTGTACAATAACAAGTTGGGATTCTCTTCTTCAAGCAAATATAAGACTTGTGCGTAAACATTCAACAGTGGATACTGATGGCCCTTGTGGCTCATTGAGAGAGGATGTCAAAACTATCCAACTTTACGGGGTTGACATGCACTAGTGACGCGGAATGGAAAAGCAATTTCTCATCCCACTTTAACCTACATTTTCAAACCCACAAATGATAACTCAAGACAAATTTATATGCCCTTGACCTCAAGGAAAACTTTAATTCCCTTCCCACCTATCAGAAGTTACCAGTTATGAGCCAGGAACCTTTGACTCTTCCACAGGCTGGCCTGTCAATTGACATGGTAACCCCCTAAAGCTGGAATAGACATATCTATGTGGAATATCTGTTGCATTATTTCCCCTGCAACTCATGATCTGTACATGTTCATTTCATTATCACCTTCATAACTACTGAATTTGCCATCTGCCAATTGATTTTTTTTATATGTGATTGCCTCTCAAGGGAAAGTGTGTGGAAGAATAATATTTCATATTGGAAGTAATAAGTTGGAAGTTGATGGACTACCAGCATGCATGCATTTATCTTGTAATTGGGTGCTAGAAAGTACTTCCCGACAAATATGACTCTTTTGATGTCTAAAGTTTGAAAGCCAAGGCCTAGGCTCGAGGATTTGATATCGGTTTCGTGTACACTTTTTGTCGACTTATAAATTTAAGTATCAGATTATTATTTTAGCATTTGGTCATTTGTTAAATTAGTGAGAGTTAAAAAGAGAAAAGAAAATATTTAAGTGAGATAAATAAATCACTACAAGAAAATTAGAAATTACCGATAAAACATTAACGATGGAAAAGGTTCCGTAGTAAATTAGCGACGGAAAATAATTTTCTGTCAATAAAATTGTCATATTTTGCGACGGACAAATTATATGTCAGTAAAGGTAAAGGGAAATTATTCTCGCAAATTTTCCGACGGAATGGTTGGAGGCAAAATAAGCATCGGAGAGTACTGACGGAAATTTCTTCCATCCTTAAAATTTAAAGTTAAATGTCATCGTTGGGCTTTCAGCTTCAAAGTTTTTAATAAAAGGAAAATGTCGTTTTCCTTCACCTTTAACCTACCCGAAGACCCCCCTCCCTCTCCCTTGTGTTTTCGTTTTTCGTTGTTTTCCTATCTTCCGTGACCATTTGTGTAACATCCCATCACCTGTGAGAGGCTAGAATAGTAAATATGAGTGATCAATGAGTGTTTAGAAATGCATTTTTCATGCTCATGCATAATATGACATA
>JAOQMS010000180.1:40321008-40345854 GCA_027563885.1 Erythroxylum longipes | reverse complement strand
AAAATTATGAACTACATTAATTACAAATTTTTAACTTACTTAAATTATTTATTATTTTTAATAAATAATTATTTTTTTGTAGTGGGTGGGCCACGGGCTGGCCCGCGGCCTGTCCGCCCTCTGCCCGTGGCCCGGCCCACGAGCCCGCGGGCCATGCATACTTGGCCCATGGCCCGGCCCGGCCCATGGGCCGGTCAAACCGGGCCAAAGCCCGTTGACTGGCCCATGGGTCGGGCCGTGCCGGGCCCATTTTGACAAGCCTAGTTATAGAGTCCTTATCAGTGATGTTAATAGATTCAAACACTTTAAATGCTTAGAAGAAAATGTTGTCTTTTATTTTACAAGGTCAAGAGATAGAATTGAAAGGCTTACTTGATCACCTAAAATGTATCTATATGGGTGAAGGAGAGTTACTACATGCGATCATCCTTAAAAGGTTGACTAAAGGGCAAGAAGAAAGGCTAGTAACACTTCTAAAGGAGTATAAAACTGCAATTACTTGGACCTTGGCTGATATAAAAGGCAAAAGTCTCGCAATTTATATATATAGGACTTTTTCAGAAGAAAATTCTAATGCAATAAGGGAACTATAAAGGAGACTCAATCCAAAAATGAAAGAAGTGGTAATAAAAGAAAATGTAAAGCTTTTGAATGTAGGTATAATCTATCTATTATTGAATATTGAGTTGGTAAGCCTAGTTCATGTTGTTCTAAAAAAAACTGAGGTGACAGTGATACAAAATTAGAATGATGAGTTAGTGCTATTGAGGGTATAAAATGGGTGGCAAATATGCACAGATTTTAGGAAGCTAGGCTTGGCTACTAAAAAGGATCATTTCCTATTATCTTTTGTAGATCAAATATTAAAAATACTTGCTATTAAATCATATTTTTTTTGGGTTACTACTAAATTACAATTACTTAAAAGATCAAGAAAAGACTACCTTTACATGTCATTTAGAATGTACGCCTTTATATGAATGCCCTTTAGTCTTTGTAATGCTGCAGGTACATTTTAAAGGTGCATGATGAATATATTTTTTTAAGTATATTGAGAATTTCATTGAAGGATTCATAAATGATTTCAATTTTTATGGAGATTCATTTGATGATGGTTTAAATTATTTACCTAAGTTTCTTAAAAAATGAATTGAAACAAATTTGAAGTTGAACCATGAAAAAATGTCATTTTATGGTTGATCAAAGCATCATTTTGGGATATGTGTTTTTATCTAGGGCGTAAAAGTTGATAAGGCAAAAGTGTATTTAATTATGAACTTACCTTACCTTATAGGGAAGTTTGATATTTTCTTAGACAGACAGGGTTTTACCTTAGGTTTATTAAATATGTTTCAAAGATTGTTATAATATTATTAAAATTGTTGTAAAAAGATGTTCTATTTGAATTTGGGAAGGAATGTCAAGAAGCGTTTGATAAGCTTAGCATTATTGATAAATGTGCCTATTATTTAGCCATAAAATTGGATCTACCATTCGAGATTATGTGTGATGCTAGGAACTACACAGTGGGAGTTGTTTTAAGCAAAAGGATCAAGAAACAAATTCATATCATTTATTATGTTTCAAGAACATTGGATGTTGCATTGTGTGATTACTCTACAACTGAAAAGGAACTTTTAGCAATTATTTTTGCTTTAGATAAATTTAGATCTTATTTGCGTGGCCTAAAGTTATTTTTTATTTCGACCGTGCATCATTGAAATACCTTTTGGTAAAGAAGGAGCCAAAATCGAGGTTAATATGTTGGATTTTGCTACTTTAAGAATTTAATTTAGTAATAAAAGTCGAAATGGAGCAGAAAATTTAGTGTCAGACCATCTGAATGGATTGGTAAGGGATGAAGATATTTTACCTATTTCTAAAACTTTTTATGATGAGAAATTATTCAAAATGAAAGGTACAATTCCTTAGTATGCAAATCTTGTTAATTATTTAGTAACTAGAACTTAACTAATCATACTAGTAAGTCCAAGAAAGAAAAGATAATGAATGCGACAAAATATTATGTTTAGGATGAACCATATTCGTGGAAGTTTTACTCTAATCAAGTTATTAGATGTTGTGTGCCAGAGGGTGAATACCACTATGTTTAGCTTTTTTCATAATTATGCATGTGAAGGTCACTTTGGTCTTAAACAAACAGCTAGAAAGGTTTTGGATAGTAGTTTGTATTAGGAGACTTTGTTTAGAGACGCTTATAATTTTTTTGTAACAGTTGTGACAGATGCAAAAAGACATATACATTGTTTTATAAAAATGAAATGCCTCAGACCCTCATTTTTATAGTTGAGATATTTGATGTATGGGGCATTGCTTTTATAAGCCATTTTTCTTAATCTCATGGTTTTTCTTACATAATCTTAGCAATTGATTATTCTTTAAAGTAGGTAGTAGCCATAGCCACTAGGACTGATGATTTTACAACCATTATAGCTTTTATAAAGTCTAATATTTTCAACACATTCGAAGTTCCATGACTTAATATTAGTGATCAAAAGGAGTCACTTTTACAATAGAGAAATGACAGTTTTGTTTGAAAAGTATAGAGTGCATTATAGAGTAACCACCATATATCATCCACAAATGGATGGACAAGAATAAGTATCAAATAGAGAAGTAAAATCTATTTTGAAAAAGATAATGAACCTGGGAAGAATAGGTTAGAGCTTATATCTTAACGATGCTATTTAGACTTATCGTATAGCCTACAAAGTACTTATAAGAATGTTTTCTTCTTAATTGGTTTTTGTTAAAGCTTGTCATTTACTTATGGAGATTAAAAAAAAGATTATTAGGCAATGCGACATTGTAACATGGATTTGGACAAAGTAAGAGGGTTAAGAAGACTACAATTGTAAAAATTAAAAGAATTAAATTAGATGCATGCAAGAATTTGAGAATTTATAAAGAAAGAACAAAATTGTTCCATGATAATATGATCTTAAAGAAGTAATTTAACGTAGAAAAGCAAGTGTTATTATACAATTATTGATTAAAGCTCATAACACATAAGTTATGTTCTAGATGGAATGATTCTTTTATTAGTACTAATGCATTTCCTTATGGTAGTGGAAATAAAGAGTATAGATATCAGAAAGATCTTTAAAGTGAAAACATATAAATTGAAATCATTTTATAAGGACATAATAGTCTCAAATTTGATGGATATTAATTTGGCATTTTCCTAATACGTAAAAGGATGAGAAGAAAAATCCTTGTCGAGCATAACAATATTAAAAAATTGTACTCTTTAGGAGACAACCTAAACATGATAATTTTATTATTTCTATTTTACCTAGTTACAGATTTTGCTTGCTAGCTTTTTTATAGTTGTTTTATTAGTTTAAGGGAGAAATTGGCCCTTAATTTCTATATTAAGAAAATTTAAAGTGAGATCATGCCTTATACAACTCAATTTTTAGGATAAAAGACCATAAGTTCTCGACTGCTTAAATTCATAAGTGAGATCACGCCTTACGTAACTCATGTCTAGGGTAACGTTCCTATAAATTCCAGAATGCTAAAATGGGTAAGCCGGGATAACACCTTAAACAACTTAAGCTTTTGGAATTAAAACCTTTAAGTTTGAAATAACTATAATACATAAGGCAAGATCAAGCCTTATAAATGTTAATGAAATGTTTTGTTTTAGGGATCTAATTAATTTTTTGTTATACGAATAATAAATAAAATATTAGAATTTTTATTGTTAAAATTAAAAAATTAAAAAAAGCAAACACAAAAGAAAACCCGAAGTTATTTCTTTTCTATGTTCAGTCTTTTAGTTACACTAGTAGATAAGCATCCCACCACTACATCAATGCCCTAAAGATGCACCATCCATCCAAATGCCCTCCACTTCATCACCTTTGTCTCATACCAAAAACCAAAATCTCCAATCTATAAGCATCTCATAGCCACTAGTGCTGCAACGCATCGGCACTCCATCAGGCCAGCAAACATCAAGCACCAATTAAGTCGTCCTCCAGCTAGTCCGTAAGTCTCCAACCATGCATCCTACCATCGTCCCATCAGCAATGATGCACTCAAATAGAAAACAAGGCAGCTTTAAGAATCCATAAAAATTAGGCCACCATTGCACCAATGTTTCACAACCCACACCACAACTAGAAACTCATTACATAACATATCTAGTTCTTTGCAGTCCGTTGTTCTACTTTGGTCTCCCTCCTAACAACAATTTGTAAAGTTGCTTTTTTTTATTACCAATTTTTCATTAACCCTTACGGAATTGGATTTTATTATTGGTTAATTTGTCTACTTTTAATTCAGATATTTTCTTGATTAATATTAGTTGTTTTCATTTTAGTTGTTAATTTTAGTGACAATAGTTTTAGTTGTTAATTTGTTGCTTTAATTATTGTCTAGGATTATTTTTTCTTATTCACAGCTGTTGTAGCTATGGGAAGAATAAAATTAATAGGATAAAGGTAAGAGCTAAATCTACTGTGAATCCAATTGATGTACCTTCTTGTCAACTACACTGTAGTGCATTTTGTTTCAAATACTCACAACTCAGGGAATATTCTGATCTCGTAATTATTTTTTTTTAATAACTTTATGGAATGTGATCATCTTATAAATATATTAAGGACAATGCATGATTTAGGTGTGTAGGATAGTGAGTGTATATACCATGTTCGAACAAATTTTTATTTTACTGTGGTAAAATATGTGATTTATGCTTGGACTCGTATTCATATGATGATTATTTCTCATGGAAGCCTTAAATTTTCTAATTGCTCTTTAGAAATAGCTCCAAGTTAGGATACATTTTTCGTTTTAGGTTCAATTTATGAGAAAGATGAGCATGGTTAGTGTTTTTCTATAAATTACTTAAAGAATCTCATTAGTTTTACTAAATAAAGATATGCAAGACTTGATGTATTTTGACACCGATGTGAACTTTTGAGCCTAAAAGCAAATCATCACATTTATGCTCGTACATTTTTCTTTGTGGTGTGTTATCAAACATGACGTGTTTATGCGAGAACTTCTTTTTGAATACATTTTGGGATCACTTTTTTGTGAATTTATGTATGGAGATGATAGAGGCACTTAGGTATAACTATTTTTGACTTATAAAAACCTACTTCAAAATGTACTAGTTAGGGGTAAGGTGGCATACTACTGGACCTCCCAGACCATACGTCTCAGCAGGACTTCTATGAGGTGTTGTTATAAAAGCCTACCTCAATTTTTACCCCTAGAGAAATAATTTGAGCCTTGACCTTTCTTTTCTTGCATATTAACCTTGTTTCAATCCACTTTTACCCTTATTTCATTAATTTCCTTCATAATTTTGAGCCCCTAAATTGAAGGAATTATATAAAGCTTATTTGCACACAATTTAACTGTTTTTATTAAAAGTAAATTAGTTGATTTAAGTTACAATGTTTCAATTTTTTAGTTTTTGTAGAACATGGGAAAAGTAAAGTTAAAAATGGAAAAAAAAGAAAAGAATGAAAAGAAAAAAATAAAATGAGAAAAAAATGATGATGACATGATCAAAAGGATATAATTTGAATTAAGTGAATTTTGGACTAAATTGAGTTAAAACTTGTGTGGATAAGTTTATACGATTCCTTTGATTTGTTAACCCTAAAATTTTATTATTTGTCATACCTTTAGCTAAGCCACGCTATAACCCTTATTAAGATCCTTTGATTTATGTATTAAATTCATGTTTATTAGTGGTAGAGATTTGATTCATAAGTAAGATTATGGAAATAACTAGCTATGTTTTGATTCAAGAGCTTAATGAATATAAACACTTTGAGTGTATAAATTAAAATCCGTACGAGGGTTTCAAGTCTTGTTTCATTTGATTTTGATGGAATTAATGTGGTGCTATGTTTTCATTCTAAAAATTTGTTCTATGAGTGCTTATTTCCTTAATTACTATTTTATCTTAAACCTTTAATACATAATAACTTTTAGGATTTTTTTGGATGACATGAAAGAGGATGAGAGGTTGCTAAGAGGATAATTGATATATGCTTGAGGAAAAGTATGAGACCAGTGTGGGTGAATTTGATAAGTTGGGTTTAGTTATATTAATTAGATTCATCTATTTAGTTTTAGGTTAATTTTTGTTCTTAATTAGTAAAATTAATATTTATTTTGTTTTAAGAGTTGATAAGTAGATATTGAACCAAATTTGGCTTGAAATAACTCATTGGAGCATCATTTGTCAAAGCTGTAAATTTTGGAAGGAAAAATATTGTTGCAGCTAATAAGTGAGATCATGCCTAATGTCAGATTCACTATTAAAAAATTAGTTTAATTAGGAGAATTGTTCACAACCTTATTATCTGGTGATTTTGATCTTTTTAAAAAGATTATCACTATAATATTGCAAGAAGTTACTTGTTGGGTGGGAGAAAAGTAGGAAAATGTTACACACACTTTCTTATTATTCCCTTTTGTCTTTCTTTTGTTTTGTTTCTTCTTTCTTCTTTCTTTGATGTGGAACTATAGTCATATGTGGCTAAATTTAAATTTTTTGATTAAAAGAAAATCAAAGCTCTAGTTGTAAAAAAACTTTGGGAGGTTTTGTTCTAAGCCTAAATTTTTATTTTAATTCAAATATTTCTTGTTTCGTATTCCTTTATTTTATAAGTAATTAATATTAATCGATCTGATAAATTAATTTGATGTTGGTTATTCTATGGTTATCCATAAGTTTAATGATCTATAATTATCATGAATGATTGGTTCAAGTAAACAAGAAATCTAAATTGAATTATTATAGCTACCTTAATTATTTAATTTAGGGCTTAGCCTTTTTCATCAAGCTTATAACTATAATTTAATTGATATGGAATGATGTCATACCTAATCAATTAATGGTAGGTTTTTATTTGAATGCTAGGTTTAAATAAATTGATTTAGGAAAATTAAGACTTATTTTGACTATCCTAATAAGTTTCAGACTAATTACTTGAGTTGTAAAAATTTATTCTTTTTAAACTAATAATTAAAGCTACAATTAGATAAAATCCTTTCCTTGAATTAGAGTTAAGTGAAATTGAATTTTTCATCTTTATCCTCAATTGATTTATTTTGATTCCACGTTAGTTTTAGTTGATTAGTTACTCAATCATAAACCTCCATTCTATTTTGTTAGTCGAAATTAAGAAACTAGTTTTTAGTTCTTTTGGGATCAATTTGATTCCATGAATACTAGAAGCATTTAATGAATTATAATTAATTTTGAGGACTTTGGCAACTCGTTCATTACTCTTCACATGATAAAGTAAGCCGATTGTAAAGATTTGTATTCACTTATGGTAACGAAGATTTTGAATGGAGAGTTGCTCTTCACACGTTGAAGAAAGAAGATAATAAATTCTTAAGTGAAGCTTAGGGAGTGGACATAAGCTCAGGGTCATTAGGGTTCAACTACTAAAAATTAGTTTTATCTTCCTTTTCTTACTCTTTTATTATTTGTGTATTTGTTTTCTAATTGTTTTATATGAATTTGTAAATAGTCATTTATTATAGTAATAAATTCATTAATTAGTTTTAAATGGGAGTAAAAGTGAAGATGCACAATTCATTCCCCTTTCATATGCTATATAGAAAATAACACTTCTTTGTTGAAAATTTTTATCTGTTATTAGTATGTAAATTTCCTTAGGTCTACTTGTTCTCTTCTTTCTTTAATTAAATCAAGTCAGCTAGTGACATTGTTTCATTGACATTAGAACTGTTATTTTTGCGATAGCATCAACTCGATTAAGATTATTTCTTATGCTCCGTATTTCAAGTTGAACAGAGTTTCCCCTATTGTTCTCTTTAGGGTAGTTCGATAACTCCAAAGAATGCTCTGTAATTTATTTGCCCATACGCCTTTAGCCTAATTAATCTTTAATTTGTACCCTGCAGGATGGTCCTATTGGTAACTCTCACGAGATTTTTAGCTTATTCGTGTATGAACAATGACAATTTTAATTTGATGCCTTATTATGCAACACACAACTTTTTAAGGTTTAAATAAATGAACTAGAGAACATTGTCTATTACTATAGATATAGGAACACCATATATAAATATGGCATCGCTTGTACGTCTTTCCTAATATATTTGGATAAGACTCTTCTTCAGCCTCCTCTGTGAAGTAATTGATTGCAGTAAATAAAAGTCTGTGTTGTCTGATTATAGACAAAAATGGGCATAAAATGTCCATATTTCACTGTGTAAATGGTAATAAATAGATGATATATAGGAATATTCAGTCACCAGTTGGTGGTGATATCTTTTATGCAATAACTTGAATGACAGATTCGAACGTCCCTAACGAGATTTCGAAGAACCTTAGTGACATTCCTCTAAAATTTCTTCTGTTAGAGGTGACACGACACATTATAAGTATGATTGAGTATAGGATCATAAAAGTTGTCTATTTATGACTGAGAATTTATAAATATGAAAATGAGTTTTCTAACTTCAATTTTATTTGAAGGAAATTTCTTTTTTGTCTATACAATTTCTAATTGAGGTTTTCTGGTCCTCATCTGCCTGTTCTACCTATGCTTGTACTTTTCTTCATGTACAAGCTTATGTCTGATTTCAAAAATTACATCCTTGAGTTTTATTCCCATTGATTTATACCTTGACAATTGGTCTATGAGGTTGCTTTGCTCTTTATGAATTATGTACGACCTAAATTTGCACGCATTTAGTTATGGTTGATATAAGGTGAAATATGTTTCTTCTTTAGTAGCAAACTAGTTAACCACAAGTTATGAATCTTATTTTTTTTTGAGAAAAAAAGTTATGAATTATTGCTTGATTTTTATTGCTTGAATTTGCAGGAGTATCGCTATTTTAGTTCCACATATTAATGCCTCACACTTTACTTCATTCTTGGAGGCTTTAAACTCATGCTTTTGGTAGTATTTAATATTAACTTCTGATAGAGCTTGAACAGTAATGTCAGCTCTACTTCCATCTTCACATGATGCACTATTAACATTCATTGTCTAAACAAGTCAAACTTCAAAAGAAGGTTCAATTGAATATGATCTACTAGCAAAGATAATGCACTCAACTATAAAGTTTGCTAATAGCTAGGATTTGGCCAATGTTTAAGGAGTGGATTTAGCCTCGAATTCACTAAGCTCTACAAATTGTTTCACCATCTTTCCTGATGTCTCTAGCTTATATAAAATTTGTCACAATAACAGTAGGATGAGCCTGGAATTATGACCATACTTCTTTAGCCAACATGACAATAGCCAGAATTGAATTCTTCATTCTAATGTATCTAATTTTTGGTCCTTGAGGATTTTTGCTTACATAATAGATATGCCTGTGATTTTCTTCATTCCAAGCTAGCAGAAAGTTGATTGCTTTTGATGAGACCAAGATGTATATGCATAGAATTTCACCAATGGGAAGAGGGTCAAAATTAGAGGCAAGTTTTACAAATGGCTCTTCAAATCTGCAAACACTTATTGCAACTTATTGCTTTATTCAAATCTTTTACCCTGTTCAAGTATTTTTGAAGAACAAGAGATATCTTTGCAACTTATTGCTTTATTCATAGACGTGTTTAGGTAGTTTTACTTCTCCTTATCCTCCAAGCCTAGTTTCCTTTTTTGAGCATTATGCGAACATGCTTCCTCCTACAATCCTATTAGTATGTTTTTCTTAGTGTGCAGTATATTGCTCTCCGTGCCTAGGGTGTTATCTATTATTTGGGACTTGTTCAAATGATCTACAGATAATTCATCTTCCTTTAAATTGATGTACCTTTTAGTCTTTTCTTATATTTTCTAAAAGGTTTATCCATTTGCAAAGATTTATATAGGGTTGGCGTTATTTCAACACTTCCTCGAAAGCAATAACTATAATAGAGGTATTGAGATCGGGTATTTGTGTAACTTTGAGGCTAAAACCATTTGGTTATAATCTCGAAGGTTTCTCTTGATTTTTACTTATCTCAAAAAAGTTAAGAGGTGATGATGTTTACATCATTTATTGGTGGAGTGACTCTCAAATTGATTATTTAGTTGCATAAAGGTAGCTATTGAACCTATTTGAAGTGTTTGGCACTGGTCTTTTGTTGAACTTGACTTCACACTTTGTTGTGCCTGATATCTTATCCATCATTCGTGAATCATATAGTGTAATCATAGTGCCATTGTAGGCATCTAATGGTAGAACCTTGAATTTGGATGATAGAAGCTTAAGTAGTATAGCTCCAGTGTAAGAACAAATCGGCTCTTGGTTTTTATTCTTGTGACTCGCTGAGTGAATATTTACGATCATATGTTCTGAGTGGGATTGTGGTATTATCTTGAGTTACAGACCTTTACCGACTTGGGAATTCATTATAAGCATAACTTGTCTGGTATCGGTTTTTCCTGTTGGATACCATGGAAAGGTTTAGATCTAACCTCAAGGGTTTTCGGGGGTATAGGCTAAATTGAAAAGAGCAATTATGTCCAACAACCGATATTAAATATTTTTTTATGTGAGTAAACCCCCAATGTTCAATGTCTAATAATGTAAGTCCTGGATGGTCTTTTTCTTTTTTTCCAAGTCATTTTTTCTAGATGGAAGAAATAAGGTAGGATACATAATTCAAGTGTGAAAATCTATCCTTGAATGAATTGCTATCTAGAGACCATATAAAGAAGCCAGTGTACTTGGTTGAATGATTCTGATCAAAGGTGTCTACTGATAATTCTATTCATCTTTGGGGCTCTTCACTGACTGAAAATATTGCCATGTTTGTCAGAAAGAAAATTCTGCATTCATTGAGTTGTTATGAGCGAAACGTCTCTAATCTGCAAAATGGTTAGTCAGCTCACTCGTTCATGATTCAATTTGTATCTTTACTTCTCTGCAGGTTGAAAGAATAAAAGGAATGACTAATCCATACCGGAGATGATTGCTGCAAGTCCATACAGAAAGTAATTCAACAAACTGAATCCAAAGTTGAAAGGCAATAACTTCTGCGAAAAGTATACAACAGCAGGTTCTGCTTCAAGGCTCAGACAAGCAGATACTCAGACAAGAATTTAAACATCAAATATAGTTGTTGACAATTGAACTGAAAGTTCATGAAAAACTTGGAAATACACATAATTGGCACTACATACTAAACTTACAAACACTACGAACCTGCACTCTTAACTATCTATACATAGCAGTTGATTTTTATGTGCAGAAATTTCTTCTTAGTATGGTGGAGGATAATGTCCAGGATAGTGGCCTAAATGAAAGAAAGTAAGAGTGAGCCTTAATAAGGAGATGAATATCAGCAATTAACAGAAAATGTATCCTAGGGAACTTGAACTTACGAGGAGGATAGTACTGTGAACCTTGTGGAGGAGGTGGATATGGTGATGGAGGATAGGCTGAAGGTGGTGGATAGGGTGGTGGAGGATAAGCAACTGGTTCAGGGGGATAGGCAGATGGTGGATGAACTTGATTAGCTAGGTATGTTGGATGTGGAGATGAAGTTGTGTAAGCTGTAGGTGGTGGTGTATATGTTTGATTAACTGGATATGATGGATGAGGAGATGAAGTTGAGTAAGCTGTCGGTGGTGGTGGATAAGAGGCACCATATGCTGGTGGCAGTGCTGAGTGTGCTGAGACTTGAGGAGGAGGTGGTGCCGAGTATGCTGAGACTTGAGGAGGAGGTGGTGCCGAGTATGCTAAGACTTGAGGAGGAGGTGGCCCTGAGTATGCTGAGACATGGGGACCAGATGCAGTGTGAAGTGGTGCTGAAGTTCTTGCAGCTTTCTGCAATAAACACACTTATTACTCCTCTACGAATCAGAATTTCTTCCTGGATAAAACAAATATAATACAATATCTACAATTTCAGAACTGTCTAAATAACTTGCCTTGGCATTAGCGTAATGCATGATGAGTCGCACTTCTCCAGCAGCTCTGCAATGAGGAAAAACACTCGTAAACTACATAGGCCATGGAACTCATGCTAATCTAATACATGCCTTCCCTTTTGAGACTCAAGAATTCAAATCCTTCCCTCGCTCACAAACTTTCTTTGCCACGGAGACACGGAACAAAAGCAAGGTAAGAGGAGAGTAACTTCCCCTCTTGAGGAGAAAACAAGTTAATCTAAACATGTTACCAGGAAAAACGAACATTCAATCCCATCGACTTGCCACATAATGGATATTACACCAATAATAGAACGATTAGTCCTATGGTCAGGAAAGATATCTCATTCGTATGACCATGGAAATGATGTTCTAGCAATACCTAAAAGTTCCTTTCCGATCCGTCTTATATCCAAAGCCATGTATTCACTAAGTTTTGATTTTTGTTTTTTTCCAGTTCTTGTTGATAGTATTCGATTCTATCTTTGTGAACTGCACAGTAAGACAATCAAAGCAGCAAAAAGCTACAAGTTCATAAAATAACTCATGGCCCCCTCTGTTCAACTGAAAAATGTAAATAAGGTCAGTGAAGCACATAGGCCTGCATGCAAGGCTCCAGCTGGTATGCTTATATGTATACAGAGGCACTTCAAGAAAAACCGACATTCAAAGAAATTGCACCCAAGTCAAAGCCAGCAAGCATTGCATTACCTGCCAGTTTTAGTTTGAAGTGGCCAAGTGCAATCGTCAAAGCCCTCAGATAAAACTTTATGCAGTGGAATCCTAAAAGCAGTAATTCCATAAGAATAGTTTAACTACCATCAGAAATGAAAAGGGCAAACTCTAAAGAATCATCACTTCATAAGAAAAAGTTAAAAGAGAGAATAATTACTTTCCGTTGCCAATGAAATCATCATAAGTCAGAGTATTGCTGTTCCAAACTACAATATTTAGCTCTCTCAGCCCTTCAATCAAAGTGAATATAAACTTCTCTTGAAATGTAGGGTTCCTGCCACCATCTAAACAAACCAACCACAATAAAGCAGTTATAATATGATTTAGGAACCGACGATAACCAAACCACAACCCAGAACTTTAAAACCCAAACTCTTCAAAACAGAGACACGAGGGGTAACAACGAGTTTTCAGAAATATCACAAGCAGATCAACATAAACAAAACACGAGATGCAACCAAAACAACAAAGATAGGCACTTTCAGCTAAGTACCTGTGCACGTCCGTGTACGAACCTTGTTACTACCATATTCGAGGCAAACATAAGGATCCTGCCTTGAAACCCATTCTGTGTCCTTTAGCTTAGTACAACCAACCACTGATCACAAATTAATTTTCAAAAAAAAAAAACCGCTGATCACAAACACAAGAACCCATTCAAACAAATGAAACGGATGAACAACAACCAAGACTCAAAAGGGTCTAAGCTTCAATTATTACCAGTAACTTCTAGAAGCTGGCCCTGAATACCAGAAACCGACATAGGATTGTATTGACAGATAGCTGATCTCTAAACCTGGTGACAAAATCACTTGTTGCATAAACAAATCACCCTCTTCTTTTAGATGTGGTTCTGCTAAACCGAGTGGGACATTCATTACAAAAATTTTAACGCATTAATGGGTTTTTCCGTTTATAGTTTTCTTTATTTCCTTCTTAAAATATCGCGGGGTTTAAGCTTTAAGGAGCTATGGTGGTCTTCTGGGCGGTTTGTTTCTGAGAAGTTTTATTCGGCATTTTAAATTTATTTTTGGACAAGACCACGAAACTCGCAGACGATTGAGCGAAGACCTTGACCATTAGCAGTCCGCGTGGAAATATACACCACTAAGTTTTGATAACTTAGGAGCTTTGGTCTATGACACGCTCTCCATTATCGGCTTCTTCTTGGAAAGACATTTTCTTTAAATTAAAATTTTCAGCAAGTCACTCAATTTCTTAAGAAGATTTGATTAATCCCACTGTTTTTATTAATACTTTTTTATTTTTATTATAGATTGATATTCATATCGCCTCTATACAAAAAAATTGATGTCCAAAACACATTAATCACAATCTTAGTTGTAGGGTTATACTTTAAAATGAGATATTACTGTATTAGAATTGATAATTAAGAATTAATCTTCATACCTTTTCGATTCATTACAAGTTATTAAAGGCAATGCAAACTAATTTGTTATAGTAACAAGAGGATACTCAAAAATAATTAGAAGATTCAATTGAAAAAAAAAGGATAAAACTTAAAAGCTATAAGAAATTGGGATAGTTGTGCAGTGAAAAGGATTTTGGAAAATCAAACTGAATCATTTTAAAGAACGATTCATGCTTTTAAGTCTTGCTCTTTATGTAACAATACAAGTTGTTTAGATAAAGAGGAGAATCAAAATGTTACCTATTTCTACTCATATCTTCTCACCAATCTTACATAATAAGAAACACTCGAAAGATGAAAAAAAGAAGAAAGAAAATACTTCTGGTCATTAATCCTTTCTCTAAAATGCATCGGTATAATTAACAATAAGAAAAGAAAGCCCAATAATTAATCCTATAGTTAGAAATTAGGATTATAAGAATATTTACAGGTATATAATCCCAATAATTATAGAGAAAAGTTTTCAACACTCCTCCTCAAATTAGTGCATAGATGTTATGTATGCCTAACTTGTCCAAAAATTTTGAGAACACGTAATTTGATATTGCTTTGGTATGAATGCCAACCAATTGATCTTCAGACTGACTCTTAAGCAATTTCATCCAACTTCTCCTTGATGAAGAACCTATCAATCTTTACATGCTTGGTTCTATCATGTTGAACAGGATTGTGAGTTATATCACAAGCAGTTTTGTTGTTGCAATATAGACTAATTGGTTGATTAAGTGGATAGCCTAAATCCTGTAAAAGTAGTATGAGCCACAAAATTTCATAGGAACCAAGTGCTATACTTCTAAATTTCAACTTCCGCACATGAGTAAGTGACCATGTTTTGTTTTTTTACTTCTCCATATGACCAGGTTACCCCCTATAAATGTGAATTAGCCAAAAGTTGATCTTCTATCTTTTATTGATCCAGCCCAATCAACATCTGTATACACATTTATACTTTGCCAATTTGTATTTTTAACGAACAAAATTCATTGAACTGGAGTAGATTTTATAAACTTAAAAATTCTCATAATTACAATCATATGTTGTTCTCCAAGATTATGCATAAACTGACTAACAATACTTAAAGCATAAGTAAGGCCAGGTCTTGTGTGAACCAAGTACATTAGCGTTCCTACAATCCTTTAATATCTTCCTTTATCAAATAGTTTGGTCTGCCTCTAAACATAACTTCAAGCTTTCCTTAATTGGTATATCAGCTGGTTGACATGTTGACATAGTAGTTTCCTGTCATAAGTCTAATGCATATTTTCTTTGGGATAAATAAAAAATTCATTTCTTTGTTTTAGAAACTTCAATCTTAAGAAAATACTTCAAACAACCAAGATTTTTATTTTAAATTATCTAGACAAGTACTCTTGCAATGCCTTCCTCTCTTTTGGATCATCTCCTATCACCACCATATCATCCACATATATAATAAGAGCAGTAATTTTAACTTGCCTTCTTTTCAAGAATAAAATGAGGTCAGAATTGCTTTGATAATATCCGAAAGTTACCATAAACCTTGTGAGCCTTCTAAACCATGCTCTTGGACACTATTGGGGCCCGTACAACGATTTCTTCAATCTATAAGCCTTTTTACTCTTCTTTTTTGCTACCCTATGCTCTTGGACATTGTTGGGGCCTGTACAACGATTTCTTCAATCTACAAGCCTTTTTACTCTGCCTTTTTGCTACCATACAATCAGGTGGAAGCTCCATATAGATTTCTTCAAACAAGTCGCCATGCAAAAAAGCATTCTTTACATTAAATTGTTGCAAAGGCCAATCCAAGTCTACAGTTAGGGATAACAATAATCCAATAGTATTGATTTTATCTAGATGAGCAAATGTCTTTGTGTAATCAATCTCGTAAGTTTGGGTACACCCTTTTGCCATCAATCTTGCTTTAAACCTTTCAACTGTGCCATCTGCATTGTATTTTATAGTGTAAACCCATCGACATCCAACTAGATTCTTTCTAGTGGGCATTCAACAATCTCTGGGTTTTATTCTTTTGTAAAGAGTTCATGTACTCATTCATTGCAACTTTCCACCTTAGAACATTTAAAGCTTCCTGCACATTGTTAGGAATAATTACAACAGATAATTGATTTACAAATGACTTACTTGATTCCAACAGATTATTATTTGACATATAATGACTCATGGGATATTTAACTCTACTTTAAATTTCAAGTTTATATATAGGTTTAGGAATACCTCTAGTAAGACATCCTAGTAGTTGTTTTTTGAGTGGCTTAGATTCAGGAATAGGAACATCTTTAGTAAATGATTGGTATGGTATATTAGGGAGAGCTCTAAATTCTACACTTGATCGACCAACATCCTCCTCTTTAGTAGTCCCTTCTTATTCAATATCCTTTGGTTCAATAGCCTCTTCCTGCTCCTCTTCATGTTCCAACTGATTATTAACACCATCACTAACATCATTACCATCTAAAAATGACAATCACACTAACATCATTACCATCTAAAAAATTACAGTCACCTTTGCACCCCCCCTGAAGTTCATAATCAAAGATCTGAATTTCCTTCTGGTAGTCCACTTGAAGTTTAGACTTAGAGAAATACATTATATGTTCATAAAAGACTACATCCATTGTGATGAACATACATTTACTTGGAGGATGATAATACCAATATCTCTTTTGGATTGTCATATACCCAAGAAAAACACACTGCAGGGCTTGTAGAGCTAGCTTGTTACATTAGTATTTATGGATATGAACAAATGCTACATATCCAAAAACATGAGGAGGCAACTTTGGTATTGGTGGAGCAGCTACAACATTAGTAAGGACTTGAAATGGTATTTGAAATTTAAAAGAGTGGGGGGAAGTTCGATTAATTAAATATGTAGCGGAAGAAAGAGCTTCTCCTTAATAGGTCAATGGCATATGAGCTAGAATTAATGAGGCACGAATAACTTCTAAAAAATGTTGATTTTTCCTTTCGGCTAACCCATTCTGTTGGAGTGTATCCACACAAGTAGTTTGATTACTAATACCTTATGCTTCCAAATAATAGTTCAATTTAAAGCTTTTATATTCTCCAACATTATCACTAAGAAGAACTCGAATCTATGCATTGTATTAAGTTTAAGTTATCTTATGGAATTTTTGGAACAATAAATTCACTTCACTCTTAGATTTCATTAACCACAACTAAGTCATTCTTGTATAATCATTAATAAAAGTAACAAACTAACGAGACCTACCGAAAGTTGAAATTTTAGATTGACCCTATACATCAAAGTGAATAACCATAAAGAGAAAGGGACTTTTATTTAACACTGATGGAAATAAATTTCGATGACATTTTGCAAGTTCAAAGACATCAAAGAAGAAACTAGAGACATCAAAATTTTCAAACAAGCTGGGAAATAATTTTATTGAGATACCTAAAGGACGCATACCCTAAATGCCAATTTCATAGCTAGAGTTTAGCTTTATTTTTCTCCACCTTTGAGTCTTCCACAAAAAACACTTGATACAACTTGTCTAAACTCCTTGATATTAGGTTCAAATAATACAACTTCCCTCTTATAGTACCATAACCAATTGTTTACTTTGTTTGAATGTCCTTAAAGACAAAAGTTAGGCAAAAAAATTACAATACAAGGTAAGACTATTATGATTTGAGAAATATGCATGAGGTTATAATCCAAGGTTGGAGCAACTAAAACAGAACCCAAATTTAGAGTATTAGTGAGAGTTAAAGACCCTTCTCTAACATATAGGGCTTTATCACCATTGGCAGTAGAAATAAACTTTTGTAAGGATTGTTTGAGTTTAATAACCTATCTGGAATCAAAAGTCGTATGATTTATAGCACCAGAATTAATTATCCATATACTATTAGAAACAGGTGCAAAAACATTAGAAGTCTTACTACCATTATCTATAGCTATTGCTAATGTCGAAGTCTTCTCAACAGCATCATCATTGGTTTTAGTCTCCGTAACAGCAACAGTTGGAGTCTTCTTGGAATTCCTTTTTTGGGGTGTTCGATTATGGTCCTACCAATATGGATATCAGTTCATATAAGTGATCTTTAGTATTCCCAATTTAGTTGCAACGAGTACATTTAGTATAGACTTTTCATGACCAGCTGTTGTCTTTGAGTTGTTCCCAACTACCATAGCAACAACTACTAGATTTCCAAATTCTCCTTTCAACGTTTCATGACATACTGCCTCTCAGTATCTTCAAGATCCTTTATGAATTTTTTTTCTCGGTGATAGTTCTTGAAAGACTTCAGTTAACTCTACATAATATTCAGAGAGAAGTCTTCTACTTTTGTTTTAAATGAATGCCTTTTGGTTTTGGGCAAAAAACTACAATTCATCACTTCCATTATATAAAGCTTTTGCTAATCCACTCCATATTTTATGGGCTAAGGTAACTATAAGTATTGCTTCATAATCTCTAGACTCATAAATATCACTAACCATCTTTTAAATTTTTTGTTTTCAGTATACCACTTCTTATAAACATCTTTAGATTCTGTAGATGACTTTGTTTTACCATGGACATAAAAGAGTTTTCCCCTTTCAACAATATGCATCTTCATCAGTTGTGACCAAACATCATAATTTGATGTAGAAAGAATGATGCCTACATTAAAAACTCCTTTGGATAGAACAACAATAGGAGCAGGTTTTGATCCAGATGATTCACTTTGTTTTTCTCTCATTTTCAAAGGTTTTTGTAAGAAAGAAAATACTTATGTTCATTAATCTTTTCTCTAAAACACACTATTTATAATGTCCAATAAGGGAAAAAACCCCAACAATTAATCTTATAGATAGACATTAGGATTGTAAGAATATATTTATAACTATACAATCCAAAAATTATGGAGAAAAATCTCAACAGAAACTTGTTTCAATCTCCATTATTCAACTTACCATAACTTGCTTTAGAAAAGTGATATTGTTCGTCAAAGGGTTGGCAACAAATCAAAAAATAATAAGAAATTGTTCCCAATTCACAAGAACTAAATTCAAGGTTTAGCTTTCCGAGGAAAAAAAAAGATAGCATTTTAAAAGAGTTAACATGCAATTAAATTAATTTGTGCCACAACTTGATTTAGTAGTTATTAGGTAAGTACTAATAACTTACTTGGCAACATGTCAATTTCAAAGTCTTCATCGTGAATTCAATTTCTGACATGTTAATTTCAAAGCTTACTTGACCTAATTCCAACATCACAAAGTCTTAATAGTCCCTCCTTAAGTTGGTCAGTTTCTTGAAGATAAGATGTTCCTTACATCATCTTTATGTTGGTTTTTATTTTAACGTTGAGCATGTATAGCTGTAATATCTGTATCAGATAGGGTTTGTGAAATTGCCTCTAACTTCTAATTAGCAGTAGTTTCTTTATCCTAACACAAAAAATTTACTGGAACAACCTCAACCTCAACCTCAACTGATCCATGATTAATACACTAGAAAAGTAATCATTAAATTTGCTTGTTAATATAGCCATTGTTCAAAATTTATCTATTTTCCTTATCCAAATCCACTAATTACAATTTACTATAACATATTTATATGTTTTTCTTTTCATTAGTCAACACCAAATCTATTTCATATACTATCATTGCAAGGTTATAAGATAGGTTTAATTCACATGGAAATTTAGCTTTTCAAAAAAATATTATCCTTAAAAAATAACAGATCGAAAATTCAATTTTCACTAACTTGTCCCATTCTCTTGATTATTTTTTAAATAATAAATAATGACCCTTCATTCATTCGTTACAACTTTAATATCTTGAGAAAAGACAACTTTAAGCACACTTTTACGTCATATGTATAATGTATAGGTTATGAGATAATGGACAACATAGAATATATTACATTGCTATCATAAAAGTGAGCATAATTAAGAAGAACCCGGTAATAAAAGGACATGATTAGTAAATTTAAAAAGTATAGTTAATAATATTATTTACAAAAATAAATAATGATCAATAGAATTGATTGATGATAATCTTTTGAGATACGCAAATATATAAAGAGACAATTATTACAAGGAAGAAAAAGTATTTTACCAAGAGTCCTTTAGTCGGAATCCAAGTGATTTGATTAATTAATGATGTATATGAGATGCAAGATACTGTATATATCTATCTGTTAGATATTTCCTATAATTTGATTTTGGTTCTTAATTAGTAATACAAGTATGTTTCGATCATATCACCTTACACTACAAGAAAAATGTTGTTTAATGACGGACATTACCGACGGAAAACTTAAACATTCTGTTGGTAAGCCAGGTTAGTGACGGAATTTACCTATGGACAACAATATCGTAGAAACGGTTGTAGGTAATAATTTTCGACGAATAATAAAATGTCAGTTGGTAAATTTACCGACGGCAAATTTATGTAACCGTTGTTGAATATACCGACGGTTGTATTGTGCGGTAGATTGTTGTTAAATTTTTGATAGTCAATATTTTCCGTCGGCAGATTTATGGACGTTATTGTCTATTCCATTGGTAAGTTTATTACAACATTACTGACAGTTATACTTGTTTCATCAGTGAGTATATCGACAGTTATTCTATGGCAAATCCTATCGGCAAATTTGATGACATAATTGGTATTCTGTCTGTTACTTAATGTGAATATTACTGATGGTTTGTTTATTTCCGCCGGTAAATAGAGTTGATTTTACCGACACACTTTTGTTGTTTCACGTAATAAAAAATACACTGTCATTAAATTTTGTTTGATGATCTTATGGTTGATGCATATTTAAACAGCTATGAATTATGTGTGCATAATAATTTGATTTATTTATACATTTAATTTGTTTAAACAGAAAATTGATTAATGATATAAAGTTAAAATTATCTTAATTAATAATAAAAAATATTAAATTGTACATAATAAGCATTTGTAATTCAAATGAAATGACTATAAGTACACTATTGATTTGGTGAGTGCGGATGGTTTGATTACTGCGATAAGGTGCTACCCCTCCCTTTCAACCCATCCATCTCATTATGGAGCTGAGCTATGTACTCCATCGACTGATTGCAACTGAGTTGTCGATATTTGCATTGTGATCTGAAGCTCTTAGACTTCATTGGTTGTGGACCGCCTACTAGATACTGCTGTACTGGACGTGGAGGATTGCGAATAATATGTGTTCACAAATGAACATAAGCCGAATATCCTTCCACGACGATCCCTACCACCTACTGTATGAAGATAGGTTTGAGTCTCATCAACGTCTTCAGACTGCTGGGACTATCATTGAATGCTTTCTTGTATTTGGTCATATCAGAAGGCAATATTTATATTAGTAAGTGATAATTATTAAGCATTAATATTAAACTATAAATTTCACATACATTTAGTTCTGTACATCGAGTGTGGATAAATGTCACACCGTCATTCTTCTTAGTGTGAGTCTGCAAAAAGAGTTGACGGGGTATAGGTCTCATGACCATAGACTTTTCCTGCATAAGAATAAAATGTTATAAGTAAACTAGAATTTATAAAAATTTTGGCAGAGTTTTCTCTATTTTTATTATATTTATCCCTTGTTGAACAAAGAAAATAACTCAACAACATAGTCATATATGGCACCATATATTTATAACATTATCGTTCTCTATAATACACATATTTTTAGTCCAAAATTCACACATCAAATTAAATTGAAATACAACAAAGTAAAAAAAATCAGAATATAAATGTAAAGTGTAGATACTTACAAGTCTCTCTGCATACTCGTGGTAGGTAATAGATCCTCCTGTATGTATGAGAAGACTCTGTCCCCCTAGTTCTCCACTTTTGTTAGTAGAATTACACTTTGAAATAGACATTGCCTTAGGTGATGTCCAATACTGCTGCCAACGACTCCATATTTATTTAGAAATATAAGGCGGTCGTACATTAGCCTTGTGTATCGCACTAACAAAGTCCCGATAACGTGTACGTGCTCATTTTAACCATACTTTATAAATAACCGTATCAAATTCAGAATCCCAAAAAAGTTCTTTCTGAAACAAAAGGAAAAACATTCGATAAATACTTATAATATAATAATATTTATCTAATTAATGTATAAAAATTAATTAAAAAAGAAAATAATATTTTTTTTGTACCTCAAACTCCTGATAGTAAAATTCCTTTGTGGCCTTAGAGATATTCTTCTATACATAACCGTGCTTCTTAAGCACGGTCCAGACGGAATCAACCTAATATAAAAACAAATAATTTTATACCATTTTAAAAATTTAAACCTATTACTTAATTATAAACATATAGTGTTTCATGTATTTTCACTTATAGATTATTGACAATTGTGATATAAGTTCTTCCATCAGGTCCCTCAGCTCTAGGCTGGCGACTGCCTCCTTCATCCGTATTGTTTATCCCTGATATCTCTGTAGGGGTAGTGGATGATGTAGGGGTGGTGGATGGTGTAGCAGTAGGTATGGAAGGTGATGCCTCATTTGCAAGTGTAGTAGCTAGAGGGGGAGGAGGTGATTAAGTTTTAGTTACAGAATGTGATGCTTCACCTGGACAGTAAGTAGCTTCGAATTGTTGTCTGAACCTTGGCCGCATTATGTCATGTTTTCTCGTTGGTGGCATATTTCAACCTGAAATTAATATTTAATTGAATTTTCTAGAAATATAACAATTTGAATTCAATTTTTTATACAATATCTTGAAAAGGAAATAATTGATTTGTTGAACATAATATTCAATTGCAAACACAAATTAATCATTATCATCACTTAATTGTAAATCAAAATCATCTTTTTTTTTTGAAGAATTAGAATCAAACTTAGGCTCCTCTTCAAATCTTTGGCCCTCCTCATCCTGTCCAGATAAAATTTCAATATATTCATTAGATGGATCGTTCAAAGGTTCATTATCCTCATATATGATGTATGCATTTTTTTCATAAACATCTTCTTGAAATGCTTCACTTTCAATTCTATGTTCTCCTTTTCCATGTGATTCAAAAATACCTCTAGCCTTAACTTTGCAAACGACCAATCAATCTAACTTATCTCCTCGTAAGCTGGGAAAAGGGACATAATACACCTAGATCGCTTGCATTGCCAACACGAAAGGCTCAAATTGTCTAAATCTTCTTTGCTTGTTGATTGCAACTAGATTTTATCAGCTATGCATTTTTGTACCAACATTTGGAGTTGGATCAAACCAGTCATACTTAATATCACACTTCGCTTTATTGGGAATGCAGGGTGCTCAATTTCAAGTATCTCAATAATTTGACCATAATAATCCATCAATTCTCCCTGTATGCAAACTCTACTATTTATTGTTGCCATACTATTACCATAATATTATGTATGATATTTGTATTCATTAACGAAATACACGGGATACGATTTAACAATTCGCAAAGGCCCCTTTGCAAGATCACATATGAACTTGTTCTTTATTGGATTTTCTAAGGCCTACATAAAAGAAATTATCATATTAAACAGTATAATGTCATTTGAACACTTAAATCTTATAATTCAATCATTTCAATATTTGTAATTGAAAACTTACATATTTCTCAAACCATCGAGGAAAGTGTCTTCTAACTTCTTTATTGATATCATCCTGTGTTCTATCGGACATTAGCTCATGTTACAATTCCCTGTATAATCTAAAAACATTATTATGTATTTCAGTTATGAATAACACTAAATTTCAAAACCTAAGTAATCAATTTTAACTTACTGCATAAAAGGTTGAACCTTTTGACAGTTCAATAAAATATAACCATAGGCAACCTCAATTTCTTCCTCTGTTAATATTCTTTTTGTTGAACGTCTATATGTTCATCCAAGATATGTGAAAATAGATAAGTTACCATCAACATCACTCATTCCTCCCCCATCATCATTACGAGGAACTTTTCTTTCTCTTGTGTGAACATGCGGCTCAAAATAATATGAACAAAATGTACTAACTTTCTCCACTAAATAAGCATTACATATCGAACCTTCAACTCTAGCCTTATTTTTGACATTTTTCTTCAAGTGATGCAAATACCTATATTAGCAAAAGGGTTATAACAATTTAGTTATTAAAACATGTTATTACTTCAATTAAAATCATTTTTGTTGAATTACCTCTCAAATAGATACATCCATCGATATTAAACTGGACCAGCCAGTCTAGCCTTATGTGTTAAATGCACAAGTAGATGCTCTATATAGTCAAAGAAGCTTAGAGGAAAAATCCCTTGTAATTTGCACAAAATTACTGGAATTTCCCTTTTTAGTTTTTCCATTTCAGCCAACTTGATTTCAAATAATGTTAAGCTTTTGAAAAACAAACTTAATTCTGTTATTACTTCCCAAACCTTATTCGGTAGCAACTCCCGAAATACAATTGGAATTATCCTTTGCATAAACACATTGTATGATCAGGAGGCAATGATTCATTATACCATCTAAGAATTTTATCAAAATTACAATCACAAATATGCCCTTCAGACTTACTATTTAATATTCGAGCAATTGAAGACAATTAAGTCATTTTCTAACAATTTGGCCATAGTTCTTGGTCAGCTGAGTGTAGTAAGTCAAAAAACTATTTTGCATATGAGTTTGGTTCTTGTTGGATCTCGTTTTTAGGATTTTTTCTATTTTTATTTTATTTTAATTATTTTATTAGATTATTAAGCATGAAAATAAATTAGAATTTATGAATTAGAAAATTTTGGAGTTTAATATGGTATATTATGAATTTTGTAAGGTGGT
>JAOQMS010000180.1:40305625-40320908 GCA_027563885.1 Erythroxylum longipes | reverse complement strand
TTTATTTATTTAATATAATTATTATTTATCCATTTATTTATTATCTATTATTTTATTTTATTAGTATATATATATATGTATGTATGTATATGTATATATAGGGTTCCTCCATGACAACTTTTAAAAAAAAATTTATTTACATGTCAAGCTTATTTTAGGCCATTTATATCAATTGTTCGTGTATTTATTTTGCTTCCGCTGAGAAATAGGAATATTGCTTATATATTTATTTTATTGTTAATAAATCGTTTTTCTTATAATTAAATTTCATGTCTAAAATTATTTTATGACGTTTTAAATTATTATTTGATTATACCAAAAAAGTCCCATCATAAATTTTCCTTGCCTAAACTTTAATTAAATTTGAAAGTTATATTTTATTTTATTGGTATGTTCTCAAATCTATTTATTATTATTTCCAATAAATCCCAATGGTGGTGCATAGATGCCATAAAATCCATAACGAGACCCGGGGCCAACATGTTTGGTGTTAATTTGAGTGATGATTATATTTATGTCCGTTTTAATTCTTTTAATATCAATGTCTATAACATTGCATGTGTTATTGGCTATGGTATGAGGTTCTTCAACCTCTAGCTTTCAGATATACATACTATTATTATTTGCATATGGATCCAAGCTATGTATCTTAATTAGAATCAATTATAAAAAAGAGTAGGAGTTTTAAATGGCATCCACACTTAATATATAACTAACTAGAATAGCATAAAAAACTTAGCAATTGAAATATTAAATTGTTTTCTTGACTTATATTAAATATCACGGAGATGTGTCTAAGTTTGTTAATTCCATCATAATGAGTCAAGTAAAAGTAGAATTAATTCTAGCATATCTTCATCTAAGTTTGCTAATCTAACATATAATAAAGCAAGTTTAAGGTTTATTTTTTTCATTTTACTCTTATAATTAATTTTTGAACTCGAAAGGAATAAAAATACATCATCACTATTAATACGTACATCCTAAAATCCATGAACCTTCTAGTTATACATCATCACTATTTAAACCTTCAAAGAATGTTGAAAATACAAAAAGAAAAAATTCCAAAAATCAACCACAATACATTCAAGAAGAACAAGATGAGAAAAACCCAAATCATTAATAATTGACCAAATCATCAATAATTGACCAAATGCCTCTAAGCCTGCAGTAGAATAGATTTATTATTAACATGCCATGGAGCTACTTGCAATACCTTCTTTACACCGTTAGGATTTCAGAACCTGAATAAAAGTACTTCATCACTAGTAATACGTATATCCTAAAATCCATGAACCTTCTAGTTATACATCATCACTATTTAAACCTTCAAAGAATGTTGAAAAGTACAAAAAGAAAAAATCCCAACAATCAACCACAATACATTCAAGAAGAATAAGATAAGAAAAACCAAAATCTGACACTGCTTACAATAAACCAAGCCTACAATTAATAACATCACGAAATCCTTACCAATACATATAAATAGCTACCCATACATGCATCAATGTTAATATCCAAATCCTTATCAATATTTCTTGCATACATAAAAACAATAGGAAAGAAATCAATAGTAGACAAAGATTTTTCCGTATTTTCTTCCCACACTTGGTTTATATATGCTTAATAACATTGCAACATTAAATTCAATTCCGCTATAATATTTATTATCCTTCTTTTCATAACTAAAGATGCTAAGATAACTCATTACAAATATGTAGTTTATTATATAATTGCCCAAACGAACTTCAACAATCACACTCCTAAGTAGTAAAATTGATGAAAGCCTATTAATAAATTATTCTTTTGGAAGATAATCTATCAATAAATTATTAAATACACATAATATAACATATATAATAAAGAATTAGAATACTGTAAAGGAATTTAGAAATTAATTTCTTATAATTTTTACATTCATCCCACCGTGTTACTTATATGGATCTTAAGCTTGAAACATGATAGGACGTTGGTCATTGTTGGCCAAACCTAACATTTCGGAGCATACTCCTCTCATTTGCAAGACAACTCAACCAATATCCTATATTAAAGTTCCTCAAAACCCCTAAAATCATTCATTTATCAATCCCATCACAAAACAAATATACGTAAAGAAAAATAGAAAAAAAATCCAACCAAAAATGGGGTGAAAACATGAAAAGTAAAGAGAATCTAATCAATTCAGAGAGTATCAATGAAATAACCAATTGAAAAAATTCAGTTATTTGGAAACCCTAAATAAGTTTAAGAGCTCCATAGGATCAACTAAAATAAGTATAAAAGATTTGGTGGGATTTAAAAAACAATTATGACATTCTCTCAAATTCATATGGACTTTTAATGAAAAATTTAATTGAAGTATGATTTATATGAGAAAAAGTAGGAGGACATCTAAAAAAGGTTGAAAAACTTAGATTTGGAACATTTGTGTAATTTAAAGCCATAAGAATCAGAAATAGATTTATGAATTAGTAGAATTAGCATACATTTCCATTATTAATATGAAACAATAATAAGATAAAAGATCACTTTGTTTGATCCCCTTCTAACTTTAAAAAGTTAAGTATGTAAACCATCAATAAGAATAGGGTAAGAGATTATAAAGATGTAAACATTTTATACGTTGAATAAACTAGGTTGGGATACCAATTGTTTGAAGAATCGTACTATTAAAAACTTTCTTAAAATCTAATTTAAGAAAATTTATAGTTTTCCTTAATTTTGATAAAATGAGGATATTATCTTCAAGTTAAGATTGACCCAACGATAAATCCAATTTATGTTAAGTAGAATCGTACTATTAAAAAAAATTAGCTTGGAATTTGATTGATACTTTTTTTTTGTAGGCTTATAAAGGCTTTTATCGCTTCTTTCTTTTTTAATATGGAATTATGATGTCCACCTCCCATATGGGATCACATAACCTCCCCTCTTGAATTCCTTTATATCTTTATTAAAGCCCGATCTATAATTCCAAAGATCATATCATCTTCTGATGTAGAGTTGGAGCAAGCTTACCAAAAGCTACATATTGCTTACCATCCTGTCATTGGCGCCACTTTCTGCCCTCTTTCTCCTAATGTATGCTTTTGCTCTACTACTATTTGTAACATATAATCTTTTATCATCTTTTAATATAGAATTAGACTACAAGCCAACTAAGAGTCACACATTGCTCACTATCATGTTGTTGGTACGCTTTTGCTTTAATACTATTTGTAACGCCTAGACTCCATACTGATGCAATAATAACTACAATTCTGATTTAAGGTTAACCTTATGCTTGAAAATAGTCAGCAGAAAGTTGATTAGCAATATTTTTAATAAGCTTTTAAAGGCTTTCACCTCTCCTTTCCTTTTCAGCATGGGATTACGATACTCTCCTCCTATATAAGATCACACAAGTAATCCTTACAGAAATGTCTAAAACTGATGACTAGAATTCCTAAGTACTTGATAGGCATGCTGTCTTTATTTAAACCATTAGCAATATTAAGTAAGTTCAAAAGCTCCATATAGTTAGCTAAAATAAATATAAAGGTTCTAAAGGGATTTAAAGAAAACCCTGACATTCTTCCAAAGTCATATGAATTGCTGATAAAATCCTTAATTAAGGTATGATTTGCATGAGAAACAAATAGGACATCTCCAACAAAAAAGAGGTTGAAAAGCTTAGAATTAGAATAATTGGGGTATTTGAATCCATGATAATCAATAATAGATATGTTTATTAGTAGAATTAACATTTCCATTCCTAACACAAAGAAATAAAGAGATAAGAGATCACTTTATCTTATCCCCTTCTCACCTTTAAAAAGTTAATTAGGTTGACCATTAATAAGAATATAATACAATACCATATAGATGAAAACATGTAACCATTGAATAAACTAGTACGTTAAAGGATATAAATTAGGAAATTCTAGTTAAAAATGTTGAAAGCTTTCTCAAAATCCATTTTAAGCATGCATGTTTTGAATTTTAATACATCAATAATAGTTTTCCATTAATTCCTTAACAATGGGGATATTATCCTTAACACTTTCATAAGGACCAAAACAAGATTGAGCAAAAGAGTTACATATTGTTTCAGTTGGTACAGGCCCATTTACATTAAACAAGTTTATACCATAAACAAGTTTCAGTTAGTGCAGGTCATTTACATTAAAAATGCAGAAAGTTCAAATGGGAGGTTCGAACCATAAACAAATATCCAAATTAAACCAAGTACACAAAAATAAGGTAAATAACAAAACCCACTTACTTTAACTGACACGCAGAAGAACTTACTGAAGCATGTGAACAAAGAAGATGTCGGAGCTAGAGTGTCCAACGACCAAAGAAGATAACCAAAACAAAGAAAAGAAGACAATGACAATCAAAGCAGTACACAGAACATAGTAACCAACAAAACTCAATGACATCGTAAAAAACAATCAAAGCCTAAAATGTTACCTCAACCGACGATTAAAGGAAGGTGACGACGATGACTTGCGATGGGTGAGTGACTGCGAGGAGAAAAGGATGAGCGACGATGAGGAGACACGACGATGAGTGACGGTGGCGAGTAGAAAAAATCACGAAATCATAGAGAAGAAAATGAGGGGGCAAGGTTCGGGGTAGATTTAACCTCGAATAAAAACGATGTCGTTTGGTATTAAACCAAACAATGTTGTTTTCAATTTATTTAAAACGATTAAGCTGAAGCTAACGATGGAGTGGTCAGATTGTCAGAAAATCACCGATGAAATACTTTACCATTGGTAAAACTGATGTTGATTATTGAACCAATTATTTCCGTGTAAATTTATCAACGGTGTGGTTACAACATCAGAAATTCATCGACGGAAAACATATACGTCGATAAATCCCCGACATTAGTTTATTGCGACAAGCGTGTCCGCCTAATTTACCGACGGTATGACGGTTTCGTCGCTATATTCTATTGGAAAATTTGTTGGAATATTTTCCTTCTATCTTTACCGATGAAAATTTTGTCCGTCACAAAATGAAAATTTTCATGACAGTGTTATCGACAGATATTGATTTTCCGTCTCTAATTAGCTATGGAATTTGTTCCGTCGATAATTTTCCGTCGATAATTTATGATTTTCTTGTAGTGTTATCTTTAAATAAAATTATCTTGTATTGGTGTAAGAGTTAAAGTTAACCTCATTCTAATAATTATAAGTTTTGTCAATTAATTTGAAGATACTTTTTATTCATTGATTTGAAATTAAAATGATTATTTTGATTATATGAAATTCTTAATAAGAGTTATTTCCATGATATTGAAATTCATATCTTGAATTTATATTTAAACATTGTATATGATTTTTTATATAATTGAAATTCATGTCTTGAATTTATATTCAAATTTTTTGAGATTTATGTCTTAAATATTTTTTTACTTTTTACGAAACAAACCTACTTAATATTTTTAATAGATAAAATCTCAAATAAACTTAGTAAGTCTTGATTTATCGTTTTGCTGTAACAAAACAAACACTATGATATTCTTGGATATAAAGCAGATATATTCGTCTAGGTATAGGTTTAATGATATAAAGCAGACATATTAGGAGTACCTTTCATTTGCCAACGTTGGAAACACTTCTATTAGCCGATGTGCTTTATAAAACACTGGGCATCTTAAAAGCATGTTCCAAACATTCTGAAATAAAAGCGTTTCTATTTGAGATGTTTTATTCAAGAAAACAAAACAACGTCGCTCCTCCTATCATGATTTTTTGGTTTAAATTTGTTATCGATGGAAATCTAGAATTAACCAATTATATTTGAAACGTTGAATTATTTTAGTGTGAAAGGCATCCATCTTTGTCCACAAACGTGAAACACTGTTATTAATAGATGGTGTAATTGAGGCTCCTCACTACCGGTGACTATTGGTAATGAGTTGTCACTAGGGAGCACTAAGATGGTCGGTTGGAGCAATCTCTTCGCTTTATTCAAATTTTGTAATTATTATTAATAGAATCCCAATTTGATCCAATCTCTACTTTTCATCTCCTAAAATAAAACAAACATTAATTTTAATATTTAAGAACCAAAATAAATTCAAAACAAAGAAAATAATATCAAATAATGTGTCAAAATAAGATATTATCAAATTCTCCCACACTGAACTCATGCTTATCCTCAAGCATACATCAATTCAATACATTAATTATTCTTATAACAACCTCTCATCTCCTTTCATGTTATCCAGAAATCTCCAAAAGCTAATTCACATTCAAGAATTAAGATAAAATAACAATCGAGAGAATAAGCACTAATAAAACACATTGTTAAAACTTAGCATCTCGTCAATTCCATCAAAATCAAATGAATAAGACTTGACACCCTCACAAGGATTTCACTTTATATGTTCAAAGTGTTTAGGGTTTATTAAGCTCTCAAATCAAAACATAATAGGTTATTTCCATAAGCTTGCTCAAGAATTATATCTCTACCTAATGCATAAATCAAAGGAACTTTATAAGAGTTGTAACTTGGCTTAGGTTAGATAAGACAAGAAGAAGCCTTTTGGCTAAATAAATTGAAGGAAATCATACAAACTTATCCACTTAAATTTCAACTTAAATAAAAATTCACTTTATTCTAAAAACATCTCTTTCAACTACTTTTTTTTCTTTTTTTTAAACAAAAATATCAAAGAGGAGTTTTTTTTTGTACTTCTCCTCCAGTCTATAAAAATCAAAACAATGCAACTTGAATTTTCTAATTAACTCTTCATGGAAATAGTCAAAATCCTATACAAATAAGCTTGATACAATTCCTTCAATGTAGGGGTTCAAAGCTTTCAAGGATATTAACAATAAAAAGGGTAAATTTGGCTTGTAACAAGATTATTATGCAAGAAAAAAGGTTAAGGCTCAAATTGATTTTCTAAGGATAAAAAGTAAGGTAGATTTATTTAGGTCAAAAATGGTTCGAGTGAGTGGTGTGACGTTAGTAATGCATTGGTAGTATGAGGAAGACTTGTGGTGAGCTACGTGATGCATGGGTGGAGATCTAGCTGCTGTTTTCTTCTTGCGTGGAGATGTGTGCTGGTGGAGATTCTTGTGATGAACAGCGAGAGGCGTGAGTGGAGCTTCTTGTTTGTGTCTACCAAAAGAGAAACACGCAGGCATTAGGTTATTTTTTAATAAAAATTAAAAATATTGAAAAAATAATATTAAAGTAAACAAAGTAAGTAAATAATTAAATATTTTTTATTATTTTTATTTAAAAAATTAATGTATAAGATAACTTTAAGGTTCCAATCCAGAACACAAAATCGTATAAGGCAAAATCTCGCCTTATGGGATTTAATAGTTTGGAATTTTAAGGTCTTCACTTCAAAATACTAAAGTGCATGAGGCGAGATCTTGCCTTATGAGATTTAGTAGTCTGGAATTTTAAGACTCCCTTTTTTCTTTAAACCAATAAATTTGCATTTCAAAAACAGATAAATGCAAATTATATATAACTAAAATAAAATAAAATAAAATAAAACTATAATATTTAGAGTTGTCTCCCAAAAAGCGCAATTATTTAACGTTGTTATGCTGGACGTGGCTTTTTCCTCTCTAATTTCTACATAATTATAGTTTTGTACCCCTTAAGTACTGTTACTAGCCCTTTCTCTTGCTCTTCAGTCAACCTTTTTGAAATGATTATAAGTAATGAGTTTCCATCATCTAAATGGACATATTTTAGGTGATTAGGTAACACATTCAATTCTATCTTCAGAGCCTGCAAAACAGAAGGTAAGATTTTCTTATGAGTTATAGTAAGCTCATCATTTAAAGTTTCTGAATCTATTAGCATTACTGACAATGGTTCTACAACTTTACAATTTTCATCAACTTGCTTGTTCGCTTCCAATTTAGCTTTAAGCTCTAACTTATCTTCCTCGCTTTCTTCCTTAAACATATCATGCATAAATGAATCTACAATATCCATATGATAGATGGATTGAAAATCATTTGGATGCTTCGTTGCTTCAAAAATATTGAACTTCATTATCTCTCCATCAAATTCAATGGAAAGAGTACACTTATCCACATTGATTTTTGTCTTGGCAGTCTTCATAAATGACCTACCTAATAAAATCGAACTTGAATGATCAAAACTGTCTCCATCTATTTTCAAGATGTAAAAATCTACTGGAAATACCAAACTGTTAATTTGGACTAAAACATCCTCAATAAATCCAATAGGATGCACATACGAATGATCAACTAGTTGAATAATGACATTAGTTTCTTGTAAAGAATTCAGATTTAAAGCTTGATAAATTGAGTATGGCATGACATTAATAGATACACCTAAGTCTAGCATAGCACGCTTAATTTTATTATTACCAATAACACATGAAAGTGTAAACATACCTGGATCTTTGCATTTTTCGGTAATTTCCTATTTATCATAACTGATACATTCTTACCCAAAATTATTCTCTCTTTATCCTTTAGCTTCCTTTTATTTGTACATAACTCCTTCAAGAATTTTACAAATTTCGAAACTTGCTTGATGGCTTCAAGAAGTGGTATATTGATTTTCACCTTTTTAAAAGGTTTCTAGGGTCTCTCTTTCATGATCATCTTCTTTTGGTTTAGCCAACCTATTAGGAAAGGAAGTACACATGCATTAATTGATATTAATGAAGATAAATCATTTTTTACCTCTCTTGCTCCTTAAGTTGGAAGTTCTTCCTTCTTTTGTCGATCATCGTTTCTTTTCTTCCTCCATTGGTAAAGAAGTTCCAAATTTAATTTCCTTATCACTTCTTAAAGTCATTGCACTCACATTCTCCCTAAGATTCACCACCATTTGAGAAGGTAATTTTCCTGATATTTGTGCTTCTAATTTACTTATCGAGGTAGCTAATTGAGTGATCTAATTTCCTAAGTTTTGAAAGCTTGCTCTTGTTTCCTGTTGAAATTGTTGAGTATTATTAACTAGTGCCTTAACAATTTCATTTAAAGACATACTTGCATTTGAAGATTGAAGTTGAACATTTGTATGAGGTTATTTAAAATTGTGATGTTGATATCATTGTTGCCTCCTTGATTTCCATAGCTCAAGTTTGGATCATCCTTCTATCCTAGATTGTAGTGTTTAGGATAAGGGTCATCCTTTCATTGAGATTGAAAAGGAAATTCCCCTATCGCATTAGATTCTTGAAGAGAATCTTGTTGCAATGTAGGGCATATATCCGTAGGATGTCCAGAGAATCAGCATATTCTGCACACTTTTGTCGATTGCAATTGACCTACAGCTAAATTGATGAAGTAGAGCAGTTAAACATGAAATTTTATCCTCAAGGTGCGTGTTACTTACCTCATTAACATGTTTAATAGCTCCATCCATCCTTGTCCTAAACTGTTGAGAATTTTTGACCATAATTGATATCAATTATCTGGCTGCCTCAGGTGTTTTATTTACTAAAGCTCCTCCATTAGTTGCATCAACCATACTCTTATCCATTGGCATCAGTCCTTCATAAAAGTATTGAATAGAAGTTGATCAGGAATTTGATGATGTGGGTAGCTTGCATATAACTCCTTAAACCTTTCCCAATATTCATATAATGTCTCTCCCGTAATTTGTCTTATCCCACATATCTCCTTTTTGATATCCATTTCTCTTGATGTAGGAAAGAATTTCTCCATAAACATTCTTTTCATCTCATTCCATGTTGTCGTTGAGCCAGGTGGAAGATAATATAATCAACCATTTGCCTTATCTTTCAATGAGAACGGAAAGGCCCTAAGACTAATTTGTTCTTCTATCACCCCTTGTGAATTCATTCCAGAGCAGACAATATGAAATTCCTTCAGGTGTTTATATGGATCTTCACTTGTAAGACCACAAAAAATAGGCAGTAAGTGAATCAAGCCATATTTCAATTTGAAATCTACCTCAACATTTAGAAATTGTATGCATAAAGGTTGTTGATTCAAGTTCAATGCTGCTAACTCCCTCAAAGTTCTAGGGTTGAGGTTTACCCTCTTTTTGCCCTCTTTTTGAAGATTAAAGTCTTCGTCAATTGTTGGATCGACTTTAACTTTCACGTCTAAAGGTGAATTATTGCTTCCTTGTTTAGTCTTTTTTCTCAAACGACACGCTATCTTCTTAATTTCTGGATTATATTGTAATTTACCTATCTAAGAAGCACGAGTTGTACAAGAAAAGAGGTTAGCAGTAACTGTAAAAGAAAACATAAAGAAACTAAGAAACTAAAATAGATCCCTGGTAATGGCGCCAAATTTTGGTCTAGTTGTCAAAGCCTCCAAAATAATTCTGATTCTCTAAACTTTTTGTAATAGTCATAGAACCAGTTCAAATCCCTAGAAAACTAGACACTAGTTTCTTAATTTCAAGTAATAAAAATTAAAAAGGACCGGGTTTTGATTAAGTAACTGATTAACTAAAATTAATAAGAAATCAAATTAAATCAACTGAATATAAAAGTGAGAAAGTCAAGATTATCAAACTTCGATATTCAAGGGAAAGATCTTATCTAATTGTAAAATTAATCATTGGTTTAAAAAGAATATTTTCATAATTCAATCAGTTATTCTGAAACATATTAGAATAGTCGTAATAAGTCTAAAATTTTCCTAAATTAATTGGTTCAAACCCAACATCCAAACTAAAACTTATCATCTATTGACTAAGTGTAATAGCATTCCATATCAAGTAAATGATATCAATAAGGTTAGTGAAAAAGACTAACCCTAAATAAAAAATTGAGATAGTTGCAATTATTCAACTTAGTTTTCTTGTTTGTCATAAGTTAAATATGCAAATTTATAAGTAACATATTTGCTACTTGTATCAATTCTTTATGATAATCAGGGATCATTAAATTCATGGATAGTGATAGAATAATTAATATTAAATTAAATTGTCATATTAATTAATATTAATTGTTCGTGAAATATGAGAACTTAAAATAAGAAATACTTGAATTAAAATGTGAATAAAAGGTTTAGAACACAAAACCTCACAAAGTTACAACTAGAATATCGAATCTCCTTAAATCGGAACACATGACTTTTGTTCTAATAACAAAATAGAAGAAATATAAAGAATTGCAAAAAACTTAAGAAGAGAGAACCTTTTTTTGTTGTGAGGAATATCCCTTTTGTAGGATTTTCTGATCTAATCCTAATCTAATTCTACCTTGCAAAGATGTCTATCTAAAACAAATTCAAATTCAAATTCCTACATGATAGAGATAGAAAGAAGTTTACCAGTTAAACTCCAACTCTTCAATTGATCAGTATTATCCACTGCAACAATCTCTTCACTTTATCCAAATTTTGTAATTATCATCAATAGAGTCTCAATTTGATGCAATCTCCATTTTTCATCTCCTAAAATAAAATAAATATTAATTTTAATATTTGAGCACCAAAATAAATTCAAAAAAAAGGAGATAATATCAAATAATATGTCAAGATAAGATCTTATCAATATATGTCGCTAAACGAATATGAGAGCTCGATATAAAAGTACTTATTTGATCACATTTATCAATAATTATTCTCAATATAGTTATATTTATTTAATTTCTTAAAATTTGAAACATTTTATTATTTCAAGAAGTATATGACTTTAGTTGAGAACAACAAAATTAAGCTGACAAAGACTTTAATAATTGATAAAGTATAAGAAGAGTTCTTTGATTAATTCAAGATATCATATGATGAAAATTGAAAGCATAGCTAGTGATTATCATACGAATCCATCGATAAGTTGGTGGTGTAGAGATGAGAAATAACACTCTTCTCATGGATAAGTCTATAATGGCTTTGCCTGTCACCCATTGAGGTAATATGTCATTGATGATCAAATATATACTTGATAGGATGCCTATGAAATCATATCCTAAAACAATATGAGATATGGTTAAGTAAGATACTTAAGTAATAATATATGATTTCTTGATAATGTGCTTATTACCACAGTCACTCTTACAAGTTTAGGAATTTAGGTTCCAAAGAGAAGAAGAGTATCTTTCAAAGATTTTTTTTTAGCATTCCAAAGGATATATGTTCAAAGGTGAACAAGGTGATAAATAAGGGATTGAATTTGTGTCATAAGATATCTCATTCTTAGATAATGATTTCTCAAAGCAAGAAAAGGTAGTTCAAAACTTATTTCTATATGAAAGACTAAATTAGAATGATATTATAAGGTAAGACCAATTAAATGGTATTGATCCAAGTGGGAGCAATTTACAAGATGAATTGATTTCTAATCAATGACAATTGCAACCCAGTGGGAGCTCTTTACCACTTTTGAATTTAAATGGGAGCAATATGAATGTAGAGAGATTAATTTTTCAAATTTTCATTATACCCATATTGTGAGAAAATTATTCCTTATACAATTCTAAAGTTAAAAGGAATAACCTTTATGGCAGTTCCAAAAGAAAATAATAAGCCGAGGAATAAGAAAGACTCCATTGTCTTACTAAGGATGAATGAGTTATATCAATAGAATAATGAATTTTAGTGAGTTCTATCTGAACATAAGACTTAGATAATCTTCCGAAAAGACACGTAGCTATCAAGAACAAATGTGTTCTTCAAATGTTAAGTAAAAGACTGATAGTAAATTTGAAAGATCCAAAGCGTGTCGAGTGGCAAAAAGATACACACAATCGAAGATATTAATTATGAGCAGAAATTCTCATTTGATTTGAAGTTTATATCAGTTTGACTTATTCTGGCTTTAGTATTTGGAAGAGATCTTAATATACCCAAATGGATGCAAGGACTATATTCTTAAACGAAGAACTAGATAAAGGAATTTATATAGTACAACAACTAAGTTTCATCTAAAAGGGCCAAGATCATCATATGCTCAGATTATTAAAGTCAATTTATGGTCTAATATAGTCTCGAAGTAAGTGGCATATAACATTAATACTATAATCATGTTGTATGATTTTGTTATGATTAGAAAAGACCATTTAGTACATGTTAAAATATCCAATGATAAATATGTAATTTTATCATTTCATGTGGATGACAACTATTGATAGCTAGTGACAATAAGTAGTTTGTTAAGTGAATAAACAAAGTGGCTATCAACCATGATTAAAATGAAGAATATGTCTAAGGCTGTGTACATCTTTGTGGTTTATATCACTAAGTATATCATTCAAGTAGATTTTTTTGTATAAGTGTTTTTTTGATGCAAATTACGAAACATAAGCAACTAAGCAATATGTAGTATCATCAGATGTCACATGAAGAACAAGAGATAAAGATGATTCTTTATTTCAAAGAAATTAGTAGTCTCATGCACACTATGTTGTGTATGAAAAATACATTGAAAGACAAGTACTAGAGAGCTCAAAGATTAATATCAAATCTAACACATAGGTATCAAGTATCATTATGTCAAGGACATAGTAGCACAAAGAGAAATGAATATGTCTAGTGACTATTTATAATACTTGTTATCAATGATAATGATTTGTTTGTTATCAAATATATGTTTAATGGAGAATTAAACAACATTTTCTATAATGAATTAAACAATATTTTCTATAATGAATTTTCTATTTTAGAATGAATGTTAAATGAGTATTGAACAATGAGTTTTAGATACAAGAACTATGTCAAATAGACACAAGATACCTTCCCACACAGGTGATCACCTTTATTATTTTGCAAGAATGGAGATTTCTCAAGTTTTAAGATATTTATCTTAGTGATATACAAGAGCTCAAGAATGATATGTTTGTCAATCTATCTTAACATGCCAGATGTGAGTTATGAATGATGGACCAAATAGAAAAACAAGTAAACTCAAATTAGGCATTACGTATGTTTAAACTATAATCTATATAGGATTTAAGAAATGACATACGCTCTAATAAAAAAAGTCAATGCTGTAACATGTGAATCATGTCATGTGTGCATTTTCAACTAATAAGGATAATATTATGTTGTGTGTGGATCCTTTAAGACTAAGTGAACCTCATACTTAAAGTACCCTTTTTACTTGAGTTCTAGTTTCAGAGAATTAAATTGATGTTTGTTATCTTAGAACATCACTAGAAAATCATGAACGATTTAATATAATGAGATATTTTTGAAAAACAAGTTGATCTAGAGGATTGAGAAACAAGGAAGATCATTTCAATTCCATGTTTGCATCAAGATGCATTTAGAAGGCCCACATTTTATGTAGAAGGTAGTACGAATACAAAATATTTATATAATGAAAATGAGACAATAATTGATGCAATAAATGATCTAAGATATGACATACTAAATCTACTTAAAGATTGATATATGATGGTCACACAAGTTATTGGACAAATATGATGCACAAATCTTATTAAGTAAACTCATCATGTGTAAGTAAGAAATGATGATAAAAGGACACACATGATGAATTTACATGTATGACCTTTCATTATCATTAATTGTTAAGGTATAATTAAAAACATTATCTATAAATAATAAATAGCGTTAATTACCAAAAAAATTCAAACTTTCGTCAATTTTTTAATTATAGCACGAACTTTAAAAAGTAGCAATAAACTGACCAAACTTTCAATTTTTTCAATTCTAGCCCGAACTTCAAAAAGTAACAATAAAATACTCAAAATTCAATTTTATTCAATTCTAGCTCGACGTTAGTGTTTCTGTTTAGTTTGTTGACGTGACTTACTATGTGTTTCAAAAACCTTAACTATTAATACACATCATCCAAAATTAACACAACAAATAAAGATTAATGAAATGAAATTAGTTAATCACGTAATTAAAACAACATCATTGTTTGAAAATGACCTAAATCAGATTACGCAACCCCGAGACCTTCCACTTTGATTTCAAATTTTTCCTTCGTTTTCAATTTGTTCTCTTCACATACTCACCTTTCGATTTTCAGATTACATAACCCCGACGCCCTCACACTAAGAGCATCAGAAGAATGGAGTAAAAATGAAGAAACTATTGGTGCCGTACGCTGTAATGCGAGAGTAGTTTAGGGCGTCAGAAGAACAAACAAAAAATAAAGAGCTGAAGGCATCGGAGAACAATAGATAATGTCGGGTTAGAATTGAAGAAAATTGAAATTTTGAGTATTTTATTGCCACTTTTTAAAGTTTGGGTTAGAATTGAAAATTTGAACATTTTATTACTATTTTTTAAAGTTTGGACTATAATCGAAAATTTGACAAAAGTTTAGGTTTTTTTTTAATAATTAACCCTAATAAATAATAATGGATTGGATTGATTAA
>JAOQMS010000180.1:40278735-40292358 GCA_027563885.1 Erythroxylum longipes | reverse complement strand
TTTCATTAATATAGTCATTTTACATTTTTCTAATAATTTTATTTTGCTTTCAAAACATATTTTGAAGTTATGTTGGAGTAATATTATACTTTACTTATGAATTTGCATCTTTATTTAGACTTTCCACAATTTGCTCTTCATTTTCACCATAATCATTAAATAATTTATCGATTTTTCATACGTTCTAATAAAATCAAATATAAACAATAAGCAATAATAATGTAGTTTTATTTTTATTAATTATATGCTAGTTTAGCTTGATCACAAATTACTCAATTACAGATAAGCATCTTCATCCCTTAAATTTAAGCCCGTTCTGATTATAGGTGATGCAATTGCTTGGTAGTGCTTTTAATATAAATGCATATATATAATTGGCATCTTTATATCAATCAACCAGATAGACTTAAAAACCGCATTACCTTGGTGTTATATGGAATTACCTAAATAGTTATGTGCAAGTTAACCTATACCTCTTAAAAGTTGTAAAAACAAACTTTCTGATTGCACTATAAGTTTAAATTTGACATAGAAGGATGTTTTAAGCACTCTCTTCCAATGAATACTTCATTTGATACAAATTGGCCCTCACAAGACATATCTCATTGGGCATTGTGAGGCCATTCTAGGCCCAAAACACCTATGGTTTTCAGTCCGAGCAATATGGATGACAAGCGAAGAAGAATTACTAAAATTGTCATCAAATTACTGTGTGTCAAACCTGTATAAAGGAAGAAGGTTAAAAAGGGGCATTCTGACTCCAGGCCAGTTCACTTCTTTTTCTTTTGTACATCCAAAACTTTTTTGCTCAAAATTGTAATGCCTATGGAACAAAAAGGTACATATTTACATTAGGTTTAGTTATGATTATTGTGCTGACTCACTACGATATCCTCCATCCTTTAAATAGTGTTAATGTGAATAAACCTTATATTTAGTGGTCTTTTACTAAAATTTAAACTTTATATGGAATTCTGAATGCTAAGATTGGTTTAGTACAACTCCATGCTTGCTTGGTGGGACAATGTAATTTAAACACGCAGATGGAGTTAACAATATCATTAGTTTGACTTGACGTTTTAGAGATACAGCGAAAGCAGCATGAACTTACCGTCATTGACTGAACAACCATCTTATTACAGTTGCATCCTTCATCATAATTCCTCTTTTACAAATAAAAGTTAGTAATGGCTAGTTTTTCCATTGCTGTACATGTTTAATATTGATTGGTGTGAGAGATATCACTCTTGTGGTCTTTGCAGTTCTCATGCATACTCCTATAATTTCAATTCAACAACTCTCACTAAGTGAGCCTAGCTCACATGGTACGTACCTAGGATTCGGACTCACTTCGAATCCTGGGGAAGGTCCTCTCCCCATATATGGGGTTGAGGATCAAGTTTGTAGGGGCACATGCGAGTTGTAGGAAAGGAGTATGCTAGATGTTACGCAGGAGTGAGGCCGTGTGGGATGGAGACCTGGTATGGAACATCGTCACACCCTGGCCCCCGTGTTGACTTGTAAACTTACTTGGAGATTGGACCTGGTGTACATCCCTCGATTTACATCCTCAGAGGCATACAGAAGATCTCGTCCCTTGGATTACAAGCTATGGGAATAAAATGAAAACTCAATAGGAGCATTTATAGACCTTTCATCTAATCAATGGTAGCTCCAACATAGCACTGAACAACTCTTCGTACTAGAAGGTTTTCATTTTCATCTGACGGAACTAAAAGGTTTGTCTTCGAATACACATCTCCCCCAATCCATACATTTTTACTGACTTTTCTTGACATCGACCATTCTCTGTAGATACTTACATGGAGATGGTACCTATCAAGTCTAGTAGTTGAAATAAATAAATAGCCATGAATCCTTTATTACATGCACATGGCACTATAGTTGTCATCCAACTTCATATGAACTTATAGACGTCACACAATAATGGTTATAGGAACTATTAAAATGCTGAAGTGTGTGGAATACTGTGTTTTGGGCATGGGTAGCTGAAGTGTTAATGTTGTGTTTTAGGCATGGGCTACGAGAGCTATTGAAATGCATACATGGCCCACAAAAGACCAACACAATAAACTCATTCATAATCAATTTTATTTTTTCATTCAGTCCTTTTGTACAGTACACCAGACGTGTCACAGCTGTCTATAGTCCTTTTTTGTTATTAAGCTTCTAGAATATAGACACTTTAGCCAATAGCATTCCTTTAGTGTTAGTATAAGAATGTCTACACACCAAAAGTATGTTGAAATAAAAATTTCTTCATCTACCTTTACACTATTTTTTATGGTATCAGAGCTTTAAGGTCTGATCTACACTAACCTACCTTAAAATGTCCAACATGGTTGACGATAGTGAGGCAAGTAACCCCACACAAAACCTTGACCTATATACATATTCCATCACCAACACAGAGAATCCTGGAGCTATTCTAGTCACTACATTGTTCAATAGAAATAACTACCTAACTTGGAGCAAGTCCATGATGATAGCCCTATGCGCCAAAGACAAGCTCTCCTTCATCGATGGAACCTACATACAACCCATAGAAGACAAAGTTCTCCTCACCAGATGGAAGCATGCAAATTCAATGGTGAAGTCCTGGATACTAAACTTCATGATCAAGAAGCTAAGTGATGCTTTCCTATCATTCTCCAGCGCCAAAGAGCTCTGGGAAGAACTGAGAGAGAGGTTTGGTGAGGCAAATAGGCCATTGTTGTATCAGATAGAAAGAGAGATTAGTTCTTTTAAACAAGGTAACCTCACCATTTCTTCATATTACACAAAGCTAAAGAAGCTCTGGGATGATTTAGCTAGCCTAAGTCCTACACCTACATGCATTTGTGATGCGGCCAAAGCTATTACTACAAAGGAAAATACACATAGACTGGTGCAATTCCTGATGGGATTAAATGAGGATTATGAACATGTAGTCAACCAAGTCATGCTTATGGAACCCTTACCCATGGTAAATAAAGCTTTTGCCATGATGCAAACCGTAGAAAGGCAAAAGGCGGTAAACTCCAACCATGACAGTAACCTAAATGTAGCTATAATGGCAAGGCAAACCAACTTCAATACCAAGAAAGGTACCAGAAACAACAAGAAAACATTCATAAAGAAAGAAGACAAGTATTGCAAAAAATGTGAGAAAACAGGGTATACCATCAAAACTTGCTTCAAGATCCAGGGTGTGCCTGACTGGTACAAAGAGCTAACTAGCTAGAAGAGCAAAGTAAACCTCGTTGTAACCACTGATACTCCTACAGACCCACAATAAGAACTCAATGAGCAAAGTGAAAGGAATGGACAAATCCCACAATATTTGGCCACCTTCATTCAACAGGAAATATCCAGAGCTATTAAAGGAAAGGCCACGGGTGAGGTAAAGATTGGTGGGCTTGCAAATTTTGCAGCTAATAACATGAGCTACAATAATTATTATAGTGAGGAAAATGAATGCATGTGGTTGGTTGATTCAAGTGCTTCTTCACATATGGTCACAGATATTTGTTTTTGCCATAAATATGAAATGAACAACGTGTATGAACCAAAAACGCTCCCAGATGGCACAAAGCAACAAGTGAAACACGTGTGTCAAGCAACTATTGGGGACAACATTAAACTTGATGAAATCCCACATATTCCCAACTTTTTCAAGAACCTGCTTTCTGTGCACAAACTCATAACACAAAATAACATTGCTTCTATTTTCATATCTAATGACTTGTTTTTGCATGACCTACAGACTAACAATGTTATAGCGGTTATCAAGGTCAGAAGTGGGTTGTATGAGCTGACAAAGGACAATTTATTACCCTCAAGAACCTTGAGAGGCCCTTCCCTAGATTTCTATCAAACCAAAAATGTTGTTTTTAGTGCTTCTGTTTCTGTTAATACCTGGCACACTAGACTGGGACATGTTTCCAAAGAAAAGATGCAACATATCAATGAAGTCAAAGTTTTCAAATCTAATTTAACTGACTGTCAAATCTGTCCTATGGAAAAACAACACAGAAAACCCTTTCCTAAACACAAAATACAAACCTCTAAACCTTTTGAAGACCTACACATAGACCTATGGGGGCCTTACAGAGTACCTACACTAAACGGATCTCAATTTTTCCTAACCATAGTAGATGACTACTCTAGAGCTACCTGGACTTTCCTACTCAAACACAAAGACAGAACACAACCCACCATCACACAATTCATCAATACTATAGAAAAACAATATGATGCAAAGGTACTCAGAGTCCAAACAGACAATGGGAGAGAGTTTATAAATTATGGATGCAGAAGGTTCTTTGCAAAGATGGGAATAATGCATCAAAAAAAGCTATCCATACACCCCACAACAAAATAGGGTAGTAGAGATCAAACACAAACATCTATTGCAAATGACAAGAGCCTTACTGTTCACAACAAACTTCTCGAAACAATTCTAGGAAGAATCCTTTCTCACTTCTAACCATCTCTTAAACCAAATTCCCACTGAGGTCCTGCAATGGCAAACACCATATGAGAGGCTACACCAAAAACAACCAACCTATGACCATTTGAGAGTCTTCAGATGCCTATATTTTGCCCTTGATAAAACACCTAACAAGACGAAGCTAGATCCGCGAAATGTGTTTTCCTAGGATACATGCCAGATTACAAAGCCTATCGAGTCATGACCATTGACACAAAAACCATTTTTTGTTCAAGAGATGTCACCTTCCATGACGATACCTTTCCCTTTACAATCACAACAACAACCTCTGCACATAGACCACTACCCTTATTCCCTTACAACATAATAGAAGATAATGGAATAGAAAGAATAGCACAGGATAACATGCCAGATTTGCCAAACCTATAAAGCATTGAACACATATCAGAATCCTCAGGCATATAACCACAACCAGACATTACCACCAATCAAGACATTATTATAGATAGCAATGTAAGGAGAAGTTAGAAAACTCATACCATACCCAAATACCTTGATGACTATGTACACCAAGCCTTTGCTCATCACTCCACTTCTGTCCTCGATAATGCTGATAACATTTTTAAAGTTTTTGGTCCTGCAGGAACAACAAAAGACAAAGGCTCAGGATCTTATATTGCATATAAACCAGATTACAGAGAATTCATTAGCAATGTGTCTACTTTTTTTGAACCTATGTCCTATGAGACAGTAAATCAATCAAAGGAATGGGTGGACTCCATAGAAGCACAGTTAGAAGCCCTAAAAGATAACCAAACTTAGGTTTTAACATAACTACCTAAAGGGAAGAGGGCTATAGCATAAAAATGGGTATACAAAGTCAAATATAATCTGGATGGTACTCTTGACAAGCTAAAATCAAGGTTGGTGGCTAAAGGCTTTAACCAAAGGGAAGGAGTGGACTACTAAGAGGTTTTTGCACCTGTAGCTCGGATTGTAACAATAAGAACATTCCTAGTTATAGCTACAATCAAGAAGTGGCCTATAATACAATATGATATAAACGATGCCTACCTACATGGCCACCTAGAAGAAGAAATCTTCATGTTACCACCACAAGGTTATAATAAAGCTAAGGGGAGGTTTGCAGATTAATAAAGTCCATTTATGGACTCAAACAAGCAAGAAGGCAGTGGCATAAGGAATTGCCTATGAAACTGAAGCAATTGGGGTTTGGAAGATCGGAGTCAGATTATTGCCTATACACCAAAAGCCAAGGTTTAAACTTTATTGATATCATCATCTATGTGGACGACATCCTTATCAAAGGAGCAGAAGAGGAACATCTCATCACAGTTAAGCAAGAACTCTATAAAGCATTCACAATCAAAGACCTAAAGTATGCTAAATTTTTCCTAGGCGTTGAGACAGCGAGATCAGAGGTAGGAATGATTCTCAGTCAAGGTAAGTATGGACATCTTACAAGAAACAAACTTACTTGACTGCAAACCATGCATAACACCTATAGTACTAGGAAGAAAACTTACCATCGATGAAGGTGAGCCCCTCAGAGACACAAAGTGCTATCGACGGATCATCGGTAGACTACAATACCTGAGTTTTACAAGACCAGATCTCACCTACATCACATAACAATTGAGTCAGTTCATGAACACAGCAAGATAATCACACTGGGATGCGGTAAAGCATGTCCTCAAATATCTCAAAGGAACACAAAATTAAGGTTTATTCTACGCAACAGATTTGGATATGAAACTTACCCCAATTCTGACTCGAACTGGGCGAGCTGCGTGTTTAGTCGACATCCCTAATCGGATTTTGTGTGTTCCTCGATAAATTACCTATTTTGTGGAAGATAAAAAAGCAAACAACGGTCAGTAGGTCATCGACGGAAGCATAATACCGAAGCTTAACTTCAACTACGTGAGAATTAAAATAGGTAATTTAGCTATTGAGATGTTTTCAAGAGAAAAATCACGACGCCATACCTCTGTTTTGCGATAGCCAAGCTGCGATTCACATCTCTAGGAACCCCGTCTTCCATGAAAGAACAAAGCATCTAGAGATCGATCTTCCCTTGGTACACGATGCAGTGAACTTAGGGTTTATAAGTCTTCAATACATCCGAAGCCAACAACAACTAGTGGACTTATTTACCAAACCCCTTACTGCACGCGCATTCACTGACCTACTCCTCAAGTTTAGATCTGTTGTTTTCTCCGGAGCTCTGACTTGAAGAGGGTGTTAAAATGCTGAAGTGTGTGGAATGCTGCATTTTGGGCATTGGTAGCTGAAGTATATTAATGCTGCGTTTTAGGCATGGGCTACAAGAGCTATTGAAATGCACACTTGGGCCACAGAAGACCAACACAATAAACTCATGCATAATCAATTTTATTTTTTCATTCAGTCCTTTTGTATAGTACACCAAACGTGTCACAGCTGTCTAGTGTCCTTTTCTGTTATTAAGCTTCTAGAATATAGATACTTTAGCCAATAGCATTCCTCTAGCATTAGTATAAGAATGTCCCTTCTGTAGACACCAAAAGTATGTTGAAATAAACATTTCTTTATCTACCTTTACACTATTTTTCAAGAACCAATAAAAATCTTTTGATTCTGATGAGTTTCAGATTTACTATGGCTCCGTCTTAAAATGTTTCCATTTGGCTCTTCAATTTTGTTTATACTTTTTCGTTTTCACCTACCCATTTGAATTCTTTAAATGTCCCACATTACACACATGTAGAGTGCTTGGTGCAACCTAAACTCAAATATGGCATAGACCACAGAAATATCCATTTGCTACAAAGTTTGGTAGTGCAATTAAGATGTGGGAAGCACTATTTAACCGTATCAGCGGAATTACACACATGTAGAGTGCTTGGTGCAATTTAAACTCAAATATGGAATAGACCACAGAAATATCCATCTACTACAAAGTTTGGTTGTACAATTAAGATGTGGGAAGCACTATTTAACTGTATCAGCAAAATATAAATGCTCGAGAAAAAGTCTAGTACAGGATGACTATGAGTAACGAGCATGAGCCTTAGCAGATAGATGTCTCTCTCAAAAAATAAGAGCATCAACTTTTGTATTGGCCAATCTTTGTCCAAGGTCTCCCTCTATATATAGCTTTCTGCTCCACTTACAAAACAAAACTCTCTGTGTAGACACAAATGGGTGCCATTTCTTACCATTCTATACTACTGGTTTTAATTATAGTGGTTAGCCTATTTTCATTTCATTGTGCTTCAAGATCAATTCTAGTCATAATGCAACCACTGAGATTAAAAGAGAAGCATTTGAAACAATAATAGCAGGTCATGATGCTCCCGCTCCTTCTCCATCTCCACCTCCACCTCCAACTCCACCTCCATCACTACAAAAAATTAATACAATTTGCGACATTTTATTTCATAAAACGTCGCGAATTGTAAAGACTTTTCGTGATGTTTTAAAAATGTCACAAAAAATCTGAATTTTTCATGACGTTTTATAAAAATGTCACAAATTTGTTACACTTTTTGTGACATTTTATGAATAAAATGTCGCGAAATAGAAACCGCGATGTTTTGTTGGAGAAAATGTCGCAAAAGGCCTATTTAAAACGTTCTGTTGTAGGAGCAAAATGACGTCGTTTGGTTGAAGAAAACGTCGCCCCCAGTCCCATCCCCCCCCCCATCTACGTGCTGCATGTATGGCGTTCAATTTGCCACCGAGCTTCTCCTCCCTCCTTCCGACCTTCTGACGGTTTCCACTTCACAAAAATTAGTCACTTCAATTTGGGCTTCTCTCCCTTTTCTTCAGTTTTAGCTGTAAGCTTCATTTTCTATAATACCCATTAAGCTTTCTACTGTTGTTGTGTTATGTTGTTTTATCTAAGCGATCGTTGTTGATGTTGTAGTCTCTATGTGCTAGTCATAGAAGTGACTAATGTTCTTGGATTTTGTTGGTCTTTGAGTGGGTTAAGCTCAATTTACAGCTACTGCAGCTTGTTTTGGTTTCTATTTGTGATAATGGGGTGTACATTTGCTTTCTTGGGCTTGGTAGGTGCTCATTTTTAGGGTTTTGAGTGTTCTGTGGTTAATAGATAGATGAGTTTTGGGTGTTTACTGTTATAGATTTTAGCTAAGGATTGGATGTCTCTATGTTTTGGCTTCATTTAGTAACATGAGATTATTTCTATTGTTACTTTGATTCCTGAGAGTGTTGCTTCTGCTCTAAGTATATCGAGGTAATTGAGACTTTTGATAACTTATTTGTGCTGAGTGACTTGTTCTTTTGTGAAATGTTCTTTAAGTTCCTTGGATATTACTAATCTAGCTCAATTTAGCAATAGCTTGGTAAAATGTCATTAGAAATGTATGAAGAATTGTGACGGTGACCTTCTTGTGGTTAAATCCATTTTATTCATGTTAGTAATGAAATGGACAGTTTTAGGATTGCTTATGCAGGAATTTTCTTAACTTGTATTATCAGGGTTGAGGTTGAATAAAGTGTATTTGACATCCAAAACATTAAACATTAGTGAAGCTTTCTTTTTATGATAGGAAAAGGGATTCTAATATTGATTTAGCAAATGCTAGAAAACTAAAATTGTTAAGTGATTGTGCTTTGTTTTAAATTAAGCAATTTTGTAAGGAATTTGAGCCTTTACACATATATCTTTGTTTCTTATACAGATACCGTCTTTGATTTTCAATTTCTATAACTTGTTTTTTTCATCTTTTGGAGATGAAATGTATGATTTGTTTAAGAATTAAGAAGATAAATGGACTTAGGAATTGATTTTGAGTGAAATTGCCCAACTTTATACATCAATTCATTAAGAAGCCCTTTAAGCCTTATATAAATTCTAGTCTTTTTCTTGGTAACCTTTAAGGACCTTGAACCAAAAAGAAAAGTAAATATTGACTCTAATTTATGATTAGGGGATCTTTTAATTATGATTTGATATTTTTTTAATAGGATGCAAGAAAATAAGTGTAAGGAGATGGTCAAGTGTATGAAAGAGGTAATTTAAATGGGACTTTTGTCTTTTAAAGCAGGGTAGGTGCAAGAATATGAGGAATTAATGGAATAATAGTTTATTTATTTTCTTTATATTGATTTGTTATTATTCAACTATTATGAATATTTTTATTTCTCCTATTCATTTTTCTTTATTAACCTATTTAACCCTTTGGTTCCATTAAAACATTATTCAAATTTCTTTTAAATGAGCGATATCTTGTGAGGACATATCAATTTATCGTATTTAAGCTTAATGAGGGAGGTGAAACATTTTTTACTTTGTCTTATTAGTATTATGGTTTTTTTAATCAAGCATTGTGTGTTTAAGTTTTACAATTATTTTAAGAATTGAAATTGTATATCTTATGTTGTTAATTATGAGGATAAATAATGAGTTCAAAGTAAAGTTTGTAGGTAGCATTTAAGTAAATCCTTAGAAGACTATAACATATCCACTACGGACATCTAGGGGTGTAAACACTTGTGACATATGCTAAATGTCATCGTACACCTAGGAAACTTAAAATATTTTTTTAGTAGTGGAGTTTAGGTTTGTAGATAGGGTTTACTTTCTTGAGGACAAGCAATGAGTTAAGTGTAAAGAAATTTGATAGGTTTATATTTAAAATTTATTTAGGTTATTTGATATTTAGCACTTCTATACATGTTATATATGAATTTTATCTATGTCTAGTTCATTACCTTAATTTAAAGAGTGAACACAAGATTTTGTACAACTTTCTTCATAGTTGCCGAATCGATGATATTTTAAATTCATTTGGAAGATAATAGTATGGAATAATTTTATGGAAGACATAAGAAGCTAATTCTAACTAGAAGACATTTAAAAGTGGAGAAGTTGGTGGAATAATTTATAAAAGGAACCTTTTTTGCATATTGATAGGCATTTAGAAGTAGAACAAGAATAGTGCTAAAGTTAATCCTAGAATGGTGTTAGACTCATTTTAAATTTACAATAAGAAATAGTACAAAACCAATGCTAGTTACAATTTGTTGTTAGTCCTATTCCAACACCTATTCTTAGATATAATTTACAAAGACATGTTGTTTCATAAGTTTAAACCATCTAAAACACTAATTTTTATCTGTAAATACTTATATTATAATTAATCTAGAGACTTTGACTTTTAGGAGCTAACTAGCATAGTTTTTCATGATTTTGTTCTTTCGTAACATTAAAGGAAGATCTAAAGTAAGGATCGACAGAGCTTATGACATCTTCTCTAGTTATTTCTTGTGTATTTTCTTCTAAGTTGAGAATTATTTGTTTTTGTTTTGTTATCATGATGTTTAGTGACTATTAAGGTAGTTGATAACTTATTTAAGCACAATGGTTTTCCTATAGTTCTAGCTAAATGACTTAACCCAGTAGTGGTCCAATATTTAAGAGGTTGGCTTTAGAATCTAATCCATATATGTATATGTTAAGTTTCATATCTTTTAAGCTTAATCCTGGCCTTCACTTCACCCAATGTAAGAGCTTGTCTTGTGTATACTAAGGTTCCGACTCTAGCACTTTTTGCATACTCCTAGTACCTGCTAATATGTTTAAAGACATTATCATTTATGAGAACATTCTCTAATGCTGTCTACCAACTGTTGATGTCCATGCGCCTCTTAGTGGTTCCCAAGATAACCTCTAATCTTAGAAAAGTCGAATGAAAGTTAAAAGGAGCGGAGCATCAGATGAATAATCGTTGTTAATTTCTTACAAGATACCCATGCTTTCCAAGTTCCAGTAATATAGCCTTAAAACATACAAGTTAAGAAAGAGTTACAAAATACACCAAATCATTTGTCACAGGTTGAAATACAATGATACACCATATCAATTGTTTAGTTTGTGAACTTGGTGGTTACTATACTGAACAATATCTGTTCATAAGATTTTATACATTTTATCGTGCTATATGACATATACTATTTCCAAGTTTGAGGAGGAGATAGTTAGAGGAGCCATTGGAAAATAAGAAGCAGGTATGCTAACTTATAAGTATCAAGTTGCAGGATTGTTAATTGGTTTGTTTGCATTCATACTATAGCTATTGAATTTGCTCTATGAAATGTCATATTTTGCTCTATGCAATTCCACTAAAGTATTAGACAAATAATACAGTAAATAAATTGCCAAGAGTTGATGTATGAATTACAGAGCTATTGTGTATTAGGTGATTGTATGTTTCTAGGCTTATTAAGACCTTAGATGAAAAGTGTGAAACTAACTCCTTAAGCATATGAGTAAGAGTCTTTGTTGATTTGCCACTAATATAACATAATGTTCTCATTCTGATATTTAATTAATAGGTATTTTTTGCTCTATGGATAAGAGTTGGATGAACAGTGTTAGGGTTTCCCGTGAATACATTGATGGAGTGAGAATGTTTATGAATTTTGTGGTTGAAAAAAATGGCAAAGATTGTGAAATTTCATGCCCTTTTGCACGTTGCATGAATTGTTATATGAGGTCTCAGATGAATGTTTTTGACCATTTAATGCAAGTTGGCATGGACCAACCATACACTCGCTAGGTTTTACACAGTGAACTGCCAGAATATAGATTTATCTCTGAGGAAGAAAGGGTTGACACTGCAAATGTAGGCATTGATGGGACGGGCAATGATATTAATGAAGGATATGGTGATGAGGAGGATGATGGCATGCAAGATTTGCTTCATGATTTGACTTTCTTAAATGATTGTACAATTGATCAGGATGGAAGGAATCCTCCTATAGGTGTTGGAGATTTTATTATGGGTGCCTTTCATGAATTGTTGAGTAAAGCAACTGAAGAGTTGTACCCCGAATGTACAAACTTTTCAAAGTTGTCATTTTTAATAAAGTTGCTTCACTTGAAAGTATACAACAAGTGGAGCAATAAGTCATTTGACATGTTACTTGCTCTACTAAGGGATTTATTACCTAATTGTCAATCTTTGTCGAAGTCCTATTATGAAGCAAATCAATTTTTACGGAGCCTAGGTTTGGGTTATGTGTCAATACATGGATGTAAGTATGATTGTTCCCTATTTTGGAAAGAGTATGGGGACTTGGAAAGTTGTCCCCAGTGTGGAACATCAAAATTGAGAATTAATGATGGCAGGGGTAAGAAAATACCTAATAAAGTTTTGCGGTACTTTCCCTTAACGTCCATATTACAATGATTATTTATGTCAAGTAAGACCGCTAAACAAATGACATGGCATAATGATAGGCCTAAAGGTGACAGTAATACCATGGTTCATCCTTCTGATGGAGAAGCTTGGAAAAGCTTTGATGAGCTTTATCTTAAGTTTGCCAGAGAACCATGTAATGTTAGACTAGGCTTAGCAACAGATGGATTCAATCAACATGGCAATTTGTCACTTTCATATAGTGTGTGGCCTGTTGTTCTCTTAACATACAATTTACCCCCTTAGATGTGTATGGATGAGTCATTTTTCATGCTATTACTAGTTATTCCAGGTCCGAAAGCAGTGGGTAGAGACATTGACGTCTATATGAGACTACTAGTAGATGAGTTAAATGAGTTATGGGAAGATGGTTTTGATGCTTCAAAAGGAGAAAATTTTCGAATACATGCAACGTTAATGTGGACTATCAACGACTTTCCAGCCTATAGTACTATTTATGGGTGGAGCACTAAAGGCTATAAGGCATGCCTTGTTTGTAACAAGCACACTCCTTCTTGTAAGTTAAGAAGTAAGATTGGCTACTTAGGCCATCAGTGTTTTCTTACTTACGATCATCCATAGAGAAAAAGCAAGAAGTTTGATGGTAAGAGTGATCACCGGCCTATACCTAACTTACCAGATGGAGATGATATGGTGGAACAATTATATCATATGCAGAATATATGTTATGTAAAACACCCCAGTAATAAGAGGAGAACTAGATTGGAAGGAGAGTTGAATTGGAATAAAAAAAGCATTCTTTTTGATCTACCACATTGGTATAAGTTAAGATTGAGGCATAGCCTTGATGTCATACATATAGAAAAGAATATTTGTGACAATATCCGTACTTTGATGAATTTTGAAGGTAAAACCAAAGATACAATCAAGGCTCGGCTTGATTTGGAAGATATGAACATTCGAAAGGAATTACACTTG
>JAOQMS010000180.1:40261911-40278635 GCA_027563885.1 Erythroxylum longipes | reverse complement strand
AATAATATTTTTATATTATTAATAATAAATTGTATATAATTAATAATATTTTTATATTATTTCTCCTTACCCTAATAATAATATTTTATTATTAATAATAAATTGTATATAATTAATAATAAATTAATAAAATTTTATTTAAAAATAGAAAATATATAAAAATATTCTTTAATTGTTTCTATATAAATAAAAATAAAAATTAATTATTTTTAAATATAAATCACATATAATATAATAAAATAAATTTTATTAAATAATTAATAATAATATTTTTATATAATTAATAATAAATTGTATATAATTAACAATAAAATAATAAAACTTTTATTAAAATTTTTATTATTTTAAAATAGAAAATATATAAAAAGATTATTTGTCACGGTTGTAACTTAAACCATGACTTTTTAATTGGACATGGTTTCTGTTTTAAAATCATAGCGTTAAACATCTTGTAACAACCATTTTAATATCAGGGGTATAGTAGTCATTTATTATATATTACATTTCATTCCATCCATCTTCCAAACAATATTTCACTACAGTACATTATGAATCCTTCCATCCCTTCCAAACAACTTTTCACTATATTACATTCCATTCCATTATAAATTGTTCCGTTCTGTTCTATTCCATTTTATTAACTAACATCTAACCAAACAGACCCTAAGAGTTGTTTGGTTCCGCTTTCCCTCTATTATGATTTTTAATTTTTGTTTCATACTTTTGTTTTCTTTAAATAAAAATATCTGGTTGATATTTGCAATAAAAACTAAAAAAATCATTTAGTTGAAATTTGTAATAAAAACCTGAAATGTTTAATATTCGTAATAAAAATTAAAAATAAAATCATGTTTATTTTTATCATCCTATTTTTATTTTATTATATTATTGGATATTTGTTGGGAAAATCGGGTAATTTTTCCTCTAAACTAAACAACTAGTTAATTTGACCGATTCGGTAATTCCCAGAATAGACTACAATAGACTCCTAGATAGAATTATCGTTCCAAGTAAATCTCCAGGAAAGGCTGGAGGGGTCACAAACAGTTCCACTTAAAACCCAGTCTCCTAGATAGGACTTACGTGCACGGTATATTTTCATAATCTAAACCCGTGTATACAAACACAACAATACACAAGAATAGTAAAATACACCCAAACGAACCGTACAAAACACTACAAATAAACCCGACAAATAATATTGAATACTATACTACAATCGAGAAGAAGTAATAACAATAATAAAATTACGGAATAATAAAAGTGATAAGGAAAAAACACACCCGAAAATTTGATAACGAAGTTCGGCCAAATATGCCTAGTCTCCGAGTACCTCTCAAATGGCCAGCTTTTATTTAAATATGGGGGAAGAGATACAAATTTTGGGATTATCCAAATGGGAGGGGAGAGCCCCTTTTTTTATAGCTCTCAATCTAATCACCATTTTGATAATCCATCAATGTGGCATCAAAAATTGGTGTCAAAAGTTAACAATATTAATATTAAGTTTTATTTTAATTTATTTTTAATAAAATAAATTATATTTTTAAATTAATTATTTCTCAATATCATTAAAAATAAAAAATGAATATTTAATATAATTAAAAATATACACAAATTTTATATATTAAGAGTCTATAAAATATAAAAATTACATTAATTCATTCTAACTAAATAGTAAAAGATGTTCATTAAGGTGCAATGGTATAATAGTAGTATTACTATAAAAAGAAATATAAATTAACTACAACTTTCATTAATATAGTCATTTTACATTTTTCTAATAATTTTATTTTGCTTTCAAAACATATTTTAAAGTTATGTTGGCGTAATATTATACTTTACTTAAGAATTTGCATCTTTATTTAGACTTTCCACAATTTTCTCTTCACTTTCACCATAATCGTTAAATAATTTATCGCTTTTTCATACGTTCTAATAAAATCAACTATAAGCAATAAGCAATAATAATGTATTTTTATTTTTATTAACTGTAACCGCACATATTTAAAAGTATAAGGAATCTTGCCTTTGAAGTATCAAACATTTCCATAATATTTCTCAATAAAGAATCTCTGTAGGTAAATAATTCTTGTGGATCTTGAGGTCTTCCTCTTTATATAAAATCTTTAAGTATATTAGTACAGCCTGAGTCAACTAAATATAACTTACCTAAAGATTTGAAGAACATAGTATTAACAAAAAGTTGTTAAAAATTGATTGTAATTACTATTTTTATTTAAAATAGTGTAATACCTTGTAAAGGTATAAGAAATTAGTTATTTGAAATTGCTACTATTTCTAAAAGAATTTGAGGGTCATTTGTAATACTTTCCATTTAGCCAATACATAGGTGAAACGTATGTCAAGTGAATAACAACACATAATATTTGGGTTGGAACAATTCTTTTACTTTTATGTAGTATTTGTGCGTCAATATGTGTATCTATTGCTTTTAAGAAATCTTTAAAAATGAAATTACATTATTAAATAATCAATTAAATGTAAGGGCATAACGAAAATAGTAATAAAATATATGAATATACTTAAAGATATGAAAATATTTTTAATTATGTTAAATCTCGAGAGGAGTATTGGTAAAGGATGATGAAGTAATACCTTTTTACAAGACAACTAAGTGCATATAAGAATTCGTAAGGATATAATCATTCAGGTTGAATATTGAAAATGCTTTGCATTGGCCCTAGTTGTCTCCCTATGTGTAGTTATCAAGAAAATTTCAACTTATTTTTCCACAATCAAATGACTAGTTGGCTTTAAGCCTCATAAATTCTTCAACTCATCACGTAAGTTTAACAAGATTTTCTTACTCATTCTTATGTTCTCATAAATCCTTACAATATTTCCACTCAAAAGTGCTAATATCCAATCATCACATGATAGAGTAGATGCTATATATGATTTCTTATGTAAACAAAAATATTCATTCTTTTCCCCATCTAGAGAAATAATAAATGTCATCATCAGTCAACCATATCTGATTTGAAATCTAACAAAGAGGCCATGAATCTATAATAATAGAATTAAATAATTAACGAAGACATTAAAATATAAGTGCTAAAATGATTATGAAACACCATAATATTTAACATTATTTTAAGAAGTTCATATCAAATATTCGTGAAAAATGTACACTTAAAATGTTCAAACCATGGAAAAGTTGAACTAATAAGACTTACAATGAAATAATAATATAAAAATATAATTAAAGAGACATGGTCTAATCCATTTTCCTTATATTTGGGATCTTCATAAAGATCTTCCTATAAAGTGGAGAATCATGTAAAGCTTTCATTGCTTTTCCACATTGCACACCCTCAGCACTTAAATCATGTAAAGAATCCATATATAACATCATTGCTTTAGTCTCTTGGTTAATTGACGAACCATAAAATCCATTCTCTATAGTGGATGATGTTGTCACCATCTTTTTCTCTAGTAAATCATTCTTTCTTTTCGACTGTTCATCAATTGTAATTAAGACATTATTTTATAATGTTAGATTATGTTTTTTTCTTTTTCTTTTTAGGATATTTCTTTTTCTTATAAGGAGAACTTGTAAATTGATCTCCTTTTTCATTAAATGAACAAAATTCATTAACATTATATTTTATGTTGCTCTTTTGTATTGTTTAATGGAGATTTAGTTGATGGATGTGCATGCAAATCAGTTGCAAAAGTATCTCCAAAAATATGATACAAGTATAAAAACTCCTCATATTTTTTAATCTAGGGGTTATTTTATGCCCTTTTAATGATTAAAAGTGCACATAAAAAATTAGAATAAGATATATTGACAAGTAGAAAAATATTTTATGATAAATAGAATTCATCTGTAGAATTAACTTCATCAATGAAAGCATTATAACTTATTCCAATTTTTTTGAGTAAGTTTTTGAAATTCTTCAATCTAGCCCATAATGTATTACACTTGTTCTAAAACTAATATTAGTATACTTTTTATTGAATTTTGCTTAAAGATATATCTTAATATTTTTCCAACCAAATTTGGAAAAGGTAGTAGTTATTTAATTTTCATTATTCACTTCTCTAACCATTAATGAGATTAAATGTACCCCTATGGTATCATTCTATAACCATACTTTTCATTTTCATACAATTATTAAAATCCTTTAATTTATTTAATGATTCCATCACTAAAAGTAATTACACATGAGTGAAAATAGAAAATAGAAACAAGAAACATGAAAGAAAGAGGAAAATATGAAAGAAGATTTCATAATAAAAACACAAGATTACTTAGATAGTTTAAACCATGTTTGTACTTGTATTCACGAGATTACTTATATGCTTTGATATTCACCTTATGACAATATTTATCCCAACTGATGTAACTCTAGCAAAGCTTTTAGAGCCTTAAATTATCTCTCACGAAGACAAGTAAAGGTATTGATTAAATAATGATAAGTATAGATCATCCTATATAATTCTATGTTTGACATGCTATATTTAAATTAGTTTAAGCAGCATATCTAAGTTTCATCATTCTTTTTTGTATTTTATTATAAAAGAATTAAGTTTATATTAGATTTAATAATGTGTCTATACCTCTTTTCTATTTTTTGTTATATAACGAATGAATTTTAGTAATTAACATTATACATAAAAATACACGTTAATATTAACCATATGCCAACACCAAAAACCAGCTTCACATAGACTCCAGGATGGGGTTTAGAGTCCTTATTCAATCCTATATCAATTACTTGAAGAGTTGGGTTGAAGATATGGATATACTCGTTCGATGATCTAGTGAAAGCACTTGTAAATGGTAGAGTAAGCATTACAATAAACCAACTCTCTTTCAATTAAATAGGCCAGCTCTCATTAAGTTGTAGAATTTGAGCATTGTAATAAGTCACTTGTCAAAAGAGACATGTATCTAATGAGATTAAAAAAGGTAAAATTGAAGCGTGGGAGGCTACTGTTTATTTTCAGGTTCTATAGAAATTGGAGTTAACACGTTATTGCAAAAGTAGTTAGTTTTTTTCTTCACTTCCCTAAGAAAAGCATTTATCACATGAGCAAAAATACGAGCAGGATCATCAATTATACACAATTTTTTTTTGTATTTTACAAAAGTTTATTTTTGTGAGCAAATCTCCTTTAACAATAGCCACCAGTAATAGGCCAACACAAGAAAACAAAGATAACACAAGAATCAAAAAGAACTGGTGGTAAGCAAAGATGATCAAACTATACCCAATAAATGATAAACGTGAAAAACCCAAAGATTAAATCAGTAAAACATAAGACAAAGAAAAACCCATTAAAAGAATATACAAAATTAAATTAATGAATATATTTGTCTTAGGCTCACTCATGTAGAAGAATTACAAACCTCCTGTCATAATAGTTTTAAAATTAGTATAAGTTTCGGTTTTGGTTTTAGTATAGTATAATATTAGTACCAGTTAATACCATATACATTTTGAATAAATAAAATAATAAAGTAGTATCTTAATATATTAGTTTATTATTTTTATACTTTACTTCAACTCATGTCTCAAAAATTCATAATAATATGAAATTATGAATTTGGTTAAACAAATATCTCTTCGCTTGTATTAATCAAAGCAGCACAGATTAAAATAGTGAGTCATTATTTTCACATGTTACTCATATAGATAAATATTATTTATATTTAGTATATAATAATAACCATAACTAATATAACAAATAGATTATTTAATTTTCATACAATTATAAAATTAAGAATAAAATGAAATACTTAAAATATTACAATTGATTAAAATAGTACATGACATAATAAAATCATCATAGGTCAATAATAATAACAGTTAGTGACTGCAAACATAGCAAAAAAAAAGCTAAATCTGAGATAAAAACACTTATAATTATAAGTTTTGTATCTATATTGCATATATATCTAATTTAGCATATGCATCAAATAAAAATAAAACCAAAAGTAAAAAGAAAAATAAAAAAAATCTGAAATTTCTTTCTACAACATATCCACTTAAATCATGTTACCCTAACTTTTATTTGATATAAAGTCTTCATCATTAAGAGGAGTCTCATCATCACTATAAGTTCAATGTACCAATTAACATATAAATACTTTCTTGTCAAAGATCGTCTTATAGTTCACTCTTATATATAAAATTTGGCTCGTCTAAAACTAAATATGTTAAGAGATCAATATGATTGAGGCAAATTGAATCAATAAAATTATTTCTTTTATTAAGATTCTTAGCAAACAAATAAAATTAGATTATTAACTTAGTATGGAAATATAAGAAAATATTTTTAAATTTATAATAATAATAATAATAATAATAATAATAATAAATAAATAAATAAATAAATAAATAAATAAATAAATAAAAAACTTTCTTGAATCTTTAAGTTGTATTAAAAAATATCGAATCATTTAAGTTCTTATGCTCTAATATATTTCATTTTTTAATAGATGAACTTAAATATACTCTAATTCCTTTCACACTTAACTGCAGTCACGCGTTGGCTAAGAATTTGAATTGTAAATCCTTGTAATTTTGGAACATTCCTTCCAAATTAGTTCCACCAAATAACTAAAAGATAATAAAAGTGATCTTATAAATAAGATAAAGTGATAAACAGTAATGAAGAAATATATACTCGAATTAAGTTTGACAATTTAACATATTGTAACGGACATCTCCCAAAATCAACTCGTGTATCTTTGTATTTCTCCATTTTTTAGCTAAAGAGATCTTGCAACATGTCATTTGAAACAATTATTGTGATAGTTAAGAACATTCCCCTGTTAATTTTAACTTTCTTTATGAAATTTGGTTTAAAACAACACTTATATTAAAAAATTCACTAGTAACAAACAAAAACGAGTAAAGTAATTCTTTCTACTTCTTATTTATGACTACAAGATAAGGTGTGTACAAAAAAGACATATTTTTTTTATGTTAACCTTGATTATTTCCTTTGCTCTTTTCTTATCACAATAAAAGTAACCCATCATTGACTTCTTATCACTATCATTTATATGAATACTCTTACTAAAGGCTGACTATCTCAGCTCATAAATTAATATTGAGACCAAAATTAATGATCTTAAAATATGATTATAGAAATTTCCATAGTATTAGATCTAAAATGTTAAGAAGTAATCTATTTATCATTTCTAAACATTTGTCTCGGCTCTTTTCTTATCACAATAAAAGCAACCCATCATTGACTTCTTATCACTATCATTTAAGTGAATACTTTTACTAAAGGTTGACTATCTCAGCTCATAAACTAACATTGAGACCAAAATTAATGATCTTAAAATATGATTATAGAAATTTCCATTCCAGTAAATGATCTAATATGTTAAGAAGCAATCTATTTATCATTTGTAAATATTTGTCTTGGCTCTTTCTTCATTTGAATAAAACACTATAGTGATAAGAAATTATTTGCAAATTTTACAATAGTATGATGAGAAAAATGTAAATCATTTATACAATCTTTTCTCATCAAATTCAATATCCATGCACGATTCTAAATAAACTTAGAAACTTTTCTCATTTATACAATCTTTTCTCATCAAATTCAATATCCATGCACGATCCTAAATAAACTTAGAAACTTTTCTCACTTTGTCCACAGTTACATCAATGATATGAAAATATCTACAATCTCTTATATTTTCTAGCATTAGGTTAATACAATATGCAATACAAGGAGTCTAATAGAAACAAGTATACTTGCTTTATAGCCTCATAATAGCTTCTTTACAAGCAACATCATTGTTAGTAATGAACTATACATCTTTTTTAAGCCCAATTTTATTTATAATTTTACCAAATATCTCCAACAAAGTATTAAGATCTTATATAAGGCTTGATGTATCAATTGACTTCAAAAATATTATTCCCTTAACATAATAAACTAAAAAAATTCATAATGAGCTTATGTCTTTTATTTATCTAACCATCGCTCATGATTGAATACCCATAAATTGCTTAATTCATTCTTCTTTTACTCAAATAATTTTTTTTATTTCACTAATAATGTTGCTTAGAAGATTATCTTTATAGTCATTGGTTGAATAAGTTCTAAATCCTAGAACAACAAAGGCAATAACATCTACCATAGACTAACAATAATAAGATTTGGCAACATTGAAATGACAACATCATACCACCATTTAATGATTGTCATTTTTACATTATAAGCAACTTCTTTAGATTATAATACACTTCAGATAGAAGGTTGAGCTCTAGTACTTGTTTATAGGGCAAAAATGTTAAGCGTTTGTCTTCTTCTTTTCTTTGTATTGGTTACACCAATCACTTACTTGAACAACTTGTGCTAATGACTTTAACAATCCCTTTAAAGAATGATCACCTGTCTAAATTGAATATAAGTATATTTTTGGTTTTTTTAGTAGAATTGTTCTTTATCCTTATACGTGTCTAAGTAGAGTAAATGTATCTTCTTCATATGGATATGTTAAGGAATAAATACATTCTTGGACTTTTAATAGAGTTTAAATCTTAATTTGCCCATATTAAGTCCATAGCATACTTATTAATTATAATATTGTTCCTCCATTTGGTTATATTGTGATAAATCTATACTTTACTAAATTTGGTGTTAAAATAGTTGAAATGGCCTTGTTTGTTTAGAGGAACTTCTAAAACAAACATGGCATTTTGCATCAGTCTACCTCAAGGCTATGAATTGAACTAGAAAAATGGTTCTCAAGTTTTATTTTGTACGAATAGAATTGTAGTGAAAAGCTATAAGGATTGCGTAAAATCTTAAAACCTAGAAAGAAGAGATGACTGATAAAAACATTATTATATCTCGTACAAATTTCCTTGTTGCCTTAAACAGAAGCTTGAAAAGCATTTCATTCAGACACTTATAACAATCATGAAGGAGAAGATGAAGGTGATAAAGAAGACGACGGAGAAGATGAAGACGACGAAGTAGATCATGGCGATAAGGAAGATGCCCGCTGTTAGCTCAAGGTTTATTATTAATAATTTTGATGATAAGTATATAATATTTTAAAATTAAAAATTGGTTTATTTCTCTTTATTCAAATAAGTTACAATATAAATTTTAAAAGGATATAAAATCCAATTATTTACGATAGGATAAATGTTTTCTTTTTTGCAGGAACCTTCTTAATAAACTTACATGATTTATTAGAAATGATTCCACAAATATTCGGAAGGATATTACTATCACATAATTCGACAATTAGCTCTGAGATATTGTCAAATTTTTTAAAACGTCTGGACATGGAAGATTTTAGGAAAGATGATATCAAAGAGTCTTTAGATTCAAAGACAACTCGGAATATAATTGAAGCAATGACTAATTGAAGAAAATGTCTATTTAAGGAAGAATCGCTACATTTGTAAACAAGTCAGATTTTTTGAAATACATTAGCAATATCAATATTCTCGAAAAGTCGTATCTTTATCAAACTCTTTGTGCCTTAGAAAGAGAAAATACTCTATTGATAGAGATTGTTATTCCTTGAAGCTTACACTAAGCAAACCGTATATTCATTTTTGTTGAGAGATTGTAGAGGCTTGTTAAACACTACGAGTATGGAAGGTTGAAGAACTTTGAAAAAAAATGTACTTGTGAGCTTGAAGAGGCTCGTCAAAATTTATTACTTGGAGTTTTATAGTGAAATACTCAAGTTGGATACTTAGGGAGTGGACATAAGCTTTGTTACAAGCCGAATCAGGATAAATTGACTGTGTCATTCTTTCTCTCTTCTTAACTTTTAAATTTTCGTATTATAGCGTTTATGTTTTTAATTTGCAAGAGGCTCCTTCATTTTTAAAATTGAATAGACTCTTTCTGTTTTAATATTGTAAGAGGTTTCTTTTGTTTTAAATATTAACAAGCTCTTTTATTTTGAACATTAATAGGCTCCTTTTATTTACAGACTCATTTCATTGAAATTTAACAAGCTCTTATTATTTATGAATTGATAATAACTTGCAAAATTTTTAAGTCACGTACAATTTACGACTCTCTTTTGCGAGTTTGTTTTATCACCCCCAAGTCTGACGGTGGCAACAACAATGAGTTCAAAGTGAAGAATTGCTGTGTCAAGTCAAATATAGAATGGCGTGAGACAGAGTCGAGATTGAAGAAAAGGTTATAGATAACATTTTTTAAGTCTAATTGTTTAAATATTTATTTTTATTTAATACTAAGTGCCCCAGGTTTCTGATTGGTACGGATTTAAGGAGTCTGGGAAACGGGAAAATATTGCTAAGTGAGGACCAAATTAGAGAACTCTGGATGATAATAGTGCTGTTTTGGGATATAATGTGTACGAAATTAATGTTTGGTCTAATATAGAATTAGGAACATTTTTCAACGAGTGAATGTAGCTTTCAAATATCAATTGGAGCTAAGTCGATGCTAAAATGCAAAATTTTGTCACGATTGTCTCATATTTGATATGTACTGAGCCTCTTGTCCATACGGAGATGGGGCTATTCAAGCTACCTACACTACCAGTCCAAGCAAGGGAAGCGTGAGCCTTGTCAATGATAATTGTCTGCCCTTGTTCTCACTCATCTCTGTACCATTAAATAATTGCAACTTCTCAATTTAATTCGTATAACGTGACGTTCTACCTAAATACAAACGATTACCTTGTGGCTTGTATCATTATAAAACATTTTTTAAAAATAGCAAAATTAATTCAGAAGCCTCCAAAGTCTAGATATTAGAATTTGAAGTGATGAAGCAATTAGAATTGCAAATTGGTTGATATTCAAAACAATCTCAACCTCTGAAATAAAGAGGAGTGAGGCTGGCCCGTGGCCTACAAGGAGCGAACAAGACGGTACTCCCAACTTGCCCCTCTATCTATCCCATGTAAAAGCTTGCACCTCCAGCTGCAATGACTCACCACTATCAGTGCTAACGTACCCTCTACCGACAATTTTCCAGTTCCCTACTTTGTCCTTTCCCCACAGCCTACGCTTTTCTCACGTGCCTCACCTGTTTGCCATAAAGCAAGGCAACCGATGCCAGTGTTTTATTTAAAGAAAGCGAAAGATAACTCGCTGGCGTATTATCGAGTGTCTCCAATCCCACGAAATTCGCCGAGCCTTCTTCTTATAGGCACTTCGCTTCCACCCAATCATAGCACGCGTTGTCAATCCTACAACTGATTCCGCGCGTACGGTCTCGGAGATTCGACAAATCTTTAAAACATGGAGAGGGATTGGTAAAGCTATAGCTTTGCCTCTGCCTTTAAGTCTAAAGCTTACCTAGGTATCTAGTACGTGGTTAAGGTTCACTAACATCACCGACACATCTGCTTGTGTCTTTTTCGTAAACTCCTGACGTTTTATTTCAAGAAGATTAAGGAATCGATGTTTTGATTGAAATTTTGGGGCTTTGTTGATTATTGCCGCTATGCTATTACTTTCTGGTTTAGGGTAAAGCATAATATGCATTGAATAGGACATGCTATTTGCCTTTTTTCATTAGTAACAAAACTTTAGCTTAATTACCTCAATCAGAGGCTACAAGTGTTTCAAAATCTTGTTTTTAAAATTTCCCACCTGCGTCCACCCACCAAACAGGACTCCCTACAAAAGCAAAACTTGAGAAAGGTGATACCTTGAGATCTTCATCATTGACCTCATGGCTTGCAGTCTTTAGACCTATAAACTTACAATTGATGACCTATTCAGCATCAGCAAACTTAAATTTAAAAGATTTATAAATAAAAAAAAACTATGTAATGATACAAGTAATTACACAAAATGCATTTCATTCGTCACTATCGTCATCACCCCCTTCCTCAATTGGTAAAGATGCAAGCTTTGATCTTGATGATGGCGGTGATGATGAGGGCCTTTTCCTAGTTTTACAAAACTGATAAATGCTATTAGCTTCCATTCTCTCTACCACGAAATGGCCTAATGAGTTCACTGTTTCCACCAAGTTCTCTTCGCATAAGAACTCATCACTGAAGACTTTCTCCACTTCCCTGTCAAATTCATGCACAAACACATGCGTCTTCTTGTCACCGCCTCTCTTACTCCTCGCCAACACACCGCCGGTGAATATCGGCGACATCCTTCCGGGAGCCGCTGGAAAATACCCACGTGGACCATCAACCAAGATCACATCCCATGCCACTTCGTAGATGTGATTCGGCATGTCGTTTATGGCAAGCTTGCAATCAGAGAACAACAAGTTCTGCACAGGCCTACACTGGTCTTCCACTTGAGAGTTTGTGAGCGAGAGAAGCTCACTCATGTCGCTGACCTTGGTTGTGTATTGAATGTCATAAGCCTCGATCTCCGGGTGGTTTTTCTCAAAGGTTGACACGTAGTACTCACTCTCGTCGAGGAAAATCGTACGGCCGTGGAAATTAAGTGATTTCCACAGAAGGGTCTCGTGGGTTAGGCCGAAAATGAGGAAGTTGCAAGGAGAGCAGCGGTGGAGAGCTGCAGCCACGGCGTAGAGCTCGGCGGCGGTCATGTGAGGGGTGGTGGTATTCGATTTGGCCGCGTAGTGAATGAGGGCTGCGGCTGTGGAAGAAGGTAGAGGAGATGATAAGGCAGAGGAGGCGGCGACGGTGGCGGCTGAGGAAGGAACTGTGGTGGTGGTGAAGAGGGTGATAGTAAAGAGTAAGGTGAGAAAAGTGAGGATGAAGAGTAACCAAAGGCGGTTGGAAGTTTGTGTCTTGTGGATTGAAGGGTGGAGGACAATGAGCTTTGTGTTGGTGTTGCTCTTCATTTCCTAGAATAGAGATATATTGTCAAACACTCGCTCACTCTCTCGAGCTGTGTCTGATTATTTCCCAGTTGAAAACTTGAAATAGGATTTCAATTTGTCGTAAGTTGGGAATTTTAGAGTTAAATGAGAGGGATCCACGGAGGAGATTGAGAAGACTTGCTCGAATCCCAATGGAAGAACGAAAGAGTTTTGTGAGGCGGACGGTGGTAGGGTAAGGTCTATCAAGAACGGTGGTGGAATTGTTTGGTAGTTTGGTTCAAAAACTTGGATTTAATGTTCATAACCATTATTTCGGTAAAATCTACAATTCCTCCGGATAACATATTCTAATGCATGAATGACTCATTTAATTTAATGCTTGATATAAGTTACAAGATTCTAATTTACTACCTAAAGTTTGACTTTTTTTTTGCAAGTTTTATTACCATTTTTTTAATTAGACACAATGAAGGTAAAGGTGGCTTGTTCGTTATTGAATATTGAGCAATAACCCATTTGGTCAAGTTCTCAAGTCAATTAAAAAAACTCTAAGATTCAGAATCTTAATAAAGTGAAACAAATAGAGCTAACCTTAAACCTTGAGCTGAGAAGGGATAACGTAAATTGCCTGGCAAATTCTCTCATGACAGTCTTACCTTAGGTTAATTTTTCTCATTCATTTTCAACAGTGATAGATCTAAAAAAAAATTTTGTTTTTAGATGTACGTTGAAGATGTATAAACCTTGAACTATGATCACTATGGAGAAATATATATATTTATATTGAACTAATGTAATGTCCAGTCAAGATTTGCCACAAGAGATAATAAAACTCTAATCGTATTTAATTTAGTCACTAGTGAGAAAGTTTCTTGATAATCAACCTCGTATGTCTAAGTATAGCATTTTGTCACTAATCTTGCTTTGTATTGCTTAATCAATCCACCTTCCTTGCACTTAACTGAAAATACATCTTTGCATCTTATTGTCCTTTTTCCATTTAGAAGTGAAGCAAGTGCCCATATCTTATTTATCTTCCATCTCTTCCTTCATACCTTAAATCCATTTAGTATCCTTTAGTGCCTCTTCAATACTTACGGAACCTGATGAGATAAGAGATTGTTGACAAATTATTTCATTGGTTCCGAGAGCTTTTCAATGGACACATTATTGCCCAATAGGATATTTTAATTGTCACGCTCCCAATTTAGAAGAAAATCTCTCTGGTGGCTTGCCCTGATTATGCTTGAAAGGTAAGTCATAGCTAATGGGAAAAAGAGTATCATGGTATTAAAAATTTGAGGTATAATTACAAAGCCTAGAGAGATTATTTAGTGATAGGAATTATTTCTACATTTATTTCTATGAACCTTTTATTAGAGGAGATATATTTGGGTCATTAAATCTTGGCCATTCAAGTTGCAGCTAGTTTACCTTTTCATCAGAATTCTCCTCTGAAAAGGAGAATTAGATGTTTTAGACATATAGAAAGTACTAAATTCTAGGAATGTGACTTCCATCATTACATATGTTAAGATTATATGTAATCTGTGTGGATATGAATGAAGGCAATACATCCAAAGATTTCTGGTGGCATCATCAAGAATAGAAGTAACATAACGAAGGTAGATAAAACTTGAAGGGGTGTCTACATCTCATTTACTTTCGACGACATTTTATTAATGATATAAATTATCGTTATGACAACATCTGGCTAGTAATGACTTGGCATATTAGCTTCAATGAGAAGAGCTCGAGCACTTTCAAAGATGTGGCAATTTTTTGATTTGATGATCCCATTTTTTTTAGAACTGTATGAACATGATGTCTTATCAATAATCTCGTACTAATAAAATAAGTCACTAAAATAAGCATTTATATATTTACCATAATTATTTGACTAAAGAACCCTAATTTTAGTGGAATATTAAGTTTAAATCATCATGTAAAAGTATTGAAATGTTTCAAAAACCTAATCTTTATATCTTAACAAAAATAACCATGTCATACTTTTGCGATCATTTATAAATATAAAAAACCATTGATAGTCAAACATATTAGGTTTTAGGATGGTTCCCACATATTAATATGAATCAATGTAAATAGAGCTACAATTTTCATGAAACTTTACGAATTACTAGCTTAATGATTTTTAGCCAAAATACATGTCTCACACTTATATTCAAAGTTAGGTCAGGCTAAAAACAAACCAAAAAAATACATGTCTTAAATAACTGAATGAAGGATGACCTAACCAACAATAGCAAAACCAAGTCTACTTCTCTTTGGATTTATTTTGATAGGTAGTTTGATATGTATAATTCTTCGAAGTAGTATTCTCCCTTTTTAATACCACACCCAATGATCTCCTTAGTAAGAATATCTTAAAGAAAGAAAATATAAGAAAATATTGAGGTAAATAATTACAACACAATGTAGTTATTTTATAATCTGGCTCAAGAAAGAAAAGGAATCAAAAAGTATTGAATGGGGATAAGTTAGGTTTGGCGCATATGAATTAATAAAGATTGGATCTTGCATAATCTTTTTAATTATAGAGGAGAACCACTAAGTTTACTAAGAATTAATATTTCAGGAGGAAATACTCTGTGGGCTGAATCACACAAATTTTATTATAAAATTTAATAAAAATTACATGCTCTAATGCCTTTATATAGGCTTAGAATAACAAAGCGCAATCCCACTCTAATTAGGAAAACAACCATGCTTCTAGTGGAATTGAAAAAGCTTAATCCTACTCTAACTAGGAAAATCTAACTTATTATTAGAATTAAGAAAATAACTAATTAAATTATAATTAAATTATCTTTTTAAAAGCCCAAAATAAGGTATGTCTAGCTCATTACTCGCAAGGATTAAATCTGTCTGATTATTTTCAATTAAGCCCAATGCTCCTGCACCATTCTCTCCTTCATCGATAGAAGTTATCCTCAACTTTTAAAGCTTATCATCATCAAATTAAGGACTTAAATATCTAACATTGAATTTAGTAGAAACATCGTATTCTCCTGAATGATTAAGCTTGTAAGCACTATCTCTATTTCACTCAATGACTAAAAAAGGACCATCTGTACAAGGCTTCAACTTGTTCTTGCACTTTGACGGAAACCTCTCCTTGCTAAGATGAAGCCACATAAGATCTCTAGGTTTGAACTTTAGTTGCTTGTAATGCTTATGAGCTTTAGCCTTGTATAACTTATTTACCTTCTTAATCTTAGCACGAACTTGCTCATAAAGCTTGTTCATCATCTCAACTTTAGCTTTAGCATCACAATTCATGAGCTCTTTCTTTGGAATAATAACCAAATTAATAGGGAGGTAATGATTAATGACATAAACTACCTCAAATGGAGAATGCCTTATAACATAAGTAGGCAAATGATTATAAGCAAACTCTACTAATAAGTAGAAACTATAGTATATTTTACACCCCTATTTTATATTATTTACATAGCACATTTGGGTTAAATTATTGCATTTTCTTATTAATTATTCAATTTATTTAATTTTATATTTTATTAAAAAAGGCTTTAAATTTTACTAAATATTTCTTATAGGCTTGATGGACATAAGGAAAGTAATCTAGAAGAAAATCTAGCCCAAAATAAAGTTCAGCTTTAAAGAAAGTCCAGAATTAAGCAATCAGCCCACTAGAAGCAGTAGAAAAATTACAATAGAGAAAAAGCCAAAACGTAGTAATAGAGAAGAAAATCAATAGATAAAAAGTAATACTCCAGTCTCCAAAATGCAAAGGAGAAAACAAGACCCAAACGGTACAACAAAGGAAACAAACAAAATGAAACAGAGAAGAGAGAACTAAGTAAAAAAAATTTAGCAACAAAATAAGCAAAATGTAGGGAATTAGCCATTGCAGCTGAGATGGGAGTAGGCACAATAACATGCGAGTGGTTGATGCATAATAACTTAAGAGAGAA
>JAOQMS010000180.1:40246911-40259504 GCA_027563885.1 Erythroxylum longipes | reverse complement strand
ATTTAATTTGTTATTCCAACTAAATAATAATAAAGAATAATAATAAATGCTAATTTTCAAAAACACGATATCAAAAACTATCAAAACCATAGAGATTCCATTAACTATTTTTTCCTCTTAGTTCTGTCGCTGGCATTAGTTGGGTGTTGGACAAAAGTCTGCAGACAGGGACAAAAGTTTTTGTCCTTCGATTTTTAGAGAAACAAAATTTTTTGTCCTTGTCATCTAGGAACAGATGACAAAATTTTAGAGACAGCTATCAAACATGAGAGAGGGACAAGATTTTTTTGTTTTGTTTTTTGTCCCTACTAACGGGAACGGCAACCATACGTAAGTGACATAGGCCAAATAATCTAACGATATTATCCAAAGGAATGATTAGTTCAAATCGGAGAACTTGACTCCTTTTGAGGTGACGTTGGAACAGAAGGGAAAGTGATTTTCTTCACTTTTAATAAAAAATCTTGTCAAAAGCAAGTGAAGAAATCCATTTTCTTTTTCCTGATTTTCTATTCAATTTAGAGCATTTTTCGAAGATTCAACTTAAAAATCTGGGGATTTGATTTGATATTTAATGGTAAAGCTCAACCTTTAAAGAGAATTAGCTCCTCGTCCCAACTTTTATGTCTGGCATTTGCCTCCACTTTTTATCACTTCATTTTCATGCTTTTGTTAGTTGAGATCATAATTTGCTCTGGGAAAACCAAAAACCTTATCTTTGTTGCATCTACCCACAAAGCACGCTAGTTGGTGTTCTTATTTTGTTTATCATCGAAAGTCTACAAAACTATAATTGAATACAGAATATGATCAGATAAAGAAAAAAGTTGATCAGTTTTCACTTAACCCCGTTGGCTTGAGATTCTAACCAAACTTTAACCATTTAAATTTCTTGCTAGACCCTACTATTTGAAAACTACATGCTTAATTGGGCGATAGACAAGAATATTTGAAGGGCTCGAACACATGCTAATCACAAGCACTTTTAGCGAAAGCTAATCAAATTAACCTTGTCGGGTGATTAAGACACGCTTTTTCCCATATTACAATGTTCTTTGTCTTAGTTGTAGTACTCATTATTATGCTCTCTAAAACTTGAACTCACCTCACCAATAATTGTTTCATTCTCTAAGAAAAGCTAATTTATGAGTTGAACGTGGTTTAGCAAGTTACATGACGACAATCTTGGCCAAAAATATAATTAACATGAGTGCTGGTTGGTAACGTGGAGGCATATTCGATTTCCATCAACATAATGTACTTTTTTTCTTTTGCACTGTTGATTGTTAAATAAGCTAAAGAAAAGAATGACTAACAAATACATATGTCAAAAGTAATCATTCTGCAATTCCTTGGCACGTATTTGTAGATTTCTAGTGCACACGTTCGTGTCAACAATTTCCAATTTACAGTTATTGGGCCGAGTAGTGTTTCTATGAGAGCTTCCCGCCTATTTCAATTTCATGGCCTATTGGATCTGCCATAAGCAATCATTAGTTGCTGAGAAGCTCTTGTCACCTTTTATTGACCTTTTTCATTTTTAGTATTTTAAAATACATCCATGCAAACCTACAGTATAGTTGTTATATTTGTTTAAATTTATATTTTCATCCTCAAATATATTATATCTAGTTTTTTAAGTAAAAAATTTCTTTCAAATTTTAAAATTTTCATTATAGTATAAATCAAATACTAATATTTGAAAATGTTTAAAATCTATCAAATTCAATTTTAGCTAACAAAATTTTTGTTTTAATTAAGTTTTCGATAATGATATATCTTTTTTTAATTTTTACCTATTGTCAACCTAAAACCTTAGGATTCCACTACTATACTATCTAACAAAAGTGGAAAGCCCCTCACTATTTCCCTCGTTTCTGTTGTCTTAAGCACTCCATCTTTTAGAAAGAATATTGCACAAAGAATTGATGGTCTCAGCTCTACTAATATAGAGACTGAGATGGAAAAATTCATTAAAAAGAGAATTGAAGCTAGTAGCAACATTACACATATATAAGAGGACATTTTGTATAAGACAAAAATAGAAAATAAATTGTAACAAACTCAACAACTCTTAGCTTCTAGAATCACAGCTGGCACCTTTTATTTCCTCCAAAGGTAACAAGGCCTCTGAATGATTTGCACCGTTTTGATCTTCAATATCCCTCCTCAAACTGGAGAGAGGTAACGGTCGAATCCGAACTCCCAGTTTGTTTCTAAGAGACAAGAACTTTGGTCCAGTGATGATTTTAGTTAAACCATCAGTCAATTGATTCTCTGAAGGGATATACCTAACCTCAAGCTTTTTCTCCAGTATCTTATCACAAACAAAATGCTGATCAACTTCGATATGCTTGGTTCTGGTATGATACACAGGATTGCTTGCCAATTGCCCTGCACTCATATATCGCACCACGTTATCGGAATTGTCTCTGTTGAAAATCCAAATTCGTCCAAGAGTGTTTGAAGCCATGAAATTTCACAGCTCACAAGAGCAAGAGCACAATATTCAAATTCTATGCTAGAGTGCGCAACAACATTCTGTTTCTTGGAGCTCCATGAAATTAAGTTTTGACCAAAATAGACACAGTAACTACCGGTGGATTGGCAATCATCCTTATCATAAACCCAGTCTGCATCAGAGTATCCAAATAAAGAAAAATCTGTGCAAGATTGCAGGTAAATACCCATATCCTTAGTCCTTTTCAAATATCATAAGATCCTTTTTACAGCGCGCAAATGTTTAGTCATAGGCTCCTGTAAAAACTGACTCAACTTGTTAATAATGAAGACTAATTCAGGCCGTGTGTGAGTAAGATATTGCAATGAACCCAAAATTTTCCTGTAGACAATAGGCTCTCTGAGTTTTTCTCTTTCATTAATAGTTAATTGTTTATGCCCAGTGGCAGGAGTAAAAAACGACTTTGAGTTGTCCATTCCTGTTTTCTTTAGAAGATCCTCAATATATTTTATCTGAGTCAAGTAAAAACCATTATGATATCGCATTACTTCTATCCCTAAAAAGAGATGTAAAGAGCCCAAATCCTTAGGAGAGAACAGGGCATTTAATTCTTGCATAAATTTGTTGAGAAGCTTGGAGTTATTTCCTGTGGTAATTATATCATCCACGTACACCAAAATAAACATCATCTGATCACCTTCTTTGTAAATAAACAGTGAAGAATCACACTTCGCACCTGTGAAGCCCTAACGAAGTGAGGTGTGTCTTAGTTTGTCAAGCCAGGCTCGAAGAGCCTGTTTTAACCCATAGAGAGCCTTATGCAGTTTTAGAACATACTTGCTTGTGTTTTCCTCCTCAAGTCCTTCAGGTTTTTGTAAATAAACAGTCTCGTATAGATCTCCATTGAGAAAAGCATTGTTGATATCCATCTGTTTAACTTCCCAGTTCTTTGTCACATCAATGGAAAGAATAATTCTAAATGTAGAAGCCTTGACAACTAGGCTAAATGTCTCTCCATAATCAATACCTGCGTGTTGGTGGAAGCCCTTAGCAACTAGGCGTGCTTTACAATGTTGAAAACTACCATCCAAGTTCTTTTTAATCCAAAACACCCATTTACTATCAATTATATTCATTCCAGGTATAATAGGAGCTAATGACCAGGTATTGTTTCTTTTCAGTGCATCAATTTCTTACTTCATGGCTGCTGTCCACTCCTTGGAGGTCAAGGCTTGATCAAAAAATTATGGTTCAATAACATCAGTGGGGATGAGAGAAGTGTTAAGTAAATAATAATTTGAAAGGTATTGGTTTGGCCTTGTGATGCCTATTTTGATCGAGTTATTATCCCATGCTGCTAAAATTGACTTTCATTGTTTTCATATTGCAGAGTCGTAGAATGAAGATCAAGCTTATGATGGGATACTGCAGGTTCTTTAGAGGAAACATTAGTATTCTCAAAAGAAGCAATATCATCAAAATTTTTAGTTTCGAAGCAGTAGGAATCAGGTATAGTTTCATTTAATGCATTTGATAGTAGTGAGTCAGACTTACCATTTGTGCTTTGTCCAACAGGAGTAGAGGCATCAAGAGGATTTTTATCAGGATTGGTAGGATTAGAGATGGTTGGCATAGAGTGTGATGTAGGAAGATTCCAGTCAGTAAGAATGATTGTTTTTTGAGAGGTACAATTTTGGTATTTAGAAAAGAAGTAGAAAAAGGGAATTCAGTCTCATTAAAAACATGTCTGGATACGTACATCTTTCTTGTTGGACTCAAACTCTTAAAACCTTTGTGATGATCACTGTATCCTAGGAAGACACACTTAATTGAATGGAATTGAAATTTGTGGGATCGGTAAGGGCGAAGGCATGGATAACAAGCACAGCCGAATGTTTTGAAGGATTTGTAATTTGGTTTCTTATGATATAGCTTTTCTACTGGTGATCTGTGGTCTAAAACAGGTGTTGGAAGTCTGTTTATGAGGAAGACAACAGTATGGAAAGCTTCAGGCCAGTATTTTTTAAGGACATGTGAATGAGCTAGTAAGGTTAATCCGGTCTCTGTAATATGGCGATGTTTTCTCTCTGCACGGCCATTTTGAGGGGAGGTATGAGGACATATGTATTCAATTTTGATTCTTGCTGATTTCAGATAAGTTGCTAAAACAAGAAATTCTCCCCCCATATCTGTCCTTAGGCATTTTATTTTTCGTTCAAGAGTATTTTCTATCAAAGTTTTAAAATCAATAAACACTTGTCGGAGGTTTGATTTTAGTTTAAGAGGATAGATCCAAGTATATCTAGTATAATCATCCAAGAATAAGGCATAATATCTATAACCAGACACTGACATAATAGGAGAGGGTCCCCACAGGTCACTGTGTATGAGTTCTAATGGTGCTGTTGCTTGAGAAGTGGATAAGTTAACTGAAAGAAGATGGGACTTTCCCAATTGGCACGCATCACAAAAGTTTAATTTCTCACTGATATAGGTTTTATTACATTGAGATAAAACTTTAGATAGAACAAAAGAAGAGGGATGACCTAGTCGACTATGCCACAGATCAATGGTCTTCTGCCTTTTTGATTACTTGGATTGACTGATGGTTAGGATGTTGGATGACTGATTTTGATGTTGTGGATGAGATGTGTTGATTTGATATAAACCTTCTTTATGCTCCCTTCCAGTAGAACTCTGCTCGAGTGTTGATCCTTCACACAACAACCAATTGCATTAAAAATAACATCAACAGAGTTAGCATTAGCTAGTTTAGAGACGCTAATAAGATTCTTTGTAACTTTAGGTACATGAAGTGTATTCTTGAGTAAAATTATGTCACCATTAGCAGTAGAGAATTCAGTATTACCAATTTTGCTAATACTCAGTTTTTCACCGTTTGCAGCCATTAATGTGTCTTTGCCAGTGTAGACTTGTTGTTGTTTGAGATTTTCAGCATCATGTGTGATATGATTACTGGCTCCGCTGTCTAGATACCATTTTGAGTCTGGTAGGTTGTTTGAGGAAGCTAGAAAAACTGAATTTTGATTTCTGGAACTAGTATCTGGTAATGCTCCCATGTATGCTTTATCAAACCGAAAATAGCAGGCAGCTGTTGTATATCCAAGTTTACCACAGACATGGCATTGGGGTCTGTTTTGATTGGTATATTGAAAACCTCTTCCTCTTTGGTTTTTTCCTCCTCTAAAGTTGTTATTACTAAATCTTCCTCTATAGAATTGATTTGAGTTCCTGTTATTTGTGTTATTTCCAGTGCTTTTCATGAAGTTTGCAACCAATTGACCAAGGGTCATAGTAGAAAGTCCAGCATTTAATTGCTCCATTCGTCATTCATAGCTGAGGAGCTTGGATTGAAACTTAATCCAGGATAAGTGCTCGTATTCATTGATTTGGCACACAAGAGGGTTGTATTCTTGTGAATCCAGGCCAGCAAGAATCTGTGTGATTAGATCTTCCAAGGAAACATGGTGTCCTGCCAAGGTGAGATTATCTGCCAAGTTTTTCATGATTCTGAGATAGTCTTCCATTTTGAGACTTCCTTTCTGCTGTTTAACAAACTCGCGTTTATAAAACACAATGTTTGATCAAGTTTTGATGCCAAATAATTCATTGATGGCAGTCCAAAGTTGTTCTGAGGATTCACATCCCATCAGCTCGGATGCAACCACGGTCTCGATGGTGTTGTAGAGCCACCCCAACAATATCTGGTCAGTCGCGAACCATTCATCGTATTCAAGATTGAGTATTATGATAGCTATATCAGTACTAGTAGCTGTTTGAATGAATTTTAGTGGAGTAGGTCTGGTTATGGTGATGATATTCTCCAATCTGTTGCCACGAATAATAGGTAACACCATATTTTTCCATAATAGAAAATTGGTATGGTTCAATTTAACAATGGAATAAGAACTCAAAGAATGATGAGGAGAAGAAGTTGGTTTGATAAGAGAATTGATATTCATTACAGTAGGTATTAAAGAAGTTGGCACTATGTTGGAGGTTGCTGAATCTTGGCCAGCCATGATAGCACAGCTTTGATACCAAGAAAGAATATTGCACAAAGAATTGATGGTCTTAGCTCTACTAATACAGAGATTGAGATGGGAAAATTCATTAAAAAGAGAATTGAAGCCAGTAGCAGCATTACACGTATACAAGAGGACGTTTTGTATAAGACAAAAATAGAAAAAATTGTAACAAACTCAACAGCTCTTAGTTTCTAGAATCACAGCTGGCACCTGCTATTTCCTCCAATGGTAACAAAGCCTCTGAATGATCCGCACCGTTTTGATCTTCAATACTTTTAACATAAGATAACAAATGCATTTAAATGATTCTTTACATTTGTTCCAACTGATAAATGTCGGTTTAACATTTAGTAACTTTGCTCAATCAATTTATTGATAGTTATGATCTTCAAGCTGTGACTCTCTTTCAATCCTAATGATTGCATCACATTGAGAAGAAAGTGTTGGAAAATTAGAAAGAGATCCGATCTCATATGTAGAGGAATAATTACGATTTTTTTAATATAATTTCTCAAAGTCAGAATTATTTATATTCTATAAAATGATTAACACATAAATCATAATAAAGCAAGAATTATGATTCATATCTTCTTTCGAAGCTTAATCTTTTGGTTAAAACATTTTTAAAATTGACTCATTTCAACCATTTTAGTTGTGTAAGTATCCGACCTCTACAAGTATCCACATAACGAATTGAGAGAACTCTACAACTATTGTAGAGAGGGTTAGACAAAGAATGTTAGCTCTTTTAGAGCTTAAACTTATTTATAATAGACTTTGAACATTTTAGTTATTTAACTAAAATTAAAATTAAAATTTATTTTTAATTAAACTTTAATTAGAATTATAATTAATTTAGTTAAATACCAGTTAGGTTCAAATAAGATCCAATATATTGTATTGATCATCATTTATTAAATATCTTATATTTAATTATAAAGTTTCTCAAACTTTTCAATCAAGTTAAACTTGATTAAAACACTTTTCTTTCTTCAACTTGTTCTCTGTGTGTGACTTGCACTACAACAAGGTAGCCCTTTGGCCACTTTTTTTTGGCGTTAATTTCAAAATTGTAGTTAAAAGTAGGTTTTTGGCGATGCTTTCGGAAATCGTCGCCAACAATGGTTAGCCTTTAGTAACGCTTTTCTTGAATCGTCGCAAGAAGCTTATCCTTTGGCGACGGTGTATTAGTAGCATCACCATATGGGAAGTCTTTGGTGATAATTTTGTTAATCATCGCGAAATGCGAAGATCGTTGCCAAATACTTAAATAACAAAATAACTCTATTATTTATAATTATAAATTTACCAACTTTTCCTTTATCATTTTATGACTGAAACATCATATTCATAAAAGAAAATTTTAATATTATTGACAATGATTCTAATTCTAAAAACAAAGTTAGCTAATAAAAATGTCAAATCATTTCAAAATTTTATGAAAGTATACACTCAAAATTAAATAATATTACATGGATTTATGTTTTTTATTTTTCTCTTTTAGATTATATGATTTGACAATTTTATATTGTGTCATAAAATTTTCAAATAGTTTTAACATGAAGTTTGTAACATAATGATATATGATTCTTATAAAAAATAATAAATAATTATATATGGTAAGTAATACCATATTTTAATTAGAACTTTAACAATTCTTACAGACAAAATAATAAATAAAGGAAATTTCTAAATGAAGTTCATGCTTATTCAATCAAAGAGAAAAAGATATAATTATTTTTCTAAATTTCAGGTGACATGAGACTCAGTAAATAAGGTAAAGATGTTTCCTATGTCTGGATTTCTAAAAAGGCTCCTTGCACATTCGAAGGCATCAATTAAAACAGACAAAGATCTTGCCTAAAAGTTGATTTATTGACAGCCTTTTCCAACAAGTTCTTGGCTTTAACTAAATAAGCAGAGTATACCTTGGAAGATTTTCCAGATGTATTATGGAACGATAAATTAGATGAAAAGCACGTACCATGTGCTTCACCTAAGGAATAAACAGTATAGAATAATCACTTTAATTTCTTCACAATTCTTTGAAAAATTAAATCCTAAAGACTAAAACAACCAAATCAAACGGCATAAGGAATCCAAATTCTAACACATACATACCCGATTGAATGACTTCATCTTCATTATAACAAATAGACATAGTTTTCACAAACGACAACTGTTTCAAAGCTACCAATTAGCCTAATCTTGTACAGACCATTATGGTATCACCACCACCTCCATTTTCATTAACATTCGCTTGAAGATTCGAGGAAGCTTTACACAACACATAGTATATACAATCACACGTTCATCTAATAGCTTCTTAAAAGAAAATGAGATATAGATAATAAAGAAAGAGAGTGAATTCAACTGATACTAAAAACCTTGAAGAAGAAGACCGACCATTGAAGGCAAACGGTGATTATACTTTGGTGAGCAGATTTATTGTGCACCGGTTTGTTCTTCTGTAAGGAGAATTCTGCTATATAGCTCCCATTGAAGCTCATTTCTGCCATGAAAAACTATTTGCCACGTTAACATTTCGTAATGAATTTATGTTAACAATTTTATTCTGAAAAGACAACCGAAACAAAAATAGGTCATAGATATAATCAATATAGAAGCAGAGTGTACAATTAAATAAGGAAGCAAAAAATTACACGAAGTTATATGCAATGAACAAAATATTCATAGAAGAAGCAAATATCATGGGAACTTAATTTTTTGGCCAGCCAAAAATTCCCTCCACAAGTGCATTCTAAGTTTGCCACTCACCTGTAAAGATTAATAAAACCCATAGCACATGCCACGAATTAATAAGTGATCTAACATGTTTAAGAATAAAAGACTTCTTATTTAAATGTTCTTTTCATAGCTGACACACTTTTAAGATTATTAATGGACATCAGTAAGTCAGCATAAATGGTTGAAGTTGAGTTTATAACCTATTCACATAAGAAAAGAAAGTTTCTAGTATATACATAATCAATACTTTTATACACTGTCTATTCCAATTATAAGTCATAACCTATATAAATACACTACCAAATTATAAGACATATATCATATAACTTTTTTAAGTCTTCTATCATTAAATCTAATACAAAGCTGCTTATCAATCAAGGTAAAGTTCACTAATTATCTTTGTAGTTATAATCAATTCATCCATTAATTTTGAATATGGGTATAAATATAATATATTATTTCTAACCAGAAGTATTAGCAAGAGAGAATATCTTAAACCTAAACTTATATCAAACAATAGAAACATTGGAAATAAGAAGAAATAGTGAGGAAATGACTTTGAAGATTTAGGATAATCATTTGTTTTCATTTATTTAATTAGGAAAGTTTGTTCCAACATTCTAGTAATGTTAATTTTGTCTACTAATTGAGACAACTTGATGAAAATTAAATGAAAAATCGACACATGAAGAGACAACTAAGGTTTACACTCACCCAGGTGAAGTCCAACACACTATGTATAATTATTGTAGAAATGGATAACCTAGAAAACCGAAACCCTCATGTGGAGACAAAGACAAAGACGCATACCGACGATGAAGATGAAGATAAGGACGAAGATACACACTAGAGACGAAGACGAGCATCGGAGATTAAGACCAAGCTGGGAACTCTGGCACCGAACTGGAAGAGAGTTTATTGCAACTAGGAAGATGCAGTTAGGATTTTGTCCTACCTTTGGGTATTTAGGTTTTCAATTTGATAAGAAGACGTCATTTTGGGGATATTTGGCGATGAATACAAAAATTGTCACTAAAAGGTCACACTAAGATAGGAAACCCTTTGGTGACAATTTTGAGAAAGCATCGCAAAAGGCTTCACCTTTGGCAATGCTTCTCCAAATTCATCGGCAAGGGCTAACCTTTTATGACGCTTTTCAAGAAGTGTCACAAAAGCTTAAATAACTCTCTTATATATAATTATGAATTCACTAACTTTTACTTGATCATTTTATGATTGAACATCATATTCATGAAAAAAAATTTAATATTACTGACAATGATTCTAAGTTTAAAAATATTATTGAAAATTTTATATATCACAAAATTTTCAAGTAGTTTTAACATGAAGTTTGTAATTTGAAATTGTATTCTAATGTATTCTCTATTAATTCTATTTATATATTATATTTGATAGTCATTAATATTTAATAATAATTTATGTTTTTAACTACATTGCAATTATTTTTTAAATATATTCTAATTAATAAAATGATATATGTTAATTAACATTATATATATATGAATGCGTAGATAATAATTGTAATTAATATAATGATATATAGTAATTAATATAATGATATATGAATGTATAGATAATAGATAATTTTTCTAAAATCTTAGTTATCATATTAACGTATTTATTATATATAAACTTTGTACTATTATGTAGAATTTCCATTTTATATAAAATTTTTAGAATTTATATCTATATAAAAGAATCTTTTGGCAACAAATTTTGAAATCATGGTCAAAGGGTAACCTTTTAGTGACCCTGAACTCTTGAAAGCATCGCCAAATGTGAAGCCTTTAGTGATGCTTTACTAAAATCGTCACCAAAAGCTTAACCTTTGGCGATTAGTAGAATCATCACCCAAAGTAACCTTTTAGCGATGATTTAAGAATTTGTTGCCAATAGGTTACATGACACTCTTTTAGATTCTTGCTAATATATAATAATAATTTCCATTATTTAAATATATTACAATTATTTTTAAATATATTGTAATTAATATAATGATATATGGTAATTCGTATAATGATATATGAATGTATAGATAATAACGTTAAATACCATATAATGATATATGGTCATTAATGTAAAATTAATACTCTTTTAATTTATTGTTAATATTTAATATTAATGAATGTATAGATAATAATCGTAACTAATCAAATTAATAATTATCATATTGTTGTATTTTTTATATATAAATTCTATTTATATAGTAGAATTTATAAAATTATGTAAAATATATTTCATACATTTAACCTTTGGTGACGATTTTGGGAATTGTCACGAAAGAAGTAACGTTTTGAGATGCTTTGATAAACTGTCGCAAACATGTAACATTTTGGCGATAATTTTCATAAAGTGTCGCCAAATGTTTAATCACGCTACTCCTTCTTCATCTCTCTACTTTTCTTCACTAAATTCTCCTATCGTCGTCGTCGTCTGTCGCATTTCCAGCTACATCATCGTTGTCATTGTCTGTCGCTAGTGTCCACCTTCCTTCTCTATAAGCTAGTCTCCTACATGGAATTTCTCTTACGCTAGAATTGTATTAGTTGATTAATTATGTTTTATTTATTTAGATGTTTATTGGTCATTTATGTTTATATAAGTTTGTTTAAGCCAATTGGGAGTTGATGGCATAAAAGCGGATGTAGTCTTTCTTCTTCCTTACCATTAGGAACTTGGTTGTTCATTCCTTGGAAAATGTTGATGTGAGAATTATATGCATATGAATCCTATAAACAAGAAGATGATGTTTTGGTTCGATGCTTGTGGTGTATAATTAGATGGACACTTGGAGGAAGTAGATATCATATATTCTAATTCTTAAAAATTCAAGTAAATTTGGGTCAAAATTGTTAAAGATTTTTGTTTATTTTTTAAATGTTAGGGATTGAGGTGTAGAAAGAAGATGTTACCAATCAAGACGATTCTGAACTTGTTTTGTTTCTTAGGCTATGTTTGGTTGAGGCATTGAGGATAGAATGGAATGGAACGTAACATACTTCCATCGTTTGGAAGGAAATTTTATAATAGAATGGAATGGGATGGGATGGAAGCGGAGAGTTTCATGTTACGTTCTATTCCATCCTAAACAGTAAAAATAAGAAACCTTCGATTTAGGGGGTTTAGGATGAAACGTAAACTAATAAACACAAACTACCTTATATACCCTCAATAATTTTTCGTAATACCAACTGTGACCAAGTCATAATATTATATTAAATAGAATTAAAATATTATATAGAATAGAATAATATTTAACATAATAAATTTTATTAAATAATTAATAATATTATTTTTATATTATTAATAATAAA
>JAOQMS010000180.1:40236711-40246811 GCA_027563885.1 Erythroxylum longipes | reverse complement strand
AAATAAAATTTATTAAATAATTAATAATACTATTTTTATATAATTAATAATAAATTGTATATAATTAATAATAAAATAAAAATTAATAAAATTTTTATTAATGAAAATAGAAAAAATATATAAAAATTTAATATAATATAAAAATTTATTAAATAAATCATAATAATATTTTATATAACTAATAATAAATTGTGTATAATTAATAATAAAATAATAAACCTCCTGCAATAATCATTTTAATATAAGGGGTATAATAGTCATTTACTATACATTACATTCCATTGAATCCATCTTCCAAACAACATTTCACTACATTACATTATGAACCCTTCCATCCTTTCCAGACAACGTTTTACTGTATTACATTCCATTCTATTATAAACTGTTTCATTCCATTCCGTTTTATTCTATTCCATTCCATTAATTAACATTCAACCAAACAGACCCTTAAGTTCTTAGTTCTGTGAAGGTCACATTGATATGCCCCCGTTGTTTGAAACTTTGGATTTTTTTAACCACGTTGATGCAATTGAAAGTGTTTATCACACCTTTGGAGTTCTAATTTCTTCAACGGTGACTATAGGATTTTCTAATTATGGAATTCCTTTTCAAATTTTTCATGTTTTTTTCACTTCTTTGTGATTGAGGTTTTGAGCAAGCTTACCTATTGGCTATGTGCTACATCCTTATGATGTAAACTCTAACTTTTAATGCTTATTATACTCTAACAAAGTCAAACCTATAGATAAGTTGTCCAACTTTAACTTTCTCACAATCCATGAACCTTTCCATTAAAACCACTATGAACCTTTTGGCATTGTTTTTAGCTATTAGTCCACCTTTAAAGTATAGTTTCTCTCTCTCTCTCTCTCGAACATGTTGTTCAATTTTTCACTACTTATAGTGAATCTAAGAAATGATTCTTTAAGGACAATGATCTCTTTTATTCAATGTCTCATTCATATGCAACAAATTATGCTCATTATCATTGGCAATAACCATACTATTAGATTTTAACATGTCATACATATAATTTCTTCCTTTAAAATCTCTTTATGCTTGAAAGACAATTCCTTCCTTTTCAACCTCATGACCTCTAAACAAACAAATAACTTATGATATAAAAGATCAAAATCACAATCATCATTATCATCATAAGAATTTGAGGAAGAGGATACTTAATTATTATTGTCCATAAATCACATACTTGTTACCCTATTTTTTGGATTCCTCACTCTTCCAACTAGTTTTTTCATCTTATATGGTTTTAAGTACTTTCTTATTTTTATACAAGTGTTTGATTTTTGTCTTCTTTAAAAACTTCTTGAATTTTTTGGGATAAATTTTATACCCTCTTTATCACTTTCATTTATTGAAGTCTCCTTATCATCAATTTTCTAATCCTTAGAGAATTTAGACATCACACCTCCTCTTGTTGGATCCACTTTATCTTTATGCAATTCATTCATTCGTGTCTCATAGGTGAGTAGTGATCCAATTAGATCTCCAATGGAAAAATGCTCAAATCTTTGGATTTTGTATAGCTATTGCTAATCACACATAATCTATTTATTAAGAGGATAGTTAAATTCACTTATAATCCATCCAATGGGAAGGAAGAGTTGCATTACATAAAGGACAAAAAGCTTGTTCTATTTAAGTGCAAATGGTTTAACTTTGGTGACAAAAAGATGAACTTAAAAGTGAATGGCAATATTACTAGCGTCAATGTTAGAAACATATGATATGATAATGACCCTTTATGATTACAACACAAGTGCAGCAAGTATCCTACCTCAACGACATTGTATTGGGCAACAATTGAAAGGTTATTCAAAATTTTCAACACCGAAATCTTTTTTATTTTTGTGAAAGATACAATGGTCCAATGAGTGAAGATAGTGATGAAGTATATCAAGATATTGAATCCGAGCTGAATAATATAGCCTTACAAATAGAAGATGTAGATATATCATCATTCCATAGATGAGATGTTGATCCCAATATAAAGTACAAGCTAATGTTGTTGTATAAAGAGTTGCAGACTATGTTGAGGATGAATTATATGACAATGATGATACTTTGGATGAATATAATATCGATGAAGAGTCGAATCATAATGCAATTAATGACGATAATTTTTAAGATCTTGATCATAATGATTGAAGTTAATCAAAGTGTTCTTTATGTTGTTTGAATTGTAATGTTGGTAACATTTATGTTAATGCGTATTGTTGATGTTTGAGTTATGTTAATGTTGATTTTTAGTGATTGAGTTATGTTAATGCATGTTGTTGATGGTTGACTTATTTTAATGTAGATTGTTGATGATTAAGTTATCTTAATACATCATATTGCTGATTGACTTATATTAATGTGGATTGCTGATGATTGAGTTATGTTAAAGCATATTGTTGATGACTAAGTTACGTTAATGCGTATTGCTGATGATTGAATTATGTTAATGCGGATTGTTGATGATTCAGTTATGTTAATGCGAATTATTGATGGCTGACTTACGTTAATGTAGATTTTTGATGATTCAATTATGTTAATACGGATTGTTGATGATTGGATTTATTGCAATGTTAATAAAATTTATGTTTGTTTTTATAGATATCCAATATAATGGCAATTAGTAGAAACAAAGGGAAGAAGGTGGGAGGTATCGAAATTGTAGAACAGAGGGATGTGCAACTTCAACCAGATCAATTAGTTCCTAGCTAATAACAATATTTGACCTTATTCACCAATGAAATTAGCCAGGAACAACCTCATTCTTTCCCAAAGAATAATGAATCAACTAATACAAAGGGATTTGCAGGTTTGTTAATCTTTAACACATACAAATACACTTATACTCAAATGTATATTTACATATTTAATGCATATTTTCTTATCATTATTGATTTATTGTCAGGTTCTAATGTCAATATTAAAAAAAGATGTAGAGGTATAACTTGAGATTGTGAATTGTAACAAATGAATATTGCAATGAATAATAAGTTGTCAATACACATTGATACATTGCAAGGTCATCTTGTAGACAAGATCCAATTTGCAAAATTGTCAATTGATTTGGGATTATTGCGAGAATAGAATTACCTTGCCTAAAGCATTCTTAGGATTTGAAGGAAGACAACTTGCTTAAAAATGTTTTGGATAAAGTTGCAGTAAATTTTCAATTTATTTAACTATATGTAATATTGTTTTACTTATTTTAAGATTAATTACATTTTTACTTATTGTTAAGGATGAAATTAAATATTGTTGATGTCGAGGACCCTGATGTTTCAAACTGTGTGACTTCATTGTTGAAACAAAGGACCAAGGATTGTTGTTATAGGTTGCATCAGTTTTATAAATCTTTTCCTTCTGATGCGAAGGCAAGGAGATATATTTCGAGATGAATGTCTCAAGAAAATTGGAATAATTTGTGTGATTATTGTGCCTCTCCCAAAGTTCAAGTTTGTTTTCTTTTCCTTCACATTTGCTTCCACTAATCTTGTTAGATAATCTAATGACTATCTAATCTTTTTTTATTTAGGAAAAATGTGAGAAGGTAAAGGTCAATAGAGGAAAAATGAAAACACCTTATAATCAAGGGTCCAAATCATTTGTAGTCTTTCGAAATGAATATATATGATCTTTGTTTACAAGTTATAATTACATCAATAAACACTATATTATTTATTGTTCCTTGTATTTTTCTTTCATAAAATAGAGTAAGAAGGAACTAAATGGACAAGAATGTGATAAGATGACACTATACAAAGTCACTCACTATAATAATCTCTATCTGAAATAACTTTGGAGATCTTAAATCAAATAATCACTTATACAATCATTACTTTAGTCTATAAGATCAGTTAGTTTCTTCGTAAGGAAGAAACATAATGTGTGCTAGTCCTTTTACCCTGTATTAATATCCTATCTTGATAGAATAATAAATAGGAACATTTTAGAAGTAACATATAAATGCAATATGAATAACATAATTATAATTCTATCATAAATTCATTTGCAATATATATTTACCCTAGACCCCGCTCATCAACAGGACTTTCACTAGATTATTGTATTTATCTCATAAACTTTATCATATACATATGAATATATATAAGATAAAGAATGTCTTTAAATTATTTATGTCATTGAACTATAACTAACTATAGGGCATAAACCAACAGAGAGATAGTAGTTATGGTACAATAAAGACGGTATTTATCCCAACTGATTAGCTAAAAAATGACTGTTGTTCTCTTTTAGAAATAGCTATGGTACTATTTAATGTAGTTACACTACAATAAAATTGACTTTTAGCAACGTTTTGGTAAAAGTTAGCTTTTGGTGACGATCTCTAAATTCGTCACCAAAAGTCCAGTGTTTTGCGACGTTTTATCGAATCATCGCTAAAGGAATATATTTTGAGACAATTTGAAGATTTCGTCACATTTAGTGACGTTTTTTAAAATCATTGCCAAATGTTTGAACGTTTTTAAAAATTAAACATTTTCGTTTCGTTTTAAATAAAAACCATTTCCAGCTTCATTCTTTTTCTTCTATCGTCATCTTCCTCTGCATTTTATGTTCTCTCCTTGTGTCTGCCATCGTCTTCGTCTTCTTCCATTGCCTGCCATCTTCGTCATCGTCGATTGACATATGCATTCCATCATTTGCACTCTAGTTTTTCTTCTAATGGTGATGTTGTTGTATTTGGGTGTTGTTTCCTGCAGAGTTTTGTGTTCAATTAGTGTGTTTTGTGGTTTTCCTGATAGTGAATGTGTGTTTTCATAATAATGAAGATGGTGAGATGGGTAGTGCATTCAGAATAGGTTAATTGGAGCTGAATATGGATTGGGAAATTTGTTTGAGTACTACCTATTAAGTGTTCGATGAAAGTTCAGTAACAGATGATTTTTGTGTTGTGATTTCTAATGTATGCATTTGCTTCTAATTACCTTCTTGTTCTTGACTTCAATGTTCCAATACACTCCACATGTGGTGCTTTCTTCATTCATTATCTCCGCAATGCTCGGTCTCATAGATTATGAAGCTGCAATCCATCTTTGGAATGTAGACAAGTTTGATTTCATTGTCTGCATTGGCGCCTACATTGGTGTTGTATTTTGCAATATTAAGATTGGCCTTGTTATGTCGGTATTATGTCCTAAAATTAAAATGTTCCACTATGATGTAATTCATTATTAGATTTTATTCTCACCTTATTAAATGTATCTGGTCATCTGCATTCCTAATCAAAGATGTCTTTGAGCCTCTGCTGGAAACAGTTTGGCCATGTCTAACGTATAAAGCTATAAAGGGGAAGAACATATGAAGCTGGCAGATTTCATCACCCACAATGCCTTCTCAGATAAAATACTTTAAACAAAGCTTGGTATTCTTGATACAGAGGAAAAAACAGATCAAAGGAGGAAAGATGATTTGGCCTTTAGAATACAACTTTCGTACTGTATTTTCATGAATACTCTGGTGATGGATTATTCAGTGGTAGCTAGACAACTATGTTCGGGCAATGTCAGTTTTGAGGTTTGCCTAGGCAGCTCCTCGAAACAGCTATATTTTTCAGTTCTCTCTCAATTGTATTTAAGGTGATTTTAGTACAATAGCATGTGTGTTATTCAGTCCTTTATACCTAATACCTATTTATTAAAAGTCATTGTCAGTTTCACTTCCCTCTTTTTTTGGTATACTGAAAACCTTGAAACAGCTATATTTTTCAGTTATCACTTTCAAAGAACAGTTTTATATGATTACTTAATTAATGCTCAGATTATAACTCGATTTTGGAAGGAGTCTTGGGATCCCATATTTTAGAGGCAACATCAGTTTCCCAAGCAAAGATCCCATTCGTGCCTTGTGGGACCCCGAGGGGTGGCTTAGTATTATCACCTAGTATTTAACACTGCTGCATACATAAGTGAGAGTCGGACCCCCAACCTTGCTTAAACGAAGACCACCACCTTACCACTAGACTTTGGTGCTCGGTGGTCTAGAACTGCAGCTTTAGGATAGCTTAGTGTGACAGTAAAACAATGGAATCCTTATCCTTTCCACAAGTTTTCGTGTCTATCAAGTTTGAGACCCATATGTTCTTTCTATCATTACCAAAAATGATGAGAACATTTGTTTTCCAAGCATCACAAGTTTTCTTCTTATCCAAGTGTCGGGAAAGCATAGTTGTGAATATTAACATCTTGTTTGTTAATTTGTAAGTAGCTTTTGCTAATTTAGGTAGTCTTCCCATTAAATGAATAGGAGTTTGGAATAGGGTCATCTTTCTTTTTGTTTCTGCTTTGTAGGATCAGCAGATCGTAAGGAGGCTGGCTATTTTGTTTACCAACTGGTTAATTTTGGCTATAGTTCTGCAGTAGTGCAGTATCATTGTTGCGTTTTTTGGTGATAGAGGCCACCCGTAACCATTTCCTAAAGTGACTGTCAAATTATTATTCTGCTAACTTAAGGATTGTTTTTTGATGGTGCAATGCGAGAACAAAATAACATATAACCTTATTAATGATCACTAAAAGGAGAAAATATAGATGTTTACATGATTAATACTGAATGTTTAAAAGTACTTTTCAACATAATAAAAATTTATTAAAAAGACATAATAACTTCAAGATAAGTAGAGATTTGAGTTTTAATTCTGAATACATAGGTACTCGTTTAAATAACTTTAAAAGAGCTTTTCCTTATATAATAGCTCTACCTTAATTAAAGTTGTAAAACCATTCAAATTAAACCTATTGACGTCTAGATTAAACTTCTTATTCCGAACCAGCTTTAAACATGCTTTTAGGTTAGTTAAATTGAAGAAATAAGAGATGACTGACTCGCGCTAGAAACACTTATAATTCTTAAAATCACCAACTCCTTCAGCTTTTCTGCACAAACATTTCCCCTTTATTATTGTGTTCACTTACGATCAGGTAGTCAATGCATAGAGACATGGCAGGATTCCGGTGCTTGGGTTCAGGAACGACGGCACCTCAACTCATGAACCAAATCATTGAAGTCCGAGAAAGAGGACCCTCCACTTTCAACGGCTTTCCTGGCCATCTCGGCCAGCTTTTTTGCTCTGCTTCTCATCTCCTCTGCCTCATCACCCACCATAATTCTACTAATTGCTTTCTCTATCTTGGCACTTTCTACATAATCTCCATGAACTCTCACCCATTCTTTCACTCCGACACCAACTCCAACTCTCAAAACATCCGTCACCAACTTCTCGTTGTAGAACTGCTCGGCTGACACTGGCCATGTTGCCATTGCCTTTCCAGCTGTTATGCCTTCAATCGTCGAGTTCCATCCACAGTGCGTCACGAACCCTCCTACCGCTTCATGATCAAGTATCAATATTTGCGGCGCCCATCCTCGTATGACCAGTCCTTTGCCTTCCACTCTCTTCTCAAACCGTTCTGGCAGCCAATCTTCTTCGTTGTTTTGGTTATTTTTCTTGTCTTTCTTGACCACCCATATGAACTGCTGCTTTGAGTTTTCGAGTGCTATTGCTATTTCCTTGAGCTGAGAGTTAGTGAAATTGGCTACACTTCCAAAACATATGTAAATAACTGAATTATGTTTCTTGGAGTCAAGCCATTTCAAGCACTCATGTTCATCAATGGACGCTTCTCTTCCTCTCTGCGCTTTATCTTCAATCCCTTTGTTGCACAACGAAACGGGTCCGATATGCCATGCTCTTCTACCTAAAGCATCCTTGTAAAAGTCAGCATATGCAGGCTCGAGCTCGTAGAAGCTGTTGCCAATTGCACCAAAGCTCTTTAACTCGGACTCTCTCGATGTTTTCACCAACTTGGTAAAGTCTGTTTCGATGCCTTGTCTCTCAACGTCTGACAATTGCTTTCTAGTTAACTTGATGTCCCCTGGAAGATTAGGCACAAGAAAGAAATCGTCGTCTGACGGAGCTTTCTTGTGTGGCTGGTATAATCTGATACACTCTCCGGTGCACAATGAGAAGAAACTTGTTCCGTGAAACACTAGCCTTGGAATCTCAAATTTGGAAGCAGCTTCTGTGGCCCAAGGAAAGAACATGTCAGCAACAAGACAATCAGGGCGGTGCTCTTGTAGGAGCTCTTCAAGAGGCTGTTGGAGCCTAGCTGTGGCTAAGAAAAATTTGTTGATCAATTGCCAACCATTTTCACTAGAGGTGATTGAGTCGACGTTCTCGCATCCTTGGGGCAAACCTGCCTCATCTGAAGGAAATTTCAGGATTTTAATGTCGATGTCGAGACCAGAGTTCTTGGTCCTTTGAATTGTTTTGGAAAAAAGAGGTGCATTCAGAGGAGTGGTGATAATTGTGGCCTTGAGGCCTCGTAAAGCAAATAACTTGGCCATGTCCACAGTAGGTATAGTGTGGCCATGAGCCATGAATGGGAAGAAATAAACATGAAGTTGATGTCCCAAACTATCCATGTCGAAAGAACTTGAGCCTGACAAATTGCATAAAAGTCTTAAGCGGAAAGAACTGATGAGGGAAATGTTAGAGATTTTGGTTCAATTTGGTTCGTCAGTACGACCAAAAAGCTGAACATGATTGGGGTATAAATACAGCTGCCATGACAATAAGAATCTTTCTGAGAGAAAGCTGGCTTGTTAAGGAGGTAAAGAAGCTTCCAGCCCGCGCTATACACACGTACTTTCACACGTCATCGTCACATGGCTTCAAAATCTCGAAGAGTGAACCGTCATAAAATATATGGTTCATAAAGCGACCAACACCATTCTATTTTTCTTTCCTTCTCTCGTTAATAATGTCACCTAAGCAACGTTTGATGATTTCAATGAGTGTTATCGTATTACAAGCAAATTTGATGAGCAGCCGCAGCCGCACCCACACCACTTGATTTTACGGGCTTGCCCCGCAGTTAAAAAGGATGTGTATAAGATGCAGTAGTTATCAACGAAACATGATATATAGTTCCCAATTTTACATGATTGGTTAGTTAATGGTCAGATTATAAAAAGACCTATATGTGAAAGTAAATTATAATATAAAAAAATTAAAACAATAGAACAACATGAGGTTGACGAATAAAAAAAAAAACTGTCTTTAAGAATTTATTCAACCTCTACAGTTTATATTGATGGTGATTCTTCAGGATTCAACATGCTTTTCTTATATCGAAGGAAGTAAGAACAGTAGATACAGTTTTATTTTCAAAGAGAAGAATTATCTGACAGAAGATAAAGCCTCGTCTATTTAAATAACACAACATATATATTTATATACATAAGAATAAGTGGACCAAAAAGAGAAAGTAAAGATAAAATGTTCACGATTTTTATAAATTTGGAGACACCACCTATAAGGGATATGGAATTTAATAATAGCTTTGCTCATTCTCACTTAAGCTATAATTTAGCACTAATCACACATTATAGGAGGGACAAAAACACTTGAAGGTTGCCTTTCAAAATCTGTCAATGATTTTATTATACCTATATGAACCTAATGCATGGGATCGCCAATCACTTAGGTTAGATTACTAACATTGTTGATATCTTGTATTGACTTTAGTCCCGTTCCTCTCAATGTTTCAAATATTTATTTATTTCTTTAAAGCTTTGTTTGGTTGAAGGGTTAAGGATAGAATTAAATGGAACGTAACACACTCTCATCATTTGGAAGGAAATTTTATAATGGAATGAAATGGAATAGGATGGAAGCGGAGAGTTTTATGTTACATTTCATTTCATCATAAACAGTAAAAATAAGAAACCTCCGATTTGGGAAGTTTAGGATAGAATGTAAACTAATAAATGCAAACTACTTAATATACCCTCAATAATTTTTCGTAGTACCAACTGTGACCAAGTCATAATATTATATTAAATAGAATAGAATAATAATTAACATAATAAATTTTATTAAATAATTAATAATATTATTAATAATAAATTATATATAATTAATAATAAAATAAAATTTTTAATTAATGAAAATATAAAAATATATAAAAATTATTTTTTAATTTTTTGTATATATTTATATATAAATAAAAAATAAATTATTTTTAAATATAAATCACATAGAATAGAAAAAATAAAATTTAATA
>JAOQMS010000180.1:40204876-40227831 GCA_027563885.1 Erythroxylum longipes | reverse complement strand
ACACAATTCAACCCCCCTTCTTGTGTATATCATATATTCTACGTAATTTCTATATTAACGTGTGATTTACTTCAATTATTACCTTGAACTCTTTCAAAGTCTTAACATTCCATATCTAATATAAAATCTTGTTAATTGATCTAATTGGAACTATTAGCATTAGTCATTGTACTAGGCATCACTATAGAAGAAATAAATATTGAATTATGTAATTTCTCATATTGTATATTCCTCCTTATGTAGAACCATACTCTTATGAATTTAATTATGGAGATATTCATTAAAGAATCTCATTCCTTGTAGATAACTAAAAAATTTAAAACTTACCACAACAATCTCATTGAAGTGCTTCAATATTCTTAATGTTTAATTTCTATTCAAAATATAAAAAAAAACTTTAAACTTTTAAAAAATTTTAAATCAATATTTCATTTAATACATATGATAGTATCACATAAAGTCAATAATAATCTTGATGAAATATAAGAATTATACTTTTATAAATTGTTATTTCATCAAATAAATCAAATGTGTAAATTTAACAATTTAATACCATCATCATCCTTTCGCATTATTCGTCAACCTAATAATTTCATAAGCTTCATATAATTCACAATAAAAAGATACATATATCCTTGCATGTAAATTTTTTATTTTCTTTATTTGGATTTAATAAACATGGCATCAAAAGATAATCTTGGCTATCTAACTTTGTATTCTTGCCACTTATGTAAGCATAAGTATCTTTTAATGCAACATATATACATTATTTGTATAAACTTGAATCAACTACTTTTATTTAACATTTTATTTCTTATCATGCATTAAACATTATAATAATGTTGAATCTAAATTCAACATCAAACACTCATAAGCATGAACTAGAAATATATATAATCTCTATCATATTTTGCATAGGCATGAAAAGTCATGCAATCATTTTTTCTAATGATAACTATTATCATTTTATAGCAAAGCCTTTAATTGAAGTCCATATTTATGCTTTTAGTAGGCTAAATTGAGTGAAACAATTTCATCAGGGTACCATACTGTCAACCCTACTTCATGAAATATTTCTATCATGATGTTGACATATATATTTACACGTTGTTATCAAAGTTTATGAGATATTATTCAACTCAAAATGTCAATACATTTTGTCATCTATATGATTTTGACATGACTCTAAAACTTTAACATCAAATCCTCAACAAGGATTAATAGCAAAATCATACTATTAGTATTCCATATGTGCTAAGTTATCTACCTACATGTTTTAGGATTACACCACTCCTTAATGTAGTACATGTTGGTATAAGATACAACCCAAACCATTACCATCCCTAAATGGTAGGTTAAATAGTTAGGGTTTTCTTAAATTTATAATTTAATCCAATATTTTTTAAAAATTATATTTCAGTCCTAATATTTTATCAGTATTTTGATACTGGCTGATACTAGGCAGCACCAGCCAACGGTATGAAATAAGTAGGTACCGTATGGTTTTTTGGCTAATACTGGACGATATGGTACCTACATCTTTAGTGTGGTGCGACGAAACTGTGAGATTCTGCGTGCAGTGAGGTCAACGATGGCGAGCCTATAAATGGCGAGGCGATGACCAAGGGAGGCAAAGTAGAGGGCGACTAAGATGAGAGTCTAAGACAGAAAGACACGAAGAGGGTAGGAATGGCAATGCAGCCTAGCCCGACCTGAGAGAGCAAGCCTGAACCGAGCCTAGGCCCAACTCAACTAAACCTACATCATATTTTTTAAAATTAAAATGTCAAAATGATGTCATTTTATTATTGCTTGTTGGGCCTCGGGCCAGGCCTGTGCAACGGAGCCTCAACTCAAGGCCTAAATTTTTAAAAAAATAGGGATTGAGGTTTAATCAACCTGGCCCAGCTGGTGGGAGGCTTAGTATGTTTGAAGTTAATTTTTTTTATAAAAAAATCAATTTAATCCTAAAAATTTAGAAAAATATAATTAAGTCCGATAATAAAATTGAGCACTAAATACATGAGTACTATACCATGTTTTTGGTCGATACAGTATCAATCGATGGTCGTAACATTAGGTGCATTTGTAGTAAGTACCGAAGAAAAGACAACCGGAAGTTTTAGACGAAAGGATGACCACGGCTTGGGACATCGAAATGCAAATTAATTTATTTAATATATAATATTTATTCATTTATTAATTCTCAATTAATGTAATTGTACATGTAAAAAAAAGTTTATCACCAATGTTCTTTATCAATATTTTAAATGAAAAAAGAAAAAGCTCTTCACAAAAATAGTTATTAAATGAATAAAATGACATAATTGTTGACAATAATATATTTTTTAGTATAAATGTTTTTAGTATAAAATTTATTACGTACGTGTCCTAGTAGAACAAGTGACACACAAAGTTAAAGCTCTTAACTTAAAAAGAGAACAGAACCAAACCACGCGCTCTTACATCACGTGTGGATAACTTCATATGTAAGTTACCTCCGATTAACCACTCTTGACTTGGTCCACTGGGATCCACTAACTCGCACCCAAATCCAACGGCGCACAAATCTCGCCAACATCATAATCATCACCATCATCGTCTAGGGTTTTATTGTTCTCCTCTATATCCTCCCACAAGCGCCCCTACAGCTTCTTGTTTTCGAGTGCAGTCTCTCTCTGCCCATTACCTACCCCTTTCTTTCTCTCTCCGTCTCTGACGTAGCACACGCGCCGCCCATTTGCACCGGCGGCCAAAATTAGTTTATATTTTTCCACCTTCCCTCTCCTCTCTTATCAGAAAACAGAAAAAAAAAAGAAAATTAAGAATTAGAGAAGGAAGATAACGCACTCAAAATTTTACGTATCCTAGGCCTTTCGTCGAGCACTTTCCGTGGGTATCAGTTTCCGTTGTTGGTTGTATTAGGATTTCTGGGTGGAGCCTAACTTTGTTAATAATACGAGGAGAGGGAAGATAATATAGAAAAAATTAAAAAAGTTCGTGGCTTTTGGGGAAAAGAATATTATGGCACAGGTTCAAGTACCGGCTCAGGCTCAGAGCGTGAACGGCGGAGCCGCCAACCCGCAGTTTGTTACGACGTCGCTCTACGTCGGCGATCTGGACGTGAACGTTAACGATTCGCAGCTGTACGACGTATTTAACCAGGTGGGGCAGGTGGTCTCCGTTAGGGTTTGCAGGGACTTGACGACCCGTAGATCGCTTGGTTACGGATACGTTAACTACAGCAATCCTCAGGATGGTAAGGTTATAGTTTGTGTTAAAGTTTAGACCTTTCTGGCTACTGGGTAACTGTTAAACCTGTATTCATTATTCTGTTGGAGAAATTGTGTTAATTTAGAATAACACATTAAAAAATGTAGAAGCAACTAGTTTGGTGGATTGCATGAAGTAGTGGATTATGTTGTTTGATTAGTGGGTTTAATTGTTTAAACACTGATATTTATTGTTAATTTTGGTGATAAACTGTGAGGTTGTCTGGGAGTTACAATTTTGTGTAAGAGCGACAACGCGTCAAGCTTGGATTATACTGGTTCCACAATTTTGTATTCTTTGACGATTTTTGTGATCCACGGTTATACAGTGGGTAAGGGAAGTGATGTAGGGAGTATCAATTTGAGTCATTTTTGGCTGCAAACATATTCAGCACATTAGGTCTAAACTAATGTCAACTCGGAAACCTTGTTCTTGAAACCCTCAATCTTCTTCTGAAATTCAACTAGTTAAATTGTTATTTCATGAATGTGGCAACTGGCAACTCACTGATTGTAATTGTTGCATGTTATCCGGGTTAAACAGTAGGTTATTTAATGCTATGGATATTATGCTGCTGATTGGTTGACAGGTTTAGGTTATCTTTTACCAGTTTCATTACTTACTTCATAATCAATGTAATCATAATTGGTTGTGAATTTCCAGTGTCTGAAATTTAGAAAGATTTGCCAAAGCTAGAATCTTTTTTCCTAGAATTGATTTATTATTAAGTTGTTAGTGATCATAAGAAATTGAAATTGAAGGGTTTGCCGGTTGATCAATTTGGTGGATGAGCAATGTATACGCTCTCTCACCCATCAATTATTTTCAGCATCATAATTGTGTTTTTGTTTTTTGGTAATGTTGCCCCTTTCTTCAGTAATGCCTGTCTCTGTATCTCCTATCCTTTCTTGCATCTGTTGACAGCTGCAAGGGCATTGGATGTGCTTAATTTCACTCCTCTTAATGGGAAGCCCATAAGGATCATGTATTCACATCGTGACCCAAGTCTTCGCAAGAGTGGTGCTGGAAATATATTTATTAAGGTAGCCATTTTTGCTATTGGGTGGTTTTGTAGTGGCTTTACATTTATGTATTTTAAGTTTCCATGCCTTCATATCTCTAACTTAGATATTTCTCAAATATGACAGAATCTAGATAAGGCTATTGACCACAAAGCGTTACATGATACTTTTTCGGCTTTTGGGAATATACTATCTTGCAAAGTAGCTACAGACTCTTCTGGCCAATCAAAGGGCTACGGATTTGTACAGTTTGAAACTGAAGAAGCAGCTCAGAAAGCCATTGAGAAATTGAATGGTATGCTGCTAAATGATAAGCAAGTTTATGTGGGACCGTTCCTTCGCAAGCAGGAAAGAGAAACTGCCATTGACAAGACAAAATTCAATAATGTATTCATAAAGAATCTCTCAGAAGCAACCGCTGAAGATGACTTGAAGAAAACTTTTGGTGAATTTGGAACAATAACCAGTGCTGTTGTGATGAGGGATGTAGATGGAAAATCCAAGTGCTTTGGATTTGTCAACTTTGAGAATGCCGATGATGCTGCTAGAGCTGTTGAGGCTCTTAATGGAAAGAAATTTGATGATAAAGAGTGGTATGTTGGAAAAGCCCAGAAGAAATCTGAAAGGGAAGTTGAACTAAAACTCAAATTTGAGCAGACTATGAAGGAGGCAGCTGACAAATTTCAAGGGGCAAACTTGTACATTAAAAATCTAGATGATAGCATAGGTGACGATAAGCTTAAGGAGCTGTTTTCTCCTTTTGGTACAATCACATCCTGCAAGGTAATTAGCATCATCTTTTGAATAGTGAGCACCTAACATCATCAGCCTTGGAGATTCTACTGCATAGGACTTGTAAACATGTTTTTCTGGTGATTAGGTGATGCGTGACCCTAATGGGATAAGTAGAGGTTCTGGGTTTGTTGCATTCTCAACCCCCGAAGAGGCAACTAGAGCTGTAAGTTGAGGTTATGGGATTTCACATTTGCATATGGGGAGCATTCTTGGTCCATAAGTTAACATGTTTGTGATTGTTTTGATAGCTTTTGGAGATGAATGGCAAAATGATTGTTAGCAAACCTTTGTATGTTGCACCTGCACAACGAAAGGAAGATAGAAGAGCCAGGCTGCAGGTATCTCCATCCCAATAGGTTATAAACCATGTAACAAATCTATGTTTAGGCATTTCCTTTTTTTTATATATAATTTACAACAAGGTACTTGTACGCCAAACCATAGACAAGAGAGGTTTAACTTGCTTCCTTCCTCTTATCCTCTGTCTCCTGCTCTCTCTACATCAAGTTGACACACCCTTTTTAGGTTCTTGTACTTTTTTTCTCAAGATGTCATTTAGTTGCCTTTTCTCTTTTTGTATTAAGTGGTGCTCGATATATCTTTTCTTCCTATACAGGCTCAATTTTTATATTGATTAGTGCTTATATATCTTTTCTTCTTATACAGGCTCAATTTTCTCAAATGCGGCCAGTTGCAATGGGACCTTCAGTAGCTCCTCGTATGCCAATTTACCCTCCTGGTGGTCCAGGGTTAGGACAGCAAATATTCTATGGACAAGCGCCACCTGCTATGATTCCTCCCCAGGTAACTCTTTATTGAACAAATTTTTATCTTCGGTACGTATTTATCACGTAGTTTTCTTTTGAGTACTTCACATTAACCACATCATAAGTGCAAACTTGTGATCAAAATACCTAATGAATCGACCTTTTTTAGCCTGGATTCGGGTATCAACAGCAGCTTGTACCTGGTATGAGGCCTGGTGCAGCTCCCATGCCAAACTTCTTTGTGCCGATGGTCCAGCAGGGACAGCAGGGGCCACGTCTTGGTGGCCGTCGGGCAGGAGCTGCTCAGCAATCTCAGCAGCCAATCCCAATAATGCAACAGCAGGTTGGGAGTATCCATTTAATTCAAATTTTTTATGATTCTATTTCTATAATAGTGATATCATTGCCTAATTACTTGGTCAAATGTCAGATGCTTCCAAGAGGACGTGTTTATCGCTATCCTCCTGGACGTGGCTTGCCTGATGTTCCAATGACTGGTGTTGCTGGTGGCATGCTCTCTGTTCCATATGATATGGCTGGTATGCCGATGCGTGATACAGCATTGTCTCAACCTGTTCCAATAGGAGCTTTGGCTTCTGCTCTTGCAAATGCTACTCCTGATCAACAGAGAACGGTAGGCTTTAATTTTTTAATATATTTTTAGTTTTAAGGTAGATTGATAGAACTTCATCCATTTATATGTTTTGTCTGTTTGAATATGTGTGCATCTGCAATCTTGTCATATTCATTAAATTGAGATCTAAATTTTAACTTGTGGTTGTAATTGTAGATGCTGGGTGAGAATCTTTACCCTCTAGTAGAACAGGTGGAACCTGATGCGGCAGCTAAGGTAACTGGCATGCTTCTGGAGATGGATCAGACTGAAGTTTTGCACTTACTGGAGTCACCAGAAGCTCTCAGAGCAAAGGTTGCAGAGGCAATGGAGGTTCTGAGGAGTGTTCAGCAGCAGCAGGCTGGTAGCACAGCTGATCAATTGGCATCCTTGTCGTTGAATGACAACCTTGTTACTTAGGTTGGGATGGGTTGGGTTGAGTGTGAGCAGCAGAGTATTTCAGATACAGGATTTTTAACCATTTCGGATGCGGCTTCTATACTTCAGATTTGATTTCACTTGGTAGCTACGTGTTTTTGGTTGATTGTGATTGTTTATTCGAAGTTAAGTTTGGAGAAACTTTAATGCTTAGATTTTGTTATGGTGAATGTAGATAAATGTCGTCGTTTCAAGTTGGTGGTGGGTACAATGTTAAAAAAAATTAACAAATCACTAGTTTTTATTTGTGTCCAACTAAATTTAGTATCAAAATTTAAGGATGCAGGGAAACGTGCAACAGAAGGTAACGTTACGCATTGCATAATTCAGGAGTTTGTATACGTAACAAGTCCTTCATTTAGGCTTGACGGACTCGGATGATTATTACCCACAACATAAAGAAGAATCAATATACATGGAGTAGCAACCCTAAGTTGGGTTGGGTGCTAGAAACAAAAGCAGATTAGCTACAGCATTAGTGATGAGTCATGGCTTTTAAGTGTAGATGGCAACTGTGTAGTCTTTTTATTGCCCATCTTCCTATATAGTATGCACAAGATAACGAAAAACTGCAACTAGAATCACGATTATGAAAACCTTTCAATGGTACAACCTACTGATAAGTTGATGCCTAGGCATACTTCACTTGGCAAGGACTTCAATAATGATTAAAGCCCTCCTAAAACATTCAAGCATCCTGACGGTTTGCATGCCTCAACCTTATCCCAACATCAGCTTCCCCATCATGTCGAATAAAACCAGTTGAATTATGTGTATCAAAGGAAGTTGCAGCCTCATTTTGCTTCTGTTCGGCATCTTCTCCGAAGTTATGAAGCCTGCGACCGACGAGATATCGGTCATCGCGTATTGAGTTGTGAAGGTTGGTGAACCAGATATGAAATCTTTTGGCACAGAAGCATATCATGCTGAAGCAAAGGCACCCCAGCCATGCGAATCGATATACAGCAGAATTCACGACTAGTGGGTATCCAAAAACAGGAAATACTCCTCTTGCTAGGACGTAGGGCACACACAGCGCTGTTAATAGTTTTACTATAATTGGGAAAACAATCTCCCGCAGTACCCAAAGGCCTTGCAGCCTTGAGAAACCATCTTCTCGCACCCTCTCAAATTTTATTCGCCAACTTTCATCAACCAATGGCATCATATGATCCAACATAGCCTGTTCACAAGTAGAAAGATCAAGAAAGAAAATCTTTTACTTCCCATAAATGATCAAGCTTTACCTCTTGTAAGTCTCATTATTACCCTCAATCTCTATCAACCAGTATTTTCAATATCTATTACACAGCCAAAATAATTCACTAACGTAATTCTTGATCATTTCCATGTCTTAACATTCTTCATGCCATTGAAAACGATCCCTGTTAGTTCATGCATAACTACAGCCTATATACAGAAATATGGTAAATGCTTTTTCATTAAACTTTATGGAATGTTATAAAGACCGCAGATAAAAAAATCAAAGATTCAGTCTGTAGTTCCATTTCTTGCTGTGGGGAGCCCTATTTTGTCAAATGCACTAATAAGACATGGCTGCTAGTTTGGTTGAAGCTCAAAATTTTCAGTTGTGATTATATTTGAGATACCTTTGTTTCATACAAGGGCATAGAGAAGGAAGATACGCATATTGTTTGAGAACTCACCAGTCTAGTCCATATCTTAAGAAAGATAAATCCCAAGGCCCAGTCCTGATACAGAAGGAAAACTGGGCTTTCATCCACAGGCACCCGCATTGGCACAATCACCAAAAGCTCAAAGAGCAGCCCAATCAATACTGGAATGACAAAAATCTGGAAAGAAAAAGCTTCAAATAATTACTTAAAAGGGTATTCAGTGGAAAGGACACTATCAAATAGAGACCTGACAAATGGAATGAGATGGGGACTCTACCCATATTGACAACAGTGCAGAGCTCTTTAGAAGAATTCCACACCACTTCCAGATTTGGCCAAACAGAACTGCTGCCCTCTTTGTTCTGATATGTTCAATAGAATATCTAGCTCCAGCTAAAGTGGTCCAAATGACATAGCTTCCAATAATAAAAGCATATAGATCTAACAAAGAAAAAGACAATCAGCAATCTCACACAATAAAGAAAGCGTATTCTATCTCTACAAAATTATATAAACCGTCTTACCATTGCACTTAACGCCATGAGTTATTGGAAGAAGAGGAATACCGTTGAAAAGAGCACGCCCAAGGGATATGGGTACAACTATCAAGGCAGAGTTGAAGACAAGAAGAGTCATCCAAGCTATTATCAACAAGAGGACAATGCGAATAACAAAGCTGTACCTGCTAAAATACAATTTTAACATTATTATGCGGCAATCATAATTTGATTGTAAACCTTAAAACAACGCTGAAGTGGAAAAGGAATAACATGCAATCTTTGCAAATAATGACAACACTGACTGGACTTATTATTTCAAAACATACTCCGAGTCTGACTGTTCATCAGCATCATACTCCTCTGCAGCATTGGAACCTCCAGCGGTGAGGAAATCTATGTTAGGATTATCACCGGTAGCAAGTGCTACTAGTTCCCTATCTTGTCCACCATGTTGTACAGCTGGTGGTCTGTCCTGCCTTCCTGGCTCACCATTAGCAATGTCCTGGCCACCATTGTCCTCAGGTCTAGGAAGTAAGAAATCAGTTAAACCAAGTCCCCATCCAACTGCTGTAAACCAGTAGCGAAGAAGGGACTTGATTGTGGTCCGCAGCTTGAAATGCTCAATGGCAAATGGAATGCAGATTTGGAAAAGAAGCATGTCAGCTGGAATTTCTGTGAATGGATCAGATACCCTGAAAGAAAAAGTAACCATGCATGTTAACAAACAATGACAATAAATCATCTCATTAAGACCAGATGGCAAAAAATAGTGAATGAAGCCAAGCTTACGAGATGTCCAATGGGAAAATTAAGGGTGCCATTCGCATAGCAAGTTTGACAGGTAAGAATACCAGCATCACAATTAAGCTTCCATAAACTGCAACAGATAGCAGAACCCTGCGGGCATGCTTGTGCACAGGATCATCAATTAAATCACGGAATGGATTGTAGTTAGGATCAGCTGGATCTCGAAGAAAATACAGAACTCCATTACGGAGGACCTACAGGCAGCAGAGAGATTGTCAAACTAGTAGAATCAAAGAATGTATAGATTCTATGAAACACCATGGCCAAGGAGTTTAAGAATAATACCCCACGAAGTAGGCTGACAAAGATGCTTATTTGTAGCATATAAACAATTCCAACAACCCAATGAACCAGCGAGCTGGCTAAAGGAGAGATTGAGAAGAACTGAACTCTTTGCGCCATAGTTTTTCCAAACATCCTTATGGTACAAACATCCAGCCACCATCCACACATTAAAGGGAACACCCCAAGTTCAATCACCAGAAGGAAGGCAACCTTAATCATAGTCATCAAATGCCTCATTGCTGCCAAGAACTGCCTCAACAAAGATGGAACTGTCTCTGCTATAGAAGCAATACCATAAAACCTTCCCGTAGTCAAAGGCTCACCTCTAGTGTATCGAATCAAAGCAACAATTCCAAGGTAGAAGAAGACTAGGGAGAATATGAACATATATCCAATAGCAAGAGTTGCAACATCAGAAAGTCGTGATGTGCCAATACTTGCTACATTCAAAAGATCTGTAGCAAGCGTAGAGCTTATATTGCTTGAGGCCTCATGCATTCCACTTGCATTTACTTTTAAAACATCTACAACCTGTCCTAGTAGTCCATCCTGTCCTTCAGACGTTAAATTTGTAACAGCAGTTAGGGCATTTTTCAATGTAATGTTTGCTAAGGAAAGGGCAGTATCTGTAAGTGGCATAACAGTTGACAGCACAGGACCACTTGCAGAAAAGAAAAGCCAAGATATATAATATAGTATAATCCGCCCTAGAGAAAATGGTACAAAGATCACAACACCCAGGAATATCATGTTGCTTGCCAGAACCTGCAAAGCAAGAAAACCATGATTGATAAGAACTCCCCAATAGAATAAAATGGAATTCTGAATTGTTTAACCCATCATCTTATTTCCTCAAAACATTTTATGAAATTTGATATAAATGTGCAATCACTTAAAAAGTACATAAAAGTACCAAGATATAATATTCATATAAATATGAAAAATAAGTAACGCAAATACATGCAAAATATACAGGAAATGACAATTTCAGACACCAACAAAATAGACATATTCACGGTTAAGCATAAGGCAACAACAAAAGACATCAAAAGAACAAATTGTACTTACAGTAAATGCATTTTCGACCAAATGGAAAACAGGACCCTGCATGCCAACAAGCTCATCAAAGGGCACATCCTCTGCACCATCAGCATCATCTAAACCATCAAACATCTGTTCAACATGAGCTTCAAGACGAGCTGCCTGCATCTCCCACCGTGCAGCAACATTTTCTGCATTCCTTCGGATGATTTGACCAGCTCCAGCCATTGCTTGTGGTCCCATAGCATCATCAGCATTTGCTTCGCCAGCAAAATTCCTATTGCCTTGTGCTGGCAATCGTCTTGCAGCATGGGCACCATTTCTGTCTCCTTCATCTTCTCTCTCAGCATCCTGTCCTCCAAGCTCTCTCAAATGTCTAAAATAATCTCTCAGAGAAGTTGCACCAAGAAAAATGAAAACAATGCTTGCCGAGAGTAGGAACCCATGTAGACAATCAGTGAGGATAACTGTAGTAGAGATGTGACTTAAGAATAACCTATGAGCCTCGCCAAAACTCCTTATGAAAGCCAGACGCCATATCCAAAATGTTATAAATGGTATAATAAGGAGCCAAACAGAGAGCACAAAACTCAGGCGCAAAAAGAATTGCAGAACATGGCAAGCCTTCATTGCCATGCCAACTACAAACTCCTGAAAAGGAAGCCTTGAAGGGGCATTCTCAGCATAAACAGGTGAGAAAGAAAACGCATGTTTGCAAACCTGTAAACATTTAAAACTAAATCAAGCAAGTTCCAGCGCAAATAGGTTTTGTTACTGAGCTTTATCCGGTGAAGAAAAAAGTGGCACGCATGACAGCTTGTATCCTACAACAGTTCATTCCTAAACTATGATCTTTATACTTAAATTTTCAGTGAGCCGAACATATCCAGAGCGTGTTTATTGTTGCCACATGCAAATTGCATAAGTTTTGGATAGGCCTTCATGAATCAAAATTACATGAAACTCCACTAAACATCCTCTACCAAACACTCAAATATAAGCCAAAGTACATGTAAAAGAAACGCAAAATCCTCACAATTTTTTTGTGACAGGATCACATCAAACCACAATTTAATTTGCTAACATAATAACAGAAACGCAAATAAATAAATAAATAAATAAATAAATAGGAGAGAGAGAATTTGAATCTCTTCAAATCCTAAATCAAATAATATAACCAGCGAGACCTCGCATTGACGAGCGTTGCTGTGATTAAGCCACTGGAGCAGGCAATCTTGATGAACAAACTTGATACTCCCGCTACACGCACATGGATACCTCAACGGATTCTCGTCTTCTCCCGGATTCCGGCAGATCCTGCACACGTCCTCCTCCTCCTCATCGTCGTCTTCGTCGTACCTCGCTCCTCTACTCTCCTCCTCCTCAATCGAATCGCGGTTCAACAACGCAGCAGAACTCGAAGCAGAAGGCGAAGACGGCGAATTCATTCCGTCGGTGTTATCTCCGTGGTGGTCGGAGGCGATCTCCATCGGAGAAAGGCGAGTTGGGGCGGGTTGACCCGGTGCGTTAGGTTTGTGAGGCGAGCGTTTGGGATTGGGGAAAAAATTTTAATCGAAAAGGGGAAAACGAAACGAAGAGAGGAGGGGTAAGGTGTAGGGGCATTTCTGGAATTTGGGATGAGTGGTTTCGTTTCTGCTTGCTAATAATATTATTATAGGTTTGAGGTCAAAAGTAGCATTGGCCTTTGACCCTCCTCTCATCAACTTTCGTCCTATCTGTATTGTATCATTAACTATTGGGTGCAAACTTTTATTGGGAAGAGTAAAAGTTTTTCTTTGCAAAATTTAAAGAAAAAGGAAAAGGTCGAAGCACAAATCCCAAGCGCTTGAGGTGATAAGAATTTAAACGTTGCTTCAAGGGTTAGGTTTTCGGACAAGATGTTAAACGTTGCTTCAAGGGTTAGGTTTTCGGACAAGATGTTCTGTTCCGATTATTATACTAAAACTGAGTTACAACATAGTAAGTGGAAGAGACAACTGTACCAGAGACTTTGGCTACTAAAAGAAATAAACATAATCATATCCCATGACTCATTTTATTTTGACTTTTTTTCTCCCATAATTCATTTAAGTGCGTCCTGTTCACTAATTTCTCTCCGTATAGTAATCCTTATAATTCATGTAGCCATCATATAAGTCTATATTTGGTTCCGTTGATGACTCGTACCATCTCTTTTTTCCTACCTCTGGGGTCGTTACTGGACCTCTCCGTCACTGTCATACACATATAATTAGTAGCCCAAGGTAAGTTGTCGGTGGCATCCTATGTAAAACTGTCCTAACAGTTCGTTTCTCTTGTTAAATAAAGCTAAGTTGGTGAGTTTCTGTGTATCATCACTTCACTGTCACCACCTCACTTCCTCAATCAAGGCCCTTGCTTGGTGCCTTTGTTCTAGGAGAGTATCTACATACGTGTCCGATTCTCTTTCTCTTAATGTCAACCTGTTGGCATCATTGATGTTGCAGGATCCACGTCGTTGTTAATGATCTTCGTGTCCAGGTAAGAGCTGTACATACTCACCATCCCATATACATATTCTCTCTACGATTTTGCAGCTTGTTTTCGTGCGTGTTATCTGCATTTCCTTGTGTATGAGGCCATGATGCTTGTTGATTTTGCTCCGAGTTATGGTTGTGGCCGATTCTTGGTGGTCTTTTTGTTGTGTCATCTACAGTAGCACCTTCTTCCGTGAAGGTTTAGCACCTTAGTTTGAAATCATCATTACTGCTAGCTATCAGGTTCAACTGTTGCTCACCATGTAGTTCGTCATAAATGATTTGGCCTTATGTGGACAATACTCCATCTTGAAGTTGAATATCAGGGTCGGGAATTTGTCGATATTTGATTGACTATGAGTGACAGTTTCTGATTATCTTCTTCTGATTTGTCTTTCTTTCACGAGATAGTCTAGTAAAGTTCTAACTTTCCTTTCATCTCCACTGAAGATGGGAGGTGAATTCTGTTGAATTGCTATGATTGCCCTTTTTTGGTTCCTTATCTCTCTGTGTCTGTCCGGTTGTTTGTATTCTTCAGCTAACAGAAGAGGTGACATTCCCAGCTTTTGTTTATTCCTTCCCACCTCATCCCTATTGCCGTCGTGTTCCATCAAGTGATTGATAGATGTTGAGCGCCTTGAAGGCAAGAATATTTTATGAAAAAGATTGATGTTCAATAGGAATTTGATAGTACAATATAAGCTCTAATCATATACTGCTAGTTTAATTTTTGCCAATGTCGTTTATACTTCTGCAAGATTAGTCCTTCACTGATCGCTTGCAGCTTTCATTTTTTTGTATCGCCAGAAGTTGAAATATGGATAATAGGACATGGCTTTGGAGGAAGAAACCCTCGGAGAAGACGATAGTCACAACGAGCAAATTTGGCATACCTGTAAAAGTAATTGATGAAGAGGTAAGGGAGGCTTCTCTTTTGCATCCCAACAAGCTCCTCTGAAAAGAATTGTAGTCGATGATGAGATCCTTTATCCTTGTTTCATACTGTAGGGATCAATGCTTCCAGGGGGATGTGAAGTTGGGCCAACTAGACATTTGAGGAATCTCAATGAGAAGTTAGCTTCAGTGCTACTTGATAGTCATGCCAAAGCTGATCCTCTGACAAGGCATGATTTAATATCAAAAGAAGCCATTGCAGGTAATTCACTCGTGCCCTTCGAACATTTTTAATATGCAAGTCATTTTGTTACTCCTTTTTAGAGTGATCATGTTCCTTCTGGATAATTACTTCCTTATAGGCGAGGGAAAATCAGAAGAGGAAGTTCTTAGTGTTAACAAGGGAGAGGACGAACAGGGTACAGCTGCAAATGAAAGATCAACTTGTTCTGACGCTGCATTCAAGCAGTGCATGCTGCAGGTTACCTCTCTTCACGAAGAACAAGACCCAAAGATGCAAGATGCTCTCTTAAAGGCATCGAGCGAATTTCAGAAGGTACAGAGAAAACTAGAGGACAGATTGATGGAGATGAGCAAAAATCTTGCCAATGTAGCTATTGAAAACACTAATCTAAGCAACGCACTCTTGGTAAAAGAGAACTTGGTAGAAGAGCTACGTAGGCGTGCAACTCAAACAGTAGCAGAATTCAACGCTTTAATGGCTAGATTAGATTCTACTGAAAAGGAGAATGCTTTTCTGAAGTACGAGTTTCACATGCTAGAGAAGGAGCTTCAGGTTCGTAATGAGAAGCTTGAATATACCCGTCAGCTTGCTGATGCATCGCACAGCCAACAATTGGAGAGTGTGAAGAAATTGACAAAACTGGAAGCAGAATGCCAGAGACTGCGGGTTTTGATGCAAAAGAGATTGCCAGGTCTCGCTGCAACAGAAAAGATCAAGAGTGAGATTGAAATCCACGGACGGGACCCAGTGAATTTTAAAAGGAAGCCAAATCCTACAAAAGATTTGATTCTTGTGGAAACAGCCATGGAAAGATTTTCTGAAATTCCTGTCAAGAAAACAGATTGCCTGATTGAGAGGTTACGTGGTATGGAACAAGAAAATAGAACTCTAAGAGAAATAGTAACCAAAAAAAATGCTGAACTTCAATCTTCGAGGATCATGTTTTCCCGAACGGCTTCAAGGTTATCACAAGTTGAAGCTAAGCTTCTGGACGTTTCTGGTGGTCAGAGATCTCTGGAGTTGACTCAGGGTGATCAATTATCCCAGGAACTGTATCCAATACCAGGTCTAGATGTGTGCAGTTCTTATAGGGTTAGCTCCTCAAATTCATGGGCTGATGCGCTAATATCGGAATTGGAGATTTTCAGAGAGAGGAAACTTAACAGTCCATCTGAAAGCAGAGTCATTGACTTTCCGGACATGAGTTTAATGCATGATTTTGCTGAAATGGAGAAACTAGCTGTAGTTTCTATGGAAGCACCTCCTGACGATGATAACCATCCTTCGTCAGCTGGTAAGGAACTAGTTCCAGCGGAGCAAAGTGATTTTGGCTGTGGCAAAGATAATCAGGCAATCCACTCAAAAGATATTCCTAATGGCAAACCTTTGGACTGGATTCAGGATGTTTTAAATGCAATGCTTATAGAGCAGCGCAGTTCAAAACGAAGTCTCATTGAGCTTCTTGAGGACATTGAAATTGCATTGGGTTGTGTACATTATGCAAATGTCCTGGAAGATGACGCCACTCGGACGTCAAGGCATCATACAGAGTCTACTCTTAAAACTCACATCCCTTTGAAATCCCTGACAAGTTGTTCATCGAGCCAAGCTTCCAATAGTGCCAACACTGCAATGAAAACAAGTCCGCCATGTGGTCCATCCAGTCTGAGTAAATCAATCTGCAGCATTGTTCAGCTCGTTGAAAAACTGGTACTAAATTCTTCAGCCATCGATTATTCTAATTCCACTCCATCAGCAGCAGCTTCAGATTACTTTGTCCATGTTTTCCAATGGAGAAGTTGTGAACTTAATGCTGTTCTACAGCGATTTGTTGACATATGCAAGGGCCTGTTGGATGGAAAAGTGGGCCTTGAAGAGTTTGCCGAGGAGTTGTTACTTACGTTAGACTGGACCATGAACAACGTTGTAACCCCTCAAGATGCTTCAAATGCAAGGGATAAGATCAGTAAGTACTTTGATTGGAATTCACCAGAAACTGAAAACCAAGTTGGAGTAGCACCTGTGCAATCAAAACCAATTTGTCTATCCAAAGAGCAGCCATCCTGGTTGCGCTTAATAACTTCTCCACGTGATCATACCACATCGCAAACAGAGTGTGCTAAGTCTTTTCTGCAAGATGAAAACAAGAGACTGAAAGAAGATCTAAAACATATGGAATCTGCTAAAAGAGATGTAGAAGACAGGCTACAGTCTGCGACCAATAAAACTGAGGTATTGAATAAGCAACTTGAGGAATCAGAAAGAAGCCTCCAAAGCCTAAAAGCAGAAGTTGTGACTCTCAAAGAATCCAAGGGACTAATTGAGGATCAATTTGAAAATCAAAAGTCAATCAATGAAGATCTTGACACTCAGCTTACAGTTGCCAAAGCAAAGTTGAATGAGGTCTTACAGAAGTTGTCATCACTTGAAGTAGAATTGGAGGATAAGAACAACTGTTGTGAAGACCTAGAAGCAACGTGTCTTGATCTTCAACTCCAGGTGGAAAGGTAATGGTTGTCATCTTCTTGTCTCCTAAGCAATCTATGATGAATACTACTTGATAGAAATGACTTCTGTGATGTTTCTGTTACAATTCAGTGTTGCAAAGATGGAAACTCTAAGCCGTGATGAGCAAGGAACGCAACCACACAATGTAAGTTCTTTTGAATATTACAATATTACCAGAATTATATAATTATATTCTGAATAGCAAAATGCATGGAAAATTACAGGGTTGGGAGATGACATCAGCCTCTATAAAATTGGCAGAATGCCAAGAAACCATCCTTAACCTTGGAAAGCAGCTCAGGGCACTAGCTTCACCAAGGGAAGTAGCACTACTAGACAGGGTTTTCACGACCACTAGTGCCACAAGCACCGCCATCAATACCAAGAACTTTGTCAAGCGATTCTCCTTACGCGATCAAATTCTGGCTGAAGACAATGCTAAAGCGATTATTCTGAGATCTCCCACAGCAGATACACATACACAAAGTCCATCTCATGCTATTGATGTGTTGGCGTGTAAACCTGATAGTAGTCCAGCTGGGGCTCTGGCTATTGTTCCCACCAAAAAGCAGGGAGGAATTGGTATGCTGAGGAGGCTGCTGTTGAGAAGGAAAAAACAAAGTGTTAAGAAGTCCCAATTGCCAAAGGCCTAAAAGCCAAGACGGACTATTCCATTGCTGATACTGAACAAATGCTCAATGAGACAATCAAACCCCTCTCCCATGTTCTGATAGATCATCATATGTGTTGGTGCATGATTTTCCTGACTTGATTCGAGAGAGTAATATAGCTTGGGCGTGATGCTTCTTTCTCTGTCCAGAAAGAGAGATATGTATAGGTTTTCTGGGTACTCCTTATCAAAGTAATTATAATTTGATTTGTCAATAGCAATACCATCCATATCTGATAATTGGTTTTGGTGTTAACTGCTAGACACTGGTTAGATCTAGTTTGTGATGTTTAGTCTCATTCTATGGATAAATGAACGTACCTCGTGCTTTGCAGACACCAATCACCAGCACAAGAGCATAAAATAGCTACACAAGAACAGTCCTTATACTAGAGTCATGGGCAAAGTCATTTTCTCGTCGTGCCAATTTGCTGAGCAATATTTCACGATTAACTGAAGAATTTCATGACAAACGATTCTGATGCAGCACTGAACAACATATTGTCGTTCCATACAACAAATATATAGCTGTAATATTAATCTGGTGCTTAATTTCTGGTAGAGACTAGGAAGTCTAATGACATGCTTTCTTTGCTTGAGCTTTCCATCTTCAATTCAAGGTCTCCATAAGCTTATTTTTGGATATGATCTACCTCCGAACTGCCATTGAATCACCTGATTATTTAACAGCTAAACTTTCAAATTTATTCAATTTCAACCTTCACTAGATGGATAGGATCTACGTATTTTCAACATACCGACCATAAGGATTGCCATAAAATGAGCGTAGTTCAGTAAGAATAAAGCAAAAGCCATAGCAAGCGATTTAAGTACCAATAGCTAGTCAGTTTAGTCCAATTTGTCATTGCTAGAAGGAAACTCTTATTCTGAATAAGGAAATGTTTAGCCAGTACATCAGGTAAAACAAGAAAACTAAGAGAACCTTTGTTGTTTCTTGTACATATAAAACTTAGAAACTTTTACATTTCATACACAGGAATGATGTCTGAGCTGCTTTTGTATTCAAAGGCATGCTTAGAAACAAATGAACGAAGTTGCAAGTATCTTATATTCATCATCCTAGTTCCTATTAATCTCTGTATAAAACAAATCTCGCAATATCTTCAAATCCTGCCTCCATGTAACATTCAGCAATGCGTTCCACAGCATCATCCCAGTTCCCTTCAACAGATGCCAAGTCCAACAAGAAAGCAGCTTCATCCAATGCTATCTGCAAGAGGAAGTAGTACCTTTGAATTCTGATAAGTTTACCAGATATAATTTTGTAAATATAAGATATTCGTGAATTTCAGCATCCAGTTTATAAGAAAAGAAGAATTAAACAGAGACCTGAGCTGCTTCCTTTCCTTTCTTCAAATCTTCTTGTCTACCCTCTTCAGTTATCTTCTCCTTGATGTATTCAATTTGCTCATCCTCCCATTGAGCAATACTAGCAACATCCTTATCACCAAGGTTACCACATCGTACAAGAGAAGTGAGGAAAAAGAAATAGAATTGACATAAAGATTTTTAGAAGAACATTACAAACTGAGAATGTTGGCTTACTTGGTAAGCACAACTCAAAGTCCACCATGGTGATTTCAGAGCTACCCTTGCAGCATCTTTAGCTTCTGAAGTACGTCCAACTCTATAAAAAACAATTAAAGACATTCATTTGAAGAGAAGGAAAATGCAATTGGCTCAGGTCAGATGGAAGTACTCGGACAAGACTTTTACAAACTTCTGTAAAATTTCAGCATAGAACACAAAAGGCCGTCCAAATCCTGGAAATAAATCCTTCTTGGTGTAGAATTCTCCAGTAATCATTGCTGAAACCTTCACTCCATAAGGATACAAAAGATTTTGTTAAGAACAAGGGGAAGTTGGGAAAGGTGAGCACAAGCATTTCAAGACAATACCAGAAGAAGACTTACAAGATCTTCTTCCTCAAAATGGCGCAGAACTTTACGTTCTATAATATCAGGGAAAAGACCAACCTTGGAAGGAACATTGAAATGTGATTATAAGTCAAGTAATTTCATGTTTTCCTTTTCTGACCCAATTAAGAAATCATCTCCTTCTTTACCTTCTTTAGAAGATATGCATCAAGTTTAGCAATCTGAGATTCAGCAAAATCGCCCTTAGTGTAAAGTTTCTTACCGACTTCTGAAGAAGCATGGAAAAGTTCACCATTACTTTCATTGAAATTGCTGGCATCCTCTTCTACCAGAATTCTATGAATATATTGATCTACCTGCATGCACAAGCGGCAAAACATAAGCCATTGTACAGGTAGATGCAAAATATTTTGGGAGAGCTCATGACATTTTCAGTACCAACTTAACTGCATAGTTATTTGCATTTTCAGAGGTCTATCATGCACGTGTACCATGTTTTGGGATAAGAAAATTACATTCTTGGATGAAAGCCATATGCCATGCTTGCTAACTTCCACAACTGGCATCTCCATTCTATGTGAAAAACAAATTAAGATAAGTCTGAGGCATATGGTTGGTATAAACACACATACACATTAATAGCATAGTACTAAATATCTCACCCAGCTGGAGCAGTTGGCCACCTCAACAATGCAGTTACTGAACCTATTCCGGTCAAAATATGTGGTAGGATAAATTGAGAGTTGCAAAATAAGCTGTTTAATATACTACGGAACAGTCCATCAGTGATTGCTCATAGGTCATGAGAATCATTAGATGCACGAAGGTGTTTATTGAACCTGACAAATTTTCTGCTAGAGGTACAACTAGTGGGATCAATCCTTGCTTGGATCCAGGAGAAATGATGGTTTCACCTGCGACCAAGCAAAAATATGGAAGCAGTCCATAACAACTTAAAAGGAACACAAAAGACAAACAAGGTGCAAATTGAATTGAAACACAAGATGCAGCGGAGATGCGAATGTTAGAAGTTTCTGGCTGTTAACTCAGCATGCAATTACAAACAGATTGGTAAGGACGGGCTGAAAAGTTACCACAATTTTGAAATGTTTAGAAACCATTTCATGAGTTGGAAATCTTCAGGATATGCAACTGTAGTAACTTAAAGGAAATTAAGACCCCTCAGGTCTCATTACTCTTTTAGCAGTGAATGTGGACTGAACATTATACTTTGTCAATCAAACTTAAGGAAGATGAAGCTCCAGATACTGGGCTGGATAAAGCAAAAGAGAGAAATATGCAAGAAGCTGAGCTTGGCTCTCCACCATAATAGCTTGTTAGACTGTAAATATAACCTCAAAATTGAAGAGATGCAGTGCTTAAATATAACGTTTCCAATCTAATCGAAGAGTTGCCTACCTCTAGTTTCAAGCATTTTAAGCAAGCATGGAAGATGTTGAGGAGGTCGAGTCGCAGCCACATCCTTGATGAATGAAACGTGGGCTGTATTTCAGTTGAATGATTAATAAATGAGTATTCTTAACATCTTCATCAAAGAATTTTTCTCAAATTCACAATGACGGAAGCAAGAGCTTTGGGAATTCCTTTACACATGTATACTTAGGATTTCAAAAACCATTCACCATCTAAATAATTTGCGTTTTGATATCACTAAACAACCAGGTCCTCTTTAAACCTGCGTACTTTCTAGGCGCAAAAACTCACCAGACCCAGAATCCAAATACAATTTGTCTCAATTAGAACCAACTAGAATTCGTTGTCCAAAAGACATGGGATTATCCTAGTCCCAAGTTAGAAATGGAAGAAAGAATATACAGCAATGGAAAAGAAGTTGAGCAACTCGAAAGTAAAAGAAGAGATGCTCGGCAATGGTGATTTACCGGTATTGGAAAAACATCGAACTCTGGCTCTGTCATGGTTAAGAGGGAGAGTGATGGTAGAAGGAGCTGTGTGCACCACTCCTATAGCTACCATATCTTCAGTTCTTTCCCAGTAACAACACACGTACTGTTCTGTTTACAAAGTATAGAAGATAAGGCCACAACTCCCAGCGGATGCGAGGTAACTATGACCATTTCATTTTCGTTCTGATGCACTGAATAAAGATTATTAAAAAACATATGATTTTTTATTTGTCATTTTATTATTCTTTAAATTGCAACTTTAATGAGAATAAAAGATAGCGAGTATTACTTATAACACGTTTCGATACTTTAGTTACGTATTTCGGAATCGAACATAAAAGAAGAATAACTCTTCACGATCTATGCTCTCATATTGTCGTGGCCTGGCTAAATTAGAAGATGTAAATCATAAATGACTGTCACAGGATTTGATATTAAAAATTTATGAGAACGCCGCAGAATACTATGAAGAAAAATTATGATGCTGATCACTAATCATTTTAGTAATTATCAAACCATAATTCTATCAATAGCTTGACCTCACTGCTCGCGGGAACTCTAAACTATCAGTCTATCACCACTCTACTACGACTCATTTTACATTATTGCTAAAGCGAGGGTTGTAACTTACGAGCTCAAACTCACCTCCTCCAAATTACATCTCATCTTTTTTGTATCTTATCTCAAACCTTATTATGGTTAGATAGTTCCTATTGAGCCAACCTTGCTAGAACTGTCTTAAGGGGAAATCCATTCATCACCTCAGGAGATTCTTGTACCATGGACATACAAGAACTAAATGTACTCCAGTAGAAGCTTTACGGGAGGACAAGCCTAATCCTAATAGGGTTTGTTAAAGGAGCAGTGTAACCATGTTATGAATACCATACCGGATTCAGTACTAGATTGAGTTTTGATACGGTATTATACCGGTATCGGTCAATACCAGGTACCATTTCGAGTAATTTTTTAAATTTATAAAATAGTCCCTGAATTTTTTTAAAATTTACAAAATAGTCTATTTTTATATTGTACAGTTATACTATATATTTTTAACCCTGACTCCAAAAATCATAATAATAAATAATAATCACAATTAAAATGAAATAACAATAATTTTCA
>JAOQMS010000180.1:40152844-40195572 GCA_027563885.1 Erythroxylum longipes | reverse complement strand
AAACAAGTGGGCATGTAGGCAAGTGACATGTGTCACTTGCCACATGTCACACTCTCATTGGTTTACTAAATTTCTTCCCATTCAATTCCCAATTTCTCTCCAAAATTCCAATGGTTCAATTCAAAAATTCCTAATTTCATGTGTCTAAGTTTCCAGTGCCATTGGACAGTCATTTTCACTACCGGTAAACCTCTATTCTGTCTCTTGGCAGTTTTTCTGGTCCGGAAATGACTCCGAAAAATTTCCAGAAAATTTCTATAATTCTCTAAAAATCAGGAAACCCTAATGATCCTCTCCAATTCAATTTTTTACACACACAAGGCCTATTTTGCAAAACTCCCATTTATTCACAATTATACCGGGAAAATGTCATGAATGCATGTACAGACATTTTTCATGTGTAAAAATCACTATTTACAATTGCATGAGCATGAGATGTGTTTTTCCTAATTTCTCGATTGATCGCCCGTATACCCGTTTCTATGGTTCAACCTGTTATATGGAAACGGGATGTTACATAATACCTCATTGAAATCAACTCCTTAATGTTAATCAAAACCACATACAACAAATCAAGCCTTATATCTCTTACTTTTAACACTAGTGATGCCTTATTTAACCTTATAGATCCACTTGCAACTAATACCATGCTTACCCTTAGGAAGCTTCACCAAATCCTAAGTCTCGTTCTTATAAAGACTTTCAAATTGTTCATGTATGGCACTAATCCAATTCCCAGCATCTGTAGTAGCAATAGCCTCAAAATCATTCTTTGGCTCAGAATAAATGTCAATTTCTTGTGTAGCAACTAAAGCATAAGTAAAGAGACCACAACCATAGTCCTATAATCTCGATGGCAATTGGGTCTGTCTCCTAGAATGATCTCAGGCCAACACATAATCAGTTATAATAGCGATGGACTAACTTGTACGGTGGCATCAATCTGAGTTTCCTAAGGCTTAAAAGTAAGTGAGACTATCTCTTTAGGGGGAGTAGCAAGGATGACAAACTCCACCTTCTCCCTTGTACTAGTCTGATCATCTGTGCAAGGAGAAGGTAAGAATCCTTCCCAAAAGAAAATATAACATCTTCATAAAAGGTTACATCACAAATATGATAAATTTTATGATATTTAGGATCATGACAATAAACACGATAACCTTTAACTCCTTCCTTGTAACCAAAGAAGACACAATTAACAACACAGGGCTCTAACTTGCCCTCATTAATATAAACATAAATAGCATACCCAAAAAACACAAAGATTAGAATAATCAAAAGGGCGAACAAACTTCTTCTAGGACTTTGTCGTAGAGAGAACAATTGATAAGATAGCATGCAATAATAGCTACCTTAACCCAAAACTCACATCTCATGAGAAAGCATGCATTGAAATTTCTCCAATAGAGTCTTGTTCATACGCTCAACTCCATTTTGTTGAGGTTTACCAACCAAACTGTGGTGTCTAACGATTCCTTCCTTCTTGCATATGTCGTCAAAAGCATCTTCACAAAACTCAAAACGATTGTCAGTTCTCAACTGCTTAATTTTCTTACCTGTCTAGTTCTCGATCAAGGTTTTCCACTCCTTAAAAGTAAGAAAAACTTCATTCTTCTTCTTTAGGAAAAACACCCAAACCTTATGGGAGAAATCATCGATAATGGTCAACATATACCTTTTACCACCTTGAGAAGCAATACAACAGGGAGCCCATAAATCATAATGAATATAATCCAGAGTACCTTTGGTCTTATGAATCCCCAGAGAACAGAAACTCAGTCTAGTCTTTATAAGATCTCATCTTGACTAATTATTTGATATTATCTCCTTTATTTTGAATTTATTTTTATGCTTCAATGTTAAAATTAATGTTTGTTTTGTTTTAGGAGATAAAAAGTAGAGATTACATCAAAATGGGACTCTATTGGTGATAATGACAAATTTTGGATAAAGTGAAGAGATTGATGCAGTGGATAAGGCTGATCACTTGAAGAGTTGGAGTTTAACTGGAAGACTTCACCTTATCCTTATTATAAAGGAGTTTGATTTTTAATTCGTTTTAGATAGACATCTTTACAAGTTAGAGTTAGATTAGGATTAGATTAGAAAACCCTTTAAAATGGACGTTTCTCACAACAGAAAAAGGTTCTCTCTTTTTACATTTTTAGCAAATCTTAGTCTTTCTTCTATTTTTGTTATTGGAGCGAAAGTCATATGTGGCTAAACTCATCATTTTGATTTAAGGGAATTCAATACTCTGATTGTAACTTTGTGAGGTTTTGTGTTTCAAACTTTTATTCACGTTTTTATTCAAGTATTTCTTGTTTTGAGTTCTCATATTTCATGAATAATTGAAATTTGATTAATCTGATAATTTAATTTAATATTAATTATTCTATCACTATCCAGGAATTCATTGATCCGTAATTGTCATGAAAAATTGGTACAAGTAACAAATAGGTTATTTATTAATTTTCATATTTAACTTATGATAAACAAGAAAACTAAATTGAATAGTTGCAGCTATCTCAATTATTTAATTTCGAGTTTAGCCTTTTTCACGAAGTTTATTGCTATCATTTATTTGATATGGAATGCTATCACACCTAATTAATAGATGGTAAGTTTTGGTTTGGATGTTAGGTTTGAACCAATTAATTTAGAAAAATTCAAGACTTATTATGACTATCCTAATATTTTTCGGACTAACTGCTTGAATCGTAAAAATATTCTTTTTAAACTAGTAATCAATGTTACAATTAGATGAGATCTTTCCCTTGCGTCGGAGTTTGGAATTTTGACTTTTTCATATTTAAATTCAGTTGATTTAATTTATTTTCGTATTAATTTTAGTTAATCAGTTATTTAATCAAAAAACTCCCTTTTTATTTTATTATTTAAAATTAAGAAACTAGTGTTTAGTTCTCTAAGGATTTGACCTATTTCCACGACTACTACAAAAGTTTGTAGAATCATAATTATTTTGGGGGCTTCGACAACCTGACCAAGTCTGTTTACCAAAGACACAATGTTCACAGAACTCCATATTACTTGAACTCTGGCTTAGTAGACCCCTCTTGCATAAGATTTGCATACCTTTCTCACCTATATGGCCTACACGGTAATGCCACAACTTGGTGGCATCTTGGTGAGACTTAGATAAGGGAACATCAGTAATACCAATAACAGTAGAGCCCTGCAACATATAAAGGGTACTATGTCTTTTCCCTTTAAGGATTACATGATGACCTCGGGACATTTTCATGACTCCAACTTCAAAGGAGTACCTACACCCAAAAAACCAAAGTGTACCAAGTGAAATAAGGTTATGTTTCAAATCAGGAACTTGAAAAACATTGGTGAGGGTTTTAACAAGACCATCATAAGTTTTAATATTGATTGTATCTTTCCCACCACATCACATTGTGTATTGTTCCCCATAAGGACAACACCCTTAGCAGTTTTATAGGTGGCAAACCAATCCCTGTGAAGACACATATGAAAAATACAACCGGAGTCTAGGATCCATTCATCTTTGGATCGTTGTTCACCTTAAATAACCAAAAGAACATCAATTCATGAACTAGAATCAACCACAACATCCTCGAGGGTAGAATCAGATTGATTACCCTTATTTTTACCTTCTTTTTCGAGTTTATTTTTCAATTTATAATAGCCTGAGACCTTGTGTCTGAGTTTCTTTCAATATTTACATGTAATATTGGCATCTCTACCTCTAGACTTAGATTTAGACTTCTTGTGGTTCTTATTGCTCTCTCCTTTCTTAAAAATTCTACCTTTAACTGTTAAACCATCAGCCTCCTTCTCAATAGAAGCATCAAACTTTTCTTTAGACAGCAAAGCAGATTTAAAGTCTTCAAAAGAGAGAGTTTCATGGTTACCATAAAACATTATTTCTTTAAAATGCTTATACGAATGAGCTAATGAAATAACAAGAAGCACTGCTTGATCCTCATCATCAATTTTAACATCAAGATTTTCCAAATCAATTGTAATGGAATTAAATTCATCAAGATGAGATAAGACAGGTGTACCTTTGGACATCTTGAGGGTAAAGAGACGTTCTTTAAGACAAAGTTTGTTGGCTAGGCTCTTTGTTATGTAAAGGGTCTCTAATTTCAACCAAAGTCCTGAAGCGGTAGTCTCATGGACGACTTCTCGGAGCACTTCATGCATCAAGCATAACTAAATAGTGGACAAGGCTTTTTCATCCAACTCTTCCCAATCCTCATCTGACATATTAACAGGGTTCTTTGTCTTACGAGACAAAGCTTTCTTCAATCCATGTTATGTGAGAACGACTTACTGGTGGACCTTCAAATAGACTAATTTTTCCATCAAACTTGTCGATGTCAAATTTGATTAAAGGAGACATGACAACAAGACCTGATTGACCGAAACAAACCTCGCTCTAATACCAGTTTGTTGTGCTAGTAATCACAGAAACAATGGAATCAATCAAGTAAATAAAGAAAAAACTATAGAAGACATAAAGAATTTTTACATAAGAAACCTGAGTGTTGGGAGAAAAACACACGGGACAAAGAGAGCCCGAAAATATACACCATCTCGAAGAAAGAAAATATTACAAGTGTTTTTTCTCTCACACACACACAAATATCAGGACTAATGAAGAGTACACAAATACGATGTTACAAAGAACCCCAAGGGGGTCTTATGTAGTAGTATAATCTTATGGTAGGAAACCTACAAAAAGTAGGAATTTGAAAATAATGTCAAAAAATGAAAGAAAACCTACATAGAGTAGGAGTATACACAAAGTAGGAATTTACATAAAGTAGAAATCGTGAAGGCTTGGGTCATTATCTCAACACATATCAATTAAAATTAATTCAAACTAATAATTTAGTTATATTAAATTATTAATTTGAGTTAAATTTAATTGGTTTATGTTATATTTTAAAACACTATTTGATTAGTCTTTATATGATATTTATATTACTTTTATTTTACTATTATTTTTAATATAAGTCTGACGAATGAATTTTTTAAAATTAAAAACTATAAAAATTATAAAAAGAAAAAAGAAAATTTAAGATTGTTTGTGAATTACTAAAGTACAGATAATACCATGTAACCTCAATGTTTCACAAAGTTAGTAACAAATAAATTCTGAATCACATCATAGCATACACCACATTGCATAGGAAAAAAATGGTGGAGAACAATGACCATAAAAGTCCAAAGCCACACATGAAAAGTGTTAATGTGTATCAAATGTGTCCTGTCCTTGTGTGTACGTCGTAGAGTGTGCAAGAAATGTGTCCTCACCCGCTAATTAACTCGGCCAAGTCTCAATGCATTATTGACAACATAATAAATCTTTATTAATTGAATATTATCAAGATCTAAATAACTACCTAGAGTTCGTCTAATATTTGAGATATAAATAAAAAAGATATGTCATCCCTGCCCAACCATTCAATGCTAACCAACGGCCTATCCTATCCGTAGAGAAATGGACAAACAACAGCTGCATCTCTCCTTTTTAATCTTTCTTTTTTGAAAATAAGATATATCCTTATTTTTACCCAACAAACAACAAACAACAAACAACCCTGTCTGTGTCTCCTTCTCACCGTACTAGTATAAGCTACTCCTATTCTATATTTCTATGCTCACTATCCCTTATTCAAAATAACGGAACAGATCACCTATTCTCACCTATTCTCGTTACTTGGTGCCTGTTATCAGGGATATTAATTGCTACATCTATGTTATATGAATGGAATTTCAGCTACAGAAAGTTCTTGTAAAACTGGAGTGGGGGGTTATACATTATGGCAAGGAAGCTCCACTCTAGGCATATTTGTGTATAATTCTTCAGCTTTCTGGGATATCTAATTGTATAATTGAATTGGTCGTACAATAAAATCTTTGATTGGGTGAATACTTTTCATACAGAAGCAGTAGCAGCTTCCTTCATTTCTAGCAAGGCACCTTCAAAGCATTTAGCAAGAAATTCAGGATCAGGTATGATGTCCTTTGCCACCAGGATTTGCATGTCAGCTCTCCCAGCATAACTCACCATGTGCATTGTGAGAGCCTATTTTATCCACCAGCAAACATAAAAAAGCAATAAAATTTCAATTCAGATAGCCCTTTTCCTGGAATGTCAGAGAGTTTAGAGTCTTTACATGGGGTATGGTAGATGTATTGACCCTTAAGAATGTAACCGGGTTGTCTCCTATAGTGATCTCCTCTTTAGGTCCGACCAAATTCGAGATTGTAAATGAGGTATTACAAATTACACGGTAATTAAGACAAGAAGCTGCCTGCAAGAACCAGTCTACATTATATTAGTCTCCAACTTTCTACAAAGATGTAGCTCCAAATATTTCTGTTTTCTGTAGATCTCACCTTCGGTCCAAGCAAGGACATTATTAGGTACCCGACAGAGTAGGAAAAGTGCGCCTCTAAGCTTGATTTCTTCCTGTCTATCATTTTCTTAGCTCTCTTCACGTACTGTAGAGGATCAACACCACCTTTGTGGTAATAAACAGGTAGCTGAAGTATTCCAAACCTGTTCCCCCATCGCGAGCTTGAATTGTTTTTCATCAATTCAGTCATATCCTGTTCAGACCAAGAAGTTGTTTTCCATCTAAACATAGGATCGTCATTTGCAGGATAATGAAAAACTAATACCAGTACCAACCTGCAAACCTTGTTGTTCTCTTAAATTGACCATCGCCACTCCAGTTAATCGTAGCCCATCTTGCAGAGCTGACAATAATAGAGACTTAACATTAGGAGAGACCGGAAATGGAAATTCAGATTTCAGAATTAGGAAATTGGTATTACCATTGGGAGATCGGTGATCCAAGTATCTTGAGAGCCCAGAAGATATCACCCCAAAAAGAACATCATTAATGGTCTGCAGATTTAGGAAGAGACAATCTCAAAGAGTAAGATAAGCTAATTTAATATCATCATTGGTAAAAGGAGTGAAGGATGATTTATGTACTTTTATTGTACAAAATACGGAAACAAATCAGATTTCATCATTCAACATGATCATGAAAAAATTACAAACAAAACCAACTTGCCGTTGAAAACAAATTCTTGTATCTTTCTTGTTAGTACGGCAGTAATTGGATGAAATAGACTCTTTTCCGTTATTTTGCTTGATAAGTAGTAGAATAGACACTGAAAATTTCCACTAAACTGAAAGAGAATGCTTTGAGACGATAAGGATTATTGTAATGAGGACAGCCAATTTGATGGAGAACAAAACTTCTCTAAAATTACTCAGATCACTAAAAACCTGGACGTATGATATTTGTCGGCATATAAGTAGTTTACCAAATCAAATAAAATTTTAAAATATAAGCAAACACTGTGGCCAATTGTATTCCACCACTTGACCGAAAATAACCGATGAATCTGTCCCAATCTAGACTTGTCTACAATTGTTTCATAACTTACCGCATTAGCAACTGCCCTCTTCACCACTTTCATGTCTTCAACCAAAAGCTTAGCAGTGGCTAGCTTTCTGGGCCAAAGCTCCACCCCAGAGCCGCCGCTAATCACCGTCTTGCGGTCCCGAACCCACAAGCCCCTCAAAGAGAACTCCAAACAAAAGACAAAACTCAACCATACCATCTTCACAAAACTCAAAAAAACCCTCATCCAACCATTCTCACTCCCTCTCACCCTCCGCCCACCTGTCATCATCGTAGGCACCGTCGTGGGGTCCTCCGCCTTCCGGCAGTTTGCCAGCAGCATCGACATCAACGAAATCCCATCCCCGAGAGCGTGGTGAATCCGGAAAATGGCGCAGTTTTGCTTCAACAGTACGTGGAGTTCCCACAAGGGCTTATCTGCACTAAGTGGAGTACTTACCGATAAATCTGCTAAGTACTCATTCATTATTCTCTCTGCGACATCGTTTTTGTGTAAAGAACAGCCAAGGTGGTGGTCGCCATCGTCTTCGGCGGTGTCTTCGGTGGTGGGATCGACGATAATGATGTGCCGGTCGATATCAATCTCAGTTCTTCTCCAGTGCTCGACTCCGTTTCTGTCACGAACCAGTAGACTACAAAACCTAGGGTGCTTCACCATGAGAGAGTTACTGACTAATGACTTTACGGTGTCCAAGTCTAAGCGATTTTTGACCCCAATTGCACAGTGGATTATTGTGTTCATTTCAGGCCGGAGGAATAGCCTGCCGGCGGGAGTCACCGAGTCGTCGTCGGAGGTAACATCCGATGAATCCATGGGGAGAACGCTTGTTTTGATATGTTGAAACTCCCAGAAAAAAGGAACAGTAATGCACTTATGCTTTCTCATGCTTATGTTTGGTACACGTGTGACTTCAAGGCCTAGCTACCTAACATGTTGGATTAACCATAAATTTTTGGGCTCCTGTTATCCGCAATCCATATTAGATAATTAGGTGTTTGTTAATAGGGTAGAATAGAATATAATATTTGTTATTATTTAAGACGAGGTTTATAATAAAATAAAATTAAAAGATAAAAAAAAGAAGGGTTTATATCATAAAAATGTTTTAATTTGAATATTAAATTGGCATAATTTTATTATATGCACAAATAAATTAAGTGAAAAAGATGAATTCGCGATTAAGGAAATATCTCTACCCTTATTTTTTAAAAAATTAAATATTTACAATATTTTTAAGATTTTTGAATTCAAAATAATAAATATTTTCCTTCATATGCATCTTTAATAATCTCAAAATTAAATAAAGTAATACAATAGAAATTCAAAAGAAATTCAAAAGAACATATCTGTTTTATATTATTTGAAATGATTTTTCAGTATTTACATTGTCTCTTAATATAATTAATAAAAATGACATTAGGTTGTCCTACAAATTTTACATATCTCTTATAATTATTACATTAACAATAATATTTTAAAATAAATTATGTCTAAAATTATAAATTTTATTTAATTTTTCAATTCGAATTAAAATTGCTAAAAATAATTATAAAATATTCAAAATTTTAACTTATTACAAAACTAATACATCGTTTAATTAACAATATAAGGTGTCTTGTCAGCATAACCAATGGAACATTCACGTAGGTCAACAAAATAGAAGTTGAAGCAAAATGCTGAACTTTTGTAGAAGTAAAAGCACAAATTTTTAATAGATAGCTTAAAAATTAGTCACACCAAAATAGAATATGAAATCTTTCATGATTAACAACTAAAATAGAAACAAATAATTGAAAGAATAACATGAAGCAAAAAAGATACTTATTAGCTTCTCCTTTAACACACTCATTTAAGAATCAACGACACAACTAGTGTCGATTTGCAGATAATAACCTTAACCTCGTACTTGAATCTATTTGAGAATATCAAATAACTCAATTCAAAATCAGTTGGCATTGGAAAGATCCAATAGAAAGAACTTATCTGAGGAGAATTTTTTAGAGTGAATCTAAAAAATCATTAACATCTAAGAATAATATGACAACAATTATTAATAAGAATCAAACAGATATTTCATATTTTATATTATATTTTAATATTCTTAATTAAAAATTCATTATATAAGATAATTTAAGATAGATATTTTGATATAGGCTTCAAATAATTTACTAATTAAAAAACTAATACATAACTATAAGTAAATTTCATTATTCTTACACATGCTTAAATATATATTGGATAAGTTTTTTCAAGCTAAGCTCGAGCTTAGGGTCAACTTGAACCCCTCTCCTAAAGTGATGTAATTTTAGCTTAAGTATTTGAAACGGTATCGTTTTGATCTGTATATTTTAGAAACTCAACACTAAAATGATGTCTTTTTAGTCAATTATACTAAAATGATATCGCTTTTATAACTTAAAGTAAAATGAAGTTGTTTTGGAGTACTTGGAGCAAGCTTCAAGTTTATCCCAATTGAACCTGACTCTCGTTGTCATTCCTAACTATAATGGTATAACTTAACAATATTTAAATAAATTTTATCATGGAGTTCATAATACTTGTCAAGGTGCAAAATTTAACAAAATTTGAACATGTTTTTCATTTTTATGATTTTACAAATTTTCATCCCTAATAAAATTACAAAAAGTTATTTTTAAATAATTTTTATCAAAATTTCAGTGATGATTATTTATATTATTATAAAAACTCATATTTTTTAGGTGAAATAATTGTTCAACATAATTAAATTATCTTTTTAATTTATAACACTATATATGTATACTTATGTATTTCAATTAGTTAGAGAATTTAATTATGTTGAACAATTATTTCACCTAAAAAATATGAGTTTATATATATATATAGTGTTATAAAATAAATATAATACTATATATACATATATAACACTATATGTATGTGTGTGTGACACACACACACATATATAGACACACACACACACACACAGAGATATATATATATTCTCTGACATGTTTATAGGATGGACTGAACAATGTCTTACTATATAGCCTTATATATAGTGTTTTGGTAAATAAAGGGCCATAAAACTTATCAAAGGTGAAATGGGTCTTAGATAAAGGGACCCCTTATCACCATATCTCTTCATATTGGTAATGGAAATTCTTATCATGCTTATAAGGCAAACAACCTTTCAAGACAAGCAGTTCAAATCCCACTCAATGTGCAACAAATTAAATCTTACCAACTTGGTGATTATTGATAATATGATTTTGTTTTGCAAAACAGAAAAAGAAATCTGAGTATTCTAAAGTCAATACTACAATCCTTCGAACAACTTTCAGGACTTTCCTTGAACATGGAAAAAAGTTGTCCCAACCTATCTAAAAGATCTTTTTAAAATGCCTCATGGTATTCATCAATCAGTAGACAGATCCAAATCTCCTCCATTTACATACCTAGAGTTTCCTATCATTAGGCATGGTAAGTAAGCTCGAGCTTGCCCTAACCTGACCTAAACATAACTGATCTGACCCTGTTTAATCGAGCTTCAAGTCGTGTTTGAGCTTTTTTTTAATTTTCAAGCTTTGGTTTTGGCTTAAGCTCAAACTGCTCAGCCCAACCTAGCCCCAAAAAAAAAAACCCTAAAAAAATGACAACATTTTTCAAATTTTAATTAAAAAATAAATAATTGAGCCAAGCTGGGACTATTTGGGCTTTAGGTCATCTAAGTCCAATCAGGCTCAAACAAATTCCATCTATACTTATTCCTTCAAAGAGGCCATACTATATAGAGTTTTAACCACTTCCAGACAAGATATAAAAGAGGATATCAAGCTAATGCAAGAAGAGCCCTACTCTAGCTAGAAGCCAAGTAATTACCCTAGTCATAGACAACTTGCATTTATTTGTCTTCCTATGTCAGCTTCCTTAACAACATTCTCAAAGTAGTGGAAAAACTACTCAGGAACTTAATATAGTCAGGAGACACAATAAGAAGAGTTATGGCTAAAGTAAAGTGAGCTAAAATAAATATATCTTAAAAAGAGGGGGTTAGGATCCAAATCAATAAAACTCACCAACAAATTTTTCCTAATAAGAAGGGTGTGAAGATTACTAAATAATAAGTAATTGCTTTGGTATAATGGATCCACGCCTATTACATTAGGAATTTCTGAACATCTAGAATGTAGAAGCCAAAGTAAGAACCTCTTAGACTATAGATAATATTTGCATAGAGGGAAAGTGAGGTTGATAATTGAAAGCAAGATTAGGAATGGAGAAAGAACATCTTTTCGACATGACAATTGGTCTCATTTTTGTTTTCTAAATAATCCATATAATTAAACTCCTTGAGAAATACCATTCCTTCGAACTTTATAGTGATAAAAAGTTGAATCACTTGGCAACTGGCTTGCATGCAACCTTGAGTTCCAGCCCTACGATTACTCCAAGTGCAGCTATCCACTCCAAATGCAACAGCCTTCTTCACATTTTCATTCTTTATACCAATCGTCCACTCATGTCACATACAAAATGTATTTGATACCATAAACTTGGCAACTGGTTGTGTAAGTTTTCTGGTCATGAGTGATGCTCCTTCCACATGGATGTGCAGTCGTCCACCATTGTTTTACTCGCCATACAAGCTTTGTCCTCTTGCTATCCATCTTTTATTTTATTCCCCAATTGAATTGCATGGGACAACTGGCTTGTATCCATCATATTCCATAATTTTGTTGTCCATTAAATTCATATCTTGCATGGATGTTGTGAGTGAGTGACTCTCTAGCTGTGAGTGAGTGACTTCCCAACACTCTTGGTTCTTCTCCTTTGTGCTTTTATTTTCTTGTCTTTATTTGCTTTAATCTTCCTATAATTCTTTAGAAAATGACCCAAATGTAGTGCCTTCGACTCACTTTAGCTCTTTCACTTCCGAATTGTGCCTTGTACCACATATGAGTCAAAGTGAGTATCTTAAGTACTTTCCTAGCAATATTCACTAAGTGTTATTAAATAATTTCATCATCAACTAAGAAAATAGCAGTAAGTAATTGCATGAGACCTATTAGCGATTCCATCATCTACTATTTCTTCAAAGTATGGTTTTAGTACTGCGATTAGGTTATTAGTCCCCATTATGCTCTTCTTTATCCTTATACTGCGAAAGCCCTTATTATGCTCAAAGTTGGATAGATGATGAAGATATTAAGGGTAAACTCTTTTATTTACGATATATCAATTTTGCCTATTTTTAATGATATTATCTTATTTATTGTTTTTAAATTTTTAATATTAATATAACCACAGGTATGCAAAGGTAATCAGTCGTACAACTAAAAGATATTTCGATAATATATTTGATAATGAAGGTATATTTAATTGTTAATTAATAATTACCATGTGCTTAAAATTTATTCAATGCAATTATTACAATACTAGATATTATTTACATACTAATGTTTCGACATGCAGACGAAGTTGTACAAACTATTGACGATCCTAATTATAATGATTAACTATCCCTTTTTCTCTACTGTAAATTTGTTATTTTTTAATCTTTGTTTCTATATCTGCTCTCCACTCTCCAATCTCAACTCTCCAAAACACCAAGTCTCTCACATTAGTTGATAATTTCATTTTGACTCTTTATAAATTGTATCATTAAAAAATTTGGATAATATCAGCACGATGATACTCTTTTGTTTTGATAATATAATCTTTTTTGTTCACTTCCTTTAAAAATGAATTTAGTTTCAACTTATTCATTTTATCATTTTATGTACATTGAATATATAAATTCGTTAAATACCTTATAATTCATTAAGCAATTATGTTAATTAAATGAATGTTGCATTTCTCGTATATAATATAATCTTTTTTTCACTTCCTTTAAAAATGAATTTAATTTCAACTTATTAATTTTATCATTTTATGTAAATTTAATATACAAATTCATTAAATACCTCATTCTTCATTAATCAATTATGCTAATTAGATGATCGTTGCATTTCTCATATATAATTTTTTTACTTCCTTTAAAATCAATTTAGTTTCAACTTTCTACTTATTGGTTTTATCATTTTATGTACATTTAATAAATAAATTCATTAAAAAAACTCATTTTTATTAAGCAATTGTACTAATTAAATGATTGTTGCATTTCTCAGATATAATATAACCTTGTTTGTTCATATCCTTTAAAAATGAATTTAGTTTCAAATTATTTATTTGATCATTTTATGTACGTTTAATATTTAAATTCATTAAATACCTTATTCTTCGTCAAGCAGCTGTGCTAATTAAATGATTGTTCCATTTCTCATATCTAATATAATCATTTCCTTCACTTCCTTTAAAAATTAATTTACTTTTAACTTATTCTTTTTATCATTGTATGTACATTTAATATATAAATTTATTTTAAAAAACACTTTTCATTAAACAATTGTGATAATGAAATAATTGCTACATTTCTCATATATAATATAATCTTTTTGATTCTCTTCCTTTAAAAATGAATTTAGATTCGTCTTCTTCATCTTATCATTTTATATACGTTTAAAGTATAAATTCATTAAATACTTCATTTTTCATTAGCAATTGTGCTAATTAAATAATTGTTACTTTTCTCATATATAAAATAATCTTTTTTGTTCACTTCCTTTAAAAATGAATTTAGTTTTAACTTTCTACTTATTAATTTTATCATTTTATGCACATTTAATATATAAGTTCATTAAATACCTCATTTTTCATTAAGCAATTGTTTTAATTAAATGAATCTTGCATTTCTCATATAATATATATTTTTGTTCACTTCCTTTAAAAATGAATTTAGTTTCAACTTATTTATTTTATCATTTAAGGTACGTTTAGTATGTAAATTGATTAAACACTACTTCTTCATTTAACAATTGTGTTAGTTAAATGAATGTTACATTTTTCAAATATAATATAATCTTTTTTGTTCACTTCCTTTAAACATAAATTTAGTTTCAACCTATTCATTTTAACATTTTATGTACGTTTAATATATAAATTAATCAAATACCTCATTTGTCATTAAGCATTTGTGCTAATTAGATGATTGTTGCATTTTTCATATATAACATTATAATATAATCGTTTTTTTGTTCACTTCCTTTAAAAATGAATTTAGTTTCAACTTATTCATTTTTATCATTTTTGTTTGTTTAGTAAATAAATTCATTAAACAACTCATTTTTCATTAAGCAATTGTGTTAATTAAATCATTGTTGCATTTCTCATATATAAATATAATCGTTTTTTGTTCAATTCCTTTAAAATTGAATTTAGTTTCAACTTTTTCGTTTTTATCATTTTATGTATGTTTAATATATAAATTCATTAAATACCTCATTCTTTATTAAATAATTGTGCTAATTAAATGATTATTGCATTTCTCATATATAATATAATCTTTTTTTCACTTTCTTTAAAAATGAAATTAGTTTCAACTTTCAACTTACTCATTTTATCATTTTATGTATGTTTAATTTATAAATTCATTATAAACTCAATTTTCATTAATTAATTGTGATAATTAAATGATTGTTAAATTTCTCATATATAATATAATTTTTTGTTCACTTCCTTTAAAAATGAATTTAGTTTCAACTTATTCATTTTATCATTTTATGTACGTTTAATATATAAATTCATTAAACACTTAATTCTTTATTAAGCAATTGTGCAAATTAAATAATTGTTGCATTTCCCATATATACTATAGTCTTTTTTGTTAACTTCCTTCAAAATTGAATTTAGTTTTAACTTTCTACATATTCTTTTTATTATTTTATGTAGGTTTAATATATAAATTCATTCAGTACCTCTTTTTTTATTAAGCAATTGTGTTAATTAAATGACTTTTGCATTTCTCATATATAATCTAACCTTTTCTTCACTTCCTTAAAAAATTAATTTAGTTTCAGCATATTCATTTTATTATTTTATGTACATTTAATATATAAATTCATTAAATACCTCATCTTTCATTGAGCAATTGTGTTAATTAAATGAATGTTGCATTTCTTATATATAATATAATCATTTTTGTTCATTTCCGTTAAAAATGAATTTCGCTTTAACTTATTAATTTTATCATTTTTATGTCCGGTTATAATTCATTAGATGCCTCATTCTTCATTAAGCAATTGTGCTAATTAAATGAACGTTGCATTTCTCATATATAATATAATATTTTTTATCCACTTTTTCTAGAAATGAATTTTGTTTGAAATTTCTACTTATTCATTTTATCATTTTATTTTTATTTAATATATAAAATCATTAAATGCCTCATTTTTCATTAAGCAATTGTGCTAATTAAATGTATGTTGTATTTCTCATATATAATATAATATTTTTTGTTCAAATACTTAAAAAATGAATTTAATTTTTAATTATTCATATATAATTTTATATATGCATTTAAAAATAAAAATATTAAAAATAAGCTAGCCCGAGTCCAATCAAACCCTAAGGCTCGATCATGCCTCGAGCTACTCAAAGGTTCAATTGAATTGGGCTTTGGGCTTAAATCTTGAGAGTAGATCGGGTCTTAGATCGGGTCCAGACTCTGATAAGAAGCTTTAACGACCTGGCTCAAGCCTTGCTTTATCCACTGCTAAGCTTATTAGTACTCCATCCTTAAAGTTTCTTATGAGAATGATAAACGGTTGCAATGTGCTAGTAGGCAGTGGTATATCAAGCGAATAGATTTTTGGTTAACAAAGAAAAGAAACAAAAAGCCCTAGCACCTAAAAAAAGCAACTGAACGCTGGTCATTAAAAAGCATCATCCGCATTTCGAGAACTGGAGCAGTTCACACAACCCAGGGACGAAAGTGGGACGATCCTCTCCTAGCTAGAAAATCCACAATCCGCACATTGATTTGCCTCGCGGAAGACATGAGAGATTGAGCATACCCATGTTCTACTAATAAGAGACCGGATCTCCAAGACAAGAGACAAATAGGGATGAAAAGAGGAACATGACTGTGAAATAAGAAGAACTGCCTCTAACGAGTCTGTTTCCACTAACACCTTACAATATCCAAGCTCCCAGGTAAAAAGCAGGCCACGTCGAATAGCTTGTAATTCCATCATATTGGTTGCATGACCAATATAGCTAGAGAAGCTGGACACCCAACATCCAGTACTATCACGGATGAGTCCACCAATTCCAGCATCTCCAGGATTACCTAGAGCACTGTCGTCAACATTGAGCTTAATAAAACTCTCCGGGGGGTTAACTACGCAATCCACTTATCCAGCTTAGGTGTAGGCACATCCCCACCATGTTGCAAGGCCAAAGTACAGTCCACCAATAGGGATTTAATCCATTATCATTGACCAGGAATCGAAACAGTAGAATGGGAAATTACATCACGATTGCGTGCACACCAGATGACACACACACAAGTAGAAAACCGCAAAACAGAGGAGACCGACAGTGACACGTCGATCAAAAACCGATCCAACCAGTCATTCAGAGCAGATGCAAAGAATTCCCCAGGGACATTACTCCACACCGTGAGCCAAACTTTTGATGCTTAGACGCAATCCCTCAAGGCATGGATAATAGTTTCCAGTCCTCGACCACACTGGGAACACATAGATGAGGTAGCCATTGCCCGATGATGATGAAGAACATTAATGGAGAGACGATGCCAGCGGACTTACCAAAAGAAGAATCGGAATTTCTGAAGAATGGGGAGTTTCCAAATACAAGACCGATGCTTGCAGGGATCAGGGGGAATAGGCACCTTAGTAAGATACTTATAACTTGATTTGACTATATATTTACCTAACATGCTCTCCCCCCAAAATAAGGGCATCCTGGAGACTCATATTTGGAGAGAAGGGGCAGCAAGTAAGAGACGCTGCACACCAATGGGGAGAGTAGTATGGAGATACAAGTTCAAGCAATGTGGGTGAAAAAATATCCGGATGGAGCAAAGGAGGTAATGGATCAAGGACGATTCAACTAGCAGCAATACTTGGTTTTGGCTTTGGAACATCTAGATCTCGTGGCAAAGGCAACAACAGATGGGGAAAATCAAGTCCAAGTTTTGGGCCTGGATTTATTAGAGGATGAACAATTTCATTATGAACTCCAAAACTGGTACTTGAACATTTTAGGGAATAATAATTAGACTAACAAGAGTTTAGTCACTAAAGAGCGATTATTTTCTAGGATTTTCTTTTTTGGGGAAACAGTGGAAAGCAACAAAGACTCGATTTTTGACATATCTTATTATTTAAAGTTGATAACGTGAAACCAATCTCTACTTTTTGTTTGTTTAATTGAAGCCTCAGTGATTGCGAGGTTAGTAACTAATAAACCAAGCTTAAAATAAGGACAAATCTCGTAAAACAATTGGGTCAACCCAAAATGTTCCTTGCTGTAGAACTCTGCAATCGGGTGATGTTCTTAGTCAGGTTAAAACCTCAGAACCCATCAGTCTCTATCCTTATTTTTATAATTTTTAGTCTTATATTTATTATTTAGGGTCGTTCTGTTTTATCTTTGTTTTAATGTTACTTTCTTAAAAAAAATCTTTGTTTTGTAATTTTCAATTTTTATTGATGTTACTTTCTTTAAAAAAAATCTTTGTTTTGTAATTTTCAATTTTTATTGTTCTTTTAAATAAAAACAAAACATGTTTATTTGTAATGTTAATGTAAATTTATTTGAAGTATATATTTTAAAATTAATTATATTTAATAATAATTATTAAATTAAATTTATTTCAAAAATTAAATAAAATTATTAAGTAAAATTAAATTATTCATAATTTTCATCATAACTAATTTTAATTAATTAAATATATAATATTAAATTAATTTATTCATACTTTTTATTAAAAATTAATATATTAAATAATTAAATGATATATATTTAATAAATAGTAAATCAAATTATGAAAAAGAATAAATAGAAAATAAAAATTACTTTTTATAGTTTTTATAATTTTTAAATGTCAAAGAAACTAAATTAAAAATAAAAACTAAATAAGCAAACAAATATTTTTTACTGAATTTAAAAATAAAAATAGAAAACTAAAATTTAAAATAAAAACAAATTCCAAATAATAAGATGTACATTTAGTATGGATCTCATATAAATTTTTTTTAAAAAATGTCAGATAGGATTCTTTTGACGAAGAATTAGCGGAAATGTCAAAATCAAATGTTTGTCAAATATTGGAGTTCTTTTTAAATAATTCGATAATCAATTCGATGCCATGCTTAAACAGCGTCGTTTGAATGTCCTTTTTTTTCACATTTTTTTAATTACTTACACTCCCTACCAGGATAGGATTTAATTTGAGCCTGTTTGATATCTATCTGCGAGTTAAACGAAACGTTTTATCTCAAACCCTAACACGGCACTATAAAAGAAAACCTTTCCCTCTTTTTTTGTACGTAGGGTTCCTCTCTTAACGTTTGCTTTTGCCTCCAACCGTGACAATGGCGGCAGCAACTCCTATAGAGTCCGTTCAGTGCTTCGGCCGGAAGAAAACGGCCGTCGCTGTCACCTACTGCAAGCGCGGTCGAGGCCTGATCAAGATTAACGGCTGCCCAATCGAGCTCGTCGAGCCGGAGATTCTCCGGTTTAAGGCCTACGAGCCCATTCTCCTCCTCGGCCGTCACCGCTTCGCCGGCGTCGACATGAGGATACGCGTCAAGGGTGGCGGTCACACCTCTCAGATCTACGCCATCAGGCAGAGCATAGCCAAAGCTCTGGTCGCGTTTTATCAGAAGTATGTAGACGAGCAGAGCAAGAAGGAAATAAAGGACATCTTGGTCAGGTACGATAGGACTCTTCTCGTGGCGGACCCAAGGCGCTGCGAGCCCAAGAAGTTCGGTGGTCGCGGTGCTCGTGCCAGGTTCCAGAAGAGTTACCGTTGATTTTACAAGCTTAAGAGTTTTAATGCAATTAGATTACTTTGTGTTTTAATTGTTTCAGAATTGAGTGTTTTCATGTTTTTTTTGGACTATTACGAAGGGTTTATATTTGTGGTTGTTAAAGTGGCTAAATTTTGATTCACAATAGGCTACTGGTTACAATTAGTTAAACTGCCAAGTTTTTTTTCATCTGCTATGAATTATCAACAATCTACTATTGAACATTACCAGTCTGCCTATTTTTGTGAGAATTAGTAACTTATGATTTTGGTGCGCCTATGAATTGGTTTAGGTCAGTGCTTATATGATGTGATTATTGCAAATGTGAAGTTAAATGATTTGTGACATAATTTGTTTTGATTATTTTGGTTACAGCTTTTACCTGAAGTTTGCATTTGCTTGTGGTGTTTTGTTTAGTTTTTACGTGATGTACTGGCTCTGCTTTTTATTTCGTGTTGGATGCAATGGCATCTTCTTACTTGTTAATTGTTTTCAGAAGAGAGTTCTTTAACTTCAGTAGGTACTATCTATAATCAATGAAATTTGGCTATTATAATGAAAGGGTTCTATATACTTGGTTTGTATTGAAACAAGGGGATTTGATGCTTGAAGCATATGTGTTTTTAAGTTATATTTATGAGATTTTTCAAGTTTAAACTCGCTGAAAGATCAGGGTTGATTCCCTGTTTTTTTAAAAAACTTTTGGATAGGTTTTCATATGGGTTGTCTGGATTTGCTGTCATTTGTGTTCCTTATCCGGGCCATGGTGATGAAATTAGGCTTTTCCTTTGGGTCCTGGCATGGTATTTGCATTTTGGAGTGGGAGTGTTCTCGTCTTGAATTCTGGTTGGTAGCTGACTTGGTCCCGTGAATTTTTGTTGTAAATATTTGTTGTGATTGAGAATATTTACTGAGCTTACACCTGGCTAATGAGATTTCGGAATGGAAGATTAACACTTCTGTTTCGTGACTATACTGTGTGATCTACCTTTTGCTGATTTTTTTTTTTAATGTGATATTCATTTGAGTGTTGAATAAAGGATAGGTGATTAAGGATTTGGTCTCAGGGTTTCGCTATTCTCTTATTAGTTTGAACAATTCGGACATGTTTTGGTTTTCTTTTTTGAAAGGTGCAATTATGTTAGTATTGGGACGGCAAGTACTGGCTCGTCAAATTTTATTGTCCATGCAATTTTCTTTTTCCTTCTCCCTTTGCATCAATGTGCGAATGGAAATAGGAGTTAATGATTTAAAGATCCCTAAGAAGTATTAACCATTGTTATGTGTTTCAGTAATTCATCCTTTTAGTTTTAAAAGGTTGGTAGCTCCAATTTGAGCTTTCAGATACATATTTTTTATTTATCTTTTTGGTTTGTTTTAGAAGATGTAACTTTGTTCTACACTTTTCATTGAAGTGCTCGCGAGTTCCGTCATAAATCATAATTTAGCCTATTAAATTAATAATTTCATAATTTAGCCTATTAAATTAATAATTTCATACTGATTTTGTTGTTCCTTCAAACTTTCAAGTTGGGGCATCACATTGAAGTTTGAGTAAAGATGACTTGGCTATAGTTAATGCCGAAAGTTGGATTTCATTTGAAGTGATTCGAGTCGAAGCAAGGCGCTTTAGAGTTATCATTTACGTCTTATTTGGTAATCATGAAATAATTAGAATGAATCCTGAGCAATTTTAGAATATTATATTTTATCTCTTACTTTGGATTTTTGATTCTAATTTATAATCACACTTTTTAGAGATAAAAGTCTAGGATTATTTAGGATTTATTTTCGTTTTGTCATTTTCTATTTTATCTATTACAATAATTAAACAATTAAAAGTTACGGAATAAAAGTTACATTTTCATTCCTTTCTCTTTATTATAGGTTACTAAATAAGTCAGAATATTATCAAGTTATTATTAAGATATTTTTAAGATTTTTGATTCTTATTAAAATATTATCACCAAAGTTACATATTATGATTTTTAGATTATTTTATTTTATTTTATTAATCAATGATTAAAAAATTCAAGTACCAAAATTTTCAATTATTTAATTTTTTAGTTTAATTTATTTTAATAACTTTAATTTTTTTTGAAAATCATTTTAATAACTTTAATTAATCTGTTAATTTTTGTAAATTTATAAGTTTTTATAAATTAAAATAAATAAATAAGTTTTTATTTGGCAATTATTTAAACAATTTTAATTTAACATTGTCTTTTAATAATGTATTAAAAATTTTAAATTTATTTAATGTTTAGGTAGTTTTATGATAATTCATTATCGATTAAACTTTTTAAACTTTAAATCTCTTATCTTATTGTTTTAATTTTCGATATGGTTATACTTTTATTCTTATCAAAAAATCATTTATAATTATTTAAAAATTAATTTTATAAATTATTGAAAATTTTTTAATTATTTATTTATAAAATATCAAATATTTTAAATAATTATGTACAAAATAAATTATATAATAACTAAATATAGGTAAACAATTTTTTGATTATCATTTTAAATATTCAATACTAAATATTAACATTACTATTAATTTTGTTTGATACTATATATACTCAATATGTATAATTAGTAATTTTATTTCTATTATAATTTTTACTTTTCATTCTAATTTTTATTTTTTAATTCCGATATTTTTATTACTTGCATATTCAAGTTTGAAACTCAACTTCATGTAGGTTCTTCCTTACTATTACATCTTTATTAGGACAGAATTTGTCCTTTAAACTATTCCGAGAACAAAAAAGATAATTGCAAGTGAGAGAAAAAAAATGTTTTAGGGTTTGTTTGATTTTAATTTTGTCATTTTTTTAAAATTTTGAACAGTATGATCTAATATGTATTGACTGTTAATATTGACTGTTAATTAGATTTTTATTAATTTCATTAAAAGTAAGATTTATACTATTTAATATTGACCGTTAATTAGTTTTTTATTAATAAATATATAATTTATAGGAAATATTATATATTCGTAAATTTATTTGTGTTTAAATATTTAAAATAAAATTTAATAATGAGAATTATTTTAACATTAAGTATATTCTAAAAATTATAAAAGGAATTCTAAATTGATAAAAGTAAAATTTATTTGGAAATAAATATTTTAAAATTTTATTTTAAAATTAAAAAATGATAAGTTATGATAATTTTATCAAATATAGGAAATAACATATTTAGAGTTATTGTCTTTGATTTCTTAGGTCTGTTTGGTTCATCTTTTTTTTTGTTTTGTTTTCCCGTTGTTATTTTCATAAAAAATAAAACAAATCTTAAAAACGAGTTTGGTTGAAGTTATTTTCGTTTTTCATTGTTAAAAATAAGAAAATGACAACAATCTTATGAAAACGTTAAAAATGAAATTTTCGTGTATTTTTAAAACAGGTTTGTATGTTTCGTGAAATCAAATCTTATTTGTTTCGATATGCCGACTTTGTAATTGAAACTAAATACTTTAGTTCACCAACTTCTATTATTCTGCAAGCTGTCAAACTCTGCATGTTACCGTAGCATAATTAAAACCAAATACTTTTAATTCATCAATTTCTATTATTCTACAAGCTCTCGACCTCTACCTCGTCTCTGCCACTTCTTTACCACCACTCATTAGCCTTTTTACCACTTTCTCAACCTTATCTCTTCCCAATGTTGCTGGTCAATCGTCGTTCCGCGATGTCCAGTGCATACTCTCTGCCTTGACACCAGTCTTTAACAAGTAAATACACCAGTTCCTTTGTAATCATTTTATTATTTAAATACAATTTAACTTTTCTTTCTTTTTTTTAAAAAATACAACACTTATCCAAGAGCAAGATTGGATTTCTTTCCTGGAAAAGACAACATCCATGGCTGAGTAATACGCACATTTCCAAGAATTGATTTCAGGATTGGAAGAACACAAAAAGGGTGTACCAGTTTTGTCAGGAAAAATGAAGGAGACGAGAGATGCGCCCCAGTTGGTGAACTTTGGCGGTGATGTTCTCGTTCTTAATCTCAAAGAAGTCAGGTTTTTCAACTTGTGTATCGCCAAAGACAAGTCCAAGGGCCAGTACAATTCAAAAACAGAAGATCAAAGAGAACATGTCCATTTTTTGTTTCTTTTTCTAATGAATCTGATAAGATTCAAAGCTTACTTGCTCTAAGTATGAGATGAGTAGGTCTTATATAGGACCAGTGAGCACTAAATATAACTCGATAAATGCATACATGATAATTAATTAATTTTAATTATATTTAATTTGCATATATTTTAATTTTAGCTACAATGTTAATGAATTAATTTTAAAACATAATGTATTACATAAAAATTATTAACATAAGAGTATAATTACAAAAATATAATCGGATGATAAAACTAAACATTTTTTTTGTTTTTAATTTTTTTATAAATTTCACTAAACATATATTTTTTAAGAAAAAAAAGAAACAGAAAACAAAACAAAAATTAAAAATCATAGAAAAAACAAAAGTAGAACCAAACAACTCCTTAATTTATATTATAATTGTTACTAATATAAGAAGTTTGTTAAAATAAAAAAACAAAAACAAAAACCCAAAGCAAAAAAATCAAAAGTAGTAGAACCAAATGGCTCCTTAATTTATATTATAATTGTTAGTAATATAAGAAGTTTGTTTAATAACGGTTCAAATAAATATTATACAATATATGGAAATTATAATTAAATAATTAATAAAAATTTATATTGATAATTAAATGATTTTTTTTTTGTATGGAAAGATAATAATCATAAAATAAAAACAAGAAATCTTAATTTGGCTTACTTTACTTTTGTCTCTGGGCAAAAACTAAAAGTCGAATTGTCTAACAAAAAAAAGTTGCAGTCTTGCAGAACAGTGTCATAAAGAATCCAAGTACTGGTGGCCACATCGTACAAGCATGCAACTGCAACCTCCATAAACATAATGGGTTGTTTCTAAAGTCTTGCTTAGTGGGGTTAGTTGGTAGGCCACCAATTCCGCGTAACAACAACGCTTTATGCGATGCGACCTCCATTTTGTAATTTTTTGGAATTGATCAAATGTCTCTCTTTCAGGTTGTACCAACTTTGTCTCCAACGTTAGGTGACAGCAACAGACGAGTAGAACGTTTCCTTATCATTTAAACAAATCATCTGTACCCAATACCTCCACAATCCCTTTATTCTACATTTGTTCTCTATTCTGGTCCGTCAATGCTACACGTTATTGACATTTACTAATAGTTCAATCATCCGCGAGCAACCTAGAAGACAACATTCGCTTTTCCTTTCTCAGTCCATCAGATAATCGCAAAACATTGTTTAGTTCAGAAAGTTGAGTTGCATTGTTTATAATTTTATACAGCACGACTGCGTTATGCTTCTATATTGTTTTTATATTTTGGTTCTTGATCGTTATGAAAATGGCAGGCAGCCATGAGTATGAAATTACAATGGTGGGCTGGTTTCTTTTCCTTTTAAAAATATATTTTAATGCTTTAAAACCACCATATACGTAACAATTCTTTGGTTTAAAGGGCAGCAGAAGACCAAGGCCTTGGAAATATCAGTAAAACTGAAAATGTTAATTGAGTACGGCATCCATTCGAGTCCAGTCCAGTGGTTGCACGGTAGGAGAAGAAAAGAAAGAAAAACAATTCTTGATGTGTCTTCACGGGTTTCCAATTCAGCTAATCCGACGGCATAGAGTGATCCCATCTCCAACAGGAAGCATGCAAATCTCGATCCTAGGATCAGCAGCAAGGGCCTTATTGAGCTCCAAAACAAAGTCCCTGTAGTACCTGACATACTTCCTCAGTGGTGCATCAGCTGGTGCCACCACAGATCCATTCCACAGGGTATTGTCGTACCCGATCAATCCTCCAACTTTCACAAGCTCGATGAGCCTATTGTGATAGTTCAGATAGTTGTCCTTATCAGCGTCCACAAAGATGAAGTCAAAGCTCCCATGGAACTTACCCTGTAATTCACAAGAAATCACTTGGAAGTTGGGACATGTATGATACAATGATAAAATCTGATGACTCATTTCTGTAAAATACAAAAGCAAATGCATTTGGCCAGAAAACAACACCAATTTCTTACCTCTTCAATCATCTGATCAAGAACTGGTAGAGCAGGGCCCTCTCTAAAATCAATCTTGTGGGCGACGCCAGCTTTTTGGATTACAGGCAGACCTAACTCATAGTTCTCTCTGTTAATATCCATGGCAAGAATCTGCAACAATCATTGTAAAACACAGTTTGATCCCGTTTTCTTCCGATTATTAATTCATGATATGGTTTTCTATGTTTGATTACAAAAGAGAGCACCTTTCCATCTTCAGGAAGAGCAAGAGCAGTGGCAAGAAGAGAATAGCCAGTGTATACACCAATCTCCATGGTATTCTTGGCATTTATAAGTTTTAAAATCATGTTCAAGAATTGCCCTTCATCGGCTGATGTAGTCATGATGTTCCTGGTATATTATATCCCAATTTCCCATATCAAATTATTAATCTTTCCATAAATAATAGACCAAAAAAAAGTGCAAGAACACAACTTTCTTCTATTAAACATACCAAGGATGCTTGGCAGTCAACTCCCTCAGCTCCTTCATGGATTCAGGCTCTCTTGGATAAACACTAGTCTCAAGAATATACTAGAAACCCAGAAACAAAAAACAAAAACTAACATCAGCACAGAAAAGAAAATAGAAATTCTAAGCATGCCATTTATCATTTTTCTATAAGCTTTTTTCTTTTCAACAACCTGGTAAAGATCGTCGCTTTGTAACAGACTCTTGTGGCCAACTTCCTGGTGTCTGCTGACCTGAGTTTGCTGTTCTTCACCATTGTTAGCCATTTCAACGGTTCTTCTTCTAGTTCCCTAACCGTCTCTTGTCCTTTTGGTGTTTTAGTTTGTATCTCCTGAATTAGCGAAGGTGATTGCAAGAGGTATATATTGGAAATGGAAGTCCGGTTCGAACCGCTTAAGTGGCGTAGTTGGACCGGCTGCTAACCGGTTGGGGGTTGGTGAAGTCCTGAGAGAATGTTGGTGCGAGGGAGCGACTAATTCTTTGTTGTATACAACCTTTTAGTTATTAAGGCATGATTGATTAACAGATGTTGATGACGTCAATTTGCATATTTACGACAACGTGATTATAATTGAATTTCGGTTATTTCTTATTTTTCAGCATTGGAGTGTTAAGGTGTATGCATCATGAATTAGGCTGGTGGAGAAGATATATTGTTACGGAAAAAGTGGGTAAAGGATCGATAAAGAGATCAATTGAGAGCGTTAAAGCAATTGGAATCTTTCCCAAAGTTGATGGCCGAACTGGCTTATCATCAAACTCAACAATCTTGTTCAACTAACCTTTTAGACTTCATTTTAAATTTTGCATCCTTCTCAATTTCCTTATGTATTTGGTGTTCATCAGAATGAGGACATTAAAGTATCTTAGTTGTGTATGGTAAGGACAACAACAAGTGTATTATTATTTTTTGAAACGTAAAGAAAAATTATATTAAGAAAAGCACCAAAAAAAACAAAAACAAAAAGATTAGGTTCGACCATTACAATCAACTCAAACAACACACTATGTAGATAATAGAAGCAACCAAGAACAAAAAATAAGTTGAGCATAATATTTAACTAATATAAGCAACCAAGAATAAGAAATAAATGTGGAGGTGTAAATGAAACACTAGTCATAAAGAACATGAAGTCAAGTAGATAGTTGCATCTAACTATTTCTTTTGAACAAGTGAGGATTGCACTGATTCAAATTTACTGCCAATACAACTGGGCTATCTAGCATTGAAATAATTACTAGTCAGAGGTTGATATGAGTTATTAATCGAGTTGACCTTTGAGGAAATGGTATATATGGAGGTTAATGAAAGAAACTAGTGATGATAACATGAGTAGTCCAATTATCAAACCACATAGAAGATGTTTTCCTATTCCTCGTTATTTATTGGATTCTATAGTGAAAATATGCCCTTAATCTTAACAATTAAACCATAAATCAAAATGTTGCGGATTTGATATTCTCTTCCTGAAAACTCTTATCCTTAAAGACAAAGGTGTAAATCAATTTTATCCAAAACGCTTCAATATTAAATAGCATTTTTAAAACCCTTTTAGAATTAGTGTTTTGTTTGTTAGTTTCAAAGAATGGATGTCGAAGCAGACAACTGATTTGAGTAAGCATATCTCTTTCCATTTCATTTTTAAAGGTGAGAACTCTATCTATCCTTGACTATAGGAAATTTGTGAACATCTTTTCAATATCTTTCATTACCGCTTTAGATAGGAATATGTGCAAAGACCAGAATGTGTGAAGAGAGCTTAACATAGAATTGATTAGTGCAACCGGCTAGCAAATGTAAGAGTTATTTTACACTAGTTGAAGATTCTCTTTTGGATCCTCTCTAATAAGGAAATGCAATCCTTCTAAAGCAACATTAAGTGAAGGATGGTTGTTGCATTGTTATCTACAAATAGAAGAGAGTCAACTTGAGAGGTATTTGCAATTTGTTGAGATGATCAATTAACTTTTCTCCTTATCGATAAACAATCCTAAGAGATCTTTGAAAGCCATAACAGAGGACATTAATAACCTCAAATATTTATTATTAGCCTTACAAAATAGTAGAAGATCATTTGCAAAACAAAGGTTAAAAATTTCATTTTTATATTTATTTTGTTACAGAAGGCCTAGATCATTTTTGATGTTGCAAGCTATTAGTCTAGTAAGGGATTCCATGCAAAGGATAAAAAAAAAAGGAGATAAGGGGTCCCCTTCTCTTAGGCCTTTATCACTATAGAAGAGTTTTATAGGAACTCTATTGGCAAAAATATTGAAAGATGTTGATGTAATGTATTAGTGAATTAATTGAATATAGAATTTGGGGAAGCCAAAAGCATTAAGCATATGAATAACAAAGCTCTAACTTATACAGTCGAATGAATTCTAAAAATCCACTTTAATTGCAAAACTTTTAGGGGAGTTCCTTTTACTATAGGACTTGAATAACTCTTGTGCAAGCAAGATATTATTACCAATTAATCTGTTTTATACAAAGTGCCTTGAGAACCATTGATTATTCTCCCACCGCTAACTTTAATATAAATACAAGTATTTTGGCAATTGTCTTATACAATATGTTATAACATAAGGTAGCTCTGTAATTTAGGATTGATGCAACGTAAGTGTTTTAGGAATAAGAGTAATAAATGTTTTGATTAACTCTTTGAGCATTTTTATATTATTAAATAAATTTAAAATCACATCACTAACCAATCTTTTAATCTGTGGCTAAGACTTTTGAAAGAAAAAGGCCATTTAATCCATCTGGACTAAAGAACTTACCTGGTTCAATTGAAATAATGCTCTTTCCACTTCTTCATTTGTTATAGATTTACTTAGGGAATCAATCTCAATTGATTTGAAATGGTGTGAAATGAAGATTTTGAGTAATTGAGATGTTAAAGAGTGTTAAACCAAGGGAGGTTCTAATCAAAGTTTTGATGATAACAAAACATAAGTACTACAAATGAGCTCTTTTAGTATTGTTGATAAGAAGGAATATGAGAATAGGATGACATTTTGTAATCTTCAAGATCGGGTTCAAGTCAAGCAATAGATTAAGACATGTCAAGATTATTTCATGTATTACGTATTGTAAGCTCATCTTGATCATCTTCGATAATCTAAGAGGCTCACTATACATCAACATTTTACATTTTTTTTCATTGCATAAGTTTTTATATTCATCAAGAGGCATTGAAGCTTTTGATTTTAATATAAAAATCTCTTAATCTTTCAAATAAACATTAGGGAACATTTTAGGGAGTGTTTTTCTTATCATACTTGGATTTAAAAAATTAATTTTTATTTATTGAAATTGTTAAAATCATGTTCTTAGTGTGATTGGTAGATTTATATAGGTTAGTGATTGACCAATATAGAATGAAGTTGTTAAATTTGATGTATTGAGAGTTTGTGGAATATTAGTTGATCTATTGGTCGATCAAGCACCAATTATTTGACATAGGCAAGAATTATTTGCCAAACCACTGTAAATTGGTTTATGGATCTCTTCCCTTCCTCTTTGTTTTATAATTTAATTTATCTATTTTGTTTTATATTTGCTATTTTAATAATTTGGACATTTTTCATAAAAGTACCAAATGTAAGGCAAAATCTTGATTTCACTCAATTCACCCCCCTCTTGGGTGTCATTAAGGGATAACAAGGGGAATTAGAGCAGGTCTATTAGGCTAGTATTTCTAACAAAATCCTATATAAAAGATCATAATGGAATACTTAGGTACATCTTGATCATCCTTTAACCAAGAGGGTCAAGACATTATTAGAGCCTCTTTCTTTAATGAAAATGACTACTTTTATTGGAAGACAAGAATGAAAATTTTCTTGATGCGTAAAAATATTGATTTATAGGAAATTGTTTCAAGTGGTCTATAGGTCCCACTAAAATTTTAGATGATAGAAAAACTTGCAAGTTGAGAGAGGAATGGGATCCTCAAGATAAAAGATTGATCTCCTTAAATAGTAAAGCTATCCATAGCTTGTTTTGTTCATTAAAGAGAAATGAATTCAATAGAGTATCTATATTTGAAATAGCTCACCAAATTTGGCATACACTAGAATTTACTTATGTGGGAACAAATCCAGTTAAGGAAAGTAAAGTTAACATGTTGACTCATCAATATGAACTGTTTTAAATGAAACATGATGAAAGCATCTCTTGTATGTATACTAGATTTATTGATATTATCAATGATCTCAAACAATAATGTTGAAATGGTAAGAAAGTTGCTTAGGCCATTATCGAAAGCGTGGGAAGCTAAAGTGACAACTATATAAGAAGCTAAGGGCCTAATAATTTTACCATTAGAGAATCCTAATGGATCTTTTCTTATATACAAAATGAGACTCAAAGACACCCAAAAAGAAAGGAAACTTCTAAGGAAAAAGATTTTAGCATTCAAAGTCTTAAAAGAAGAATCAAGTGATGACGAAGACACATCATTTAGTGGAAGTGATGAAGAAGATATTGCTTTAATTACGAGAGAATTTAAGAAATTATTGAAAAAAATCTTCGAGAAGAAGGGACTACAAAAGTGGTAAGATGGACTTAAAATGGAAATTAAATCTATAAAAAACTCAATAACGCATGTAGCCTTAATGATATCCCTTATTTACACCACTTATTTATTAAATATAACTTTGTCTCCACTAATGGTCATTTTACTTTCTAGGACATGATGATCTTTGGTTTTTCTCTACCTTTATATTAGAACAACCTATTCACCTTGGTCATTTTCTTTTGCTCAATATGATTCACTTTCATCAAACCAAAACGAGGAAACAAAATATCCTATATGCTCTCATCCTTAGCCTTATTTTTTCAAAACTTCCAAATTCATCCCCTTGGTGATGAAATTAAATTTAAATTCTTCTTTCATTATACTATTCTTTACTGAATTGGATATCAATTGGTTGATAGACAAACAACTGGACCTCATCAGTGTCAACACTTTTAACCTCAACATCTGTCTCCAATTTATGAGGACTAGTCATACGATGGTCCCAACGATCTCCTCTTGATCCATGCTATTTATAGCCACTATCTTTCGCCCACAACATCACTCCCCACCTGATGCTTACCTCGCTTCTACTGAGCGTCTGATTCCATGTTGCATAGAGAGCTACACTCTTTTTAGACATCATGATGCATTGCGTTGATGACTTGTATAGATTGATTGAGTCTCATTTTCCACATCTAATTAGTTGAATATGTTTTAGATTTCCAAAATGGGAAGAAAAATTTGCATGATGTTAGAGAAATACTATAATTTAAGGGGAGTAAATGTAGTTTTGTACCTATTTGGCAATATATACTTTTGCTAAATATTTCTTTATATTGAATTATGTTTATGATATGCCTTTTTATTTTATTTTCTTTCTTTTATGCACAAATTAAGTGGGGGTTAATTATATTCTCGATATGTGTTGTACTTTGTCTCATAATACTTTTTAATATCATAAATATTTTGCCATCATCAAGCGAGATTGTTAAACCAAGGGAGATTCTATTCACAATTTTGATGATAATAAAACATAATACTACTAATGAGCTTTTTTAGTGTTATTGATGAGAAGGAATATGAGAACAAGATGACATTTTTTAATCTTCAAGATCAGGATCAAGTCAAGCAACAAATCAAGACAAATAGAGATTATTTCATGTATTAATTATTATAAGCTCATCTTGACCATCTTTGATAATCTAAAAGGCTCACTATGCATAAACATTTCATTTTTCTTTATTGAATAAGTTTTTATATTCATTGAGAGGCATTGGAGATTTTGATTTTAATATAAAAATCTCTTAATCTTTTAACTAAAAATTAGGGAGCATTTTAGGGTGTGTTTTAATCATATTTACATTAAACGAATTAGTTTTGAGTTTTTGAAGTTGTTAAAATCATGTCTTTGGTGTGATTGGTTGACTTATTAGGTTAGTGGTTGACCAATCAACAATGGTTGATGTATTGGTCAACTATTGGTCGACCAATATGTTTACTAGTCAACCAATGTTCCAAAAGCTAGTGAGTTTGGAGCCTTTATTGCATACAGCTAGTCGACCAATATGCTTCATTGGTCGAATTATGCATCAAATATAGCCATTGCAACAGTTAATTCTTGGCTTCAATGACTATTTTAGGTCCTAAAACACTATAAATAGGGGTTTTCTCATTGTTTTTAGCATTAAAGCTTTTGAGTGTTCTATACACAAATTTCTAAGTATTTTTAATCATCTGAGCATTCATTTTTCTCATTTTGAGTAAGTGAGCCTTTGTAATTGTCATTACACCAAAATGAGCAAATTTTGATTTTTAAGTTGTTTGTTGGGTTTGAGATCATTGTATTAGGGTTATCAAAACTCATTTGGGGTTCCTATTTGTCTTGAAGAAAGATTTAAGACATAAATTATCTCAATTAATTAAGCAGATTTGGTTGTAATATGTACAAATTAAATAATGTCTTATTCAAATAAGTTATAATAGAATTTCAATAATTTTATATTTATGTAACGTAGTTCAACGAATATTATATTTCTATACGTACAAAAATTAGTAGTTAATTTAAATCAAAATTGAATTATGTAATTAATAAATATTAGAGGTTTAATTAAACTTTGAAGATATTTAGAATCTAATTGTCTACGGTACAAATTATTAAGGTCTATTTAAACTTTTTAGGAAAATATATATGGTATTACTCAAAAATACGAGCCATCTAAATCATAAAACATAGGTCAAATGACTATTCAATTCTCTGAAGTTGCCCATGATGGTGTCTTTTTTGTGCGGCAGTGTGACTAACTATTTAAATTAAGCTATATAATCTAAAGCATGCGCAATTAGGCATGTCGTAAATTGAATAACCAAATGGGTAAATACAATAATCAAAGAAGCGAACAGTTATGGAAAACAGAAGCCTTTTCATAGCACAAAATGTCGTTTGTGTTCAATGATTTGTGTCAAATTGAACCACTGGCGGTTGAAATTCCAGACTCGTCTTTCTTTCTCAAAGACACAGCTACGTACTCTACCTTATTACTGTCCTATTTCACATCTACTCTTACTTTAATTGGTTCAACAACCGATCTTGACACAAGCTAATGGTTCAAACGACGGAGATAGTACCCTGGTTTGACCTCAGGTGGAAATCAAAATTAGTCCCCAAAAGCTGCGTTTTTTACTTGGTTGGTGATTCAAAATTGGGTTAGAGCAAAAGACCGATGGTTTGGAGAATTTGACCCCATCAGCGTCCTTTGTATACAGATGAATAAGACTAGAAACCACCTTTTCTTTTAACGTCTATATAGCAAAGCAATACGGAGCAAGTTGATGGTGATGTTGCAACTAGTATACTTTTGAGTGGCTGGAAAATTTGAATTTAATCATAAGGTATACGCAACATGGCCAGCATAATAATGTGATTATTCGTACAAGATTTCATATTCTCATCTACTCTATGTGTAGAGAAATCGAAAAATGTATAAAAGTGTCAAAGTGCGTCATTAACAACTTACAGAACAGATTATTTCTCAAAAAACTTACAGAACAGATTGTGAATCAAATACGGGCAGCCATTATTACTAATGACAAATAAGGATTAATTACTTATGAAATCAAAAGGCAATGGTCGTAGCAGCGCTCTATAATGTTCTATGACATAATTCGTTTGTAATTATATGGTGTAATAGGTTCCTCATTTTGGTCTTGATAGTATGATCCTCTTTTTTTTTTTTAAAACCAAAAAAAGGCAATATAATTCCAATTTTAATTAAAAAAAACTTGTATTAATCAAGACTTTATGAACTCAAGTAATAAATCGAACTTCTTTCTGATAGCTGGACGCGGGTTGGCATGACAGAGAAGCAAAGAGATTGTTTCTAACTAATAGAAAATGATATGAAAAAAAATTGGGATTCTGATATAAGTTATTTGATGTCAGTACATAAAATACTAGCAACTTCCCAGTTACAGCTTTCCCAAGTCGCAAACAACCAAGTCAGAAACCAGAGGTTTGAGGTCAACTATGCAAATTAGTTGCAGCATAAAATATACATATGAATCGTCAGAAACTCTGGAGTCTTGTGGTCAAGTTGGATAGGAAGATTATAATATTTGCTTTGCAACAGTGTGAATCCTTTAAATGATTGGAGAAGCTATTAGATAAAGAATCGGAGAAGCATGGGATACACCTTCCTATTAGTACAAGACATTGTCAATGTTTGGTGAGAAAAATTGGTATTTGCTTGTATGTCAAAATATTAGGCTAACAACCTCCAAACAAAGGTGAGTCAATGGTCCAGATGATAGAGACAGCTGTAGTTTACCTTTGTTCACTCCTATTTTTCTAGATTTTGATTGTATTATGATACGAGAATTCTAGCAGAAAATTGAAGAGGAAGTCCATTGTACATGTTTTCTTCTCTTCGTTGGTTCAAATCTATGTTCATGTAGATTCATTGCCCATGATTTCCCAACTTCCTTATATTCTCTTAGGCACAAGCGGATGGAGTTTTTTAGGACTTGTCCCTCCATTCATTGTTAAATAAGTTGTCAATCTCAGCATGCCAAACAAGACCACCAGTACGAGCTGTAAGGATTTGTAGCTCTCATTGTAGATGGTGGTTTTCCAATTAACTCTTCTGTGGACGCACATTAATGTTGCTGCTCACTGATGGTTTTGTGGTTAACCAAAGCTTATACGTGAGCACATATATGGAAGCCACATCGTGTCTGTTCTTAGCCACTAACTCCTTACCCTCTTCACTTTCAAGGTACAGATATTAGTTGAATTTGCCTTTCAGGCCATAGAAAATGGAAAACGACCTCAAAATAAATTAATGAATAATTTATTTTTGTGTTTTTGAAATATATTTCTCTATTTATTCTAGTAAAGCTATTACAATTTTAACAGATGATTAATTTCTCTTTTTGATATCTAATTTATATTTTTATTCGTAATTAATAATAATAATAATAATTTATTTTAATATTGATATAAACTAAATTTCGTCTAAGTCTATCAAGCTGATCTCAAGTATGCAGGCTTACCAAATTTGCGGATGTTTTCGACAGAGATACTCTAACAATCAAGTTAATAAACGCTGAGGATGCTAAGTATTGATCGATGTTTTCTCTAATATCTTAGGCTATGTTTAATTGGGAGTTTATTAATGGAATGAAATGAAACGTAATATTATTCTATCGTTTGAGAGGAGTGCTTATAATGGAATTTGATGGAAGAGGAGAGTTTCATATTACATCTCATTCTATCTTAAACAGTAAAAACGAAAAACCTCCGATGTAAAGGGTTTAGGATGGAATGTAAATTAATAAACAACTTTACAATATATTACATTATAAACCATTCGTCCAAGCAACATTTCACTATATTACATTACCCTTCCATCCCTCCCAAACAACAATTTTTAATATTACATCCATTTATATTCCGTTCTTTTATAAACCATTCCGTTCCATTTCATTCTATTAAAAACCTTATGTCCAACTAAACATAACCTTAGCAAAAAACTAAAAACAAGACGACTTATCGTTTTGCAATACTGTAGTGGTTAATAGAAATTGATCTCACAAGGAAAGAGTATTTACCAAGTCTAATTGTCTTACTATTATCTAGTCAAAAATATGAGATCGATTGATAAAATTAAAGTAAACTAACTAGATCGATTAGCACTAAAACGATCGAACAAATAATCAACAAGAGAAATAAGAATAATAACAATATTTATAATAGATTTCTTCCTAACGTCATAATGTATACTTGAATTGGTGGTTTAAAGACTTTATCATTTAGATCAACAAATTCTCTATTATAATAAACTATCTTCTATCAATATACAATCACTTATCACTTAATTGATTATCTGATATATGTATTTGATAATATCTCTAAAATGCACTAAGTTATTTATGTTGGTTTATGCTCTACAACTAATGGCTTTGGTTGTAGTTTAGTGACAAATTATTTAAAGACATTCTTTATCATGTACATGTTTAGATGTATATGATAAAGTCTATGAGATAATTGTACATTGAAAATGAAATTATAATGAGATTATAACTATGAGATTCATATTGCATTTATGTATTATTCCTAAATGTTCCTAGTCATTGTTCTATTAAGATTGGACATTAATAGAACGTAAAAGACTAGCACACATTTTGTTTTTCCTTATGAAGGAAGTAGTCGATCTTATAGGCTAAAGTATAGAAATACTTAAACAAACGTGTGGGTGCTTGTTAGAGAACAAGTTAACTGAACAGACCCGATATGAAAAATCCATTTAGAACATTACTTATATGTTTATGGAATTCTCATTGTGATGATTGTATAAGTGATCCTTTAACTTGAGATTACCAAAGTTATCTTATATAGAGATTGCTACATTTTGATACTATTTATGACCTATTTAATCATAGGTTGTTCAATTGATAGTCATTAGATGTAGCATGAATTATATGGAGATAGTTGTGTAACCAAGATATGATTCATCACCCTAAAGTAATTAGGGAGAATGTTTTGTTGTTCTCGATTAGTATTGATTCAGGAAATTCTTGGCCAAGGTGGAATGACGTTTTGTAAATAGTTTACAAATATCATTAATTGAATCAATAGCTAATGGTAGAGAACTAATATGGTTAGACTCAAAATAGAGTAGACATTAATTTCATGCTCTATGTCTAATTGGAACATTAGTTGATAAAAGGATTAAATTATACGGAAAAATCACACACAGAAAGGTTAGTCAAAACCACTTTGATATTCCTAAATATTTAGGTGGTTATGATGCGTTGCTAGAAGCGAATCTTGATCTATGATTATAAATTATTTAATTGGATAATTAAAGAAAATTAAAAGGAGTTTTAATTTATCTAATTCTAATTATGAATTAGATTTAGATTTTATAATCATTGCCAACATTTTTGGGAACGTAATGGGTCTCACATATAGATGGGTTGAAGAGAGCAAAGTTAATTTAATCAAATTGGACTTAATTGTAAAGTTTAAGAAACTTTGTGATTAACTATGAGATATTTAATAAATAAGGATCAATATGAAATATTGAATCTTATACGGGCATAATTGGTATTTAATTATAATTATTTGTAATTCTGATTAAATTTAATTTAATTTCAATTAAATTACTAAAATGTCCAAAGCTTATTATAAATAGGCTTAACCCTCTCTGTAAGAGTTATAGAGTTCTCTCAACTCAATCTGTGGATACCATTAGAGGTCAGACATTTGTGCAGTTACGGTGGTTGAAATGAACCGGTTTCAAGAACGATTCGAGGATACGATAAGATAAAGATCAAGCTTCGAAATAAGGTATGAATTAAGTTTCTGCTTTGTTATGATTTGTGTTAATCATTTTATAGAATTAAAGAGATCTTTGTTTCTGAGAAATCAAAGATTGCAAAAAAGTTTCGTAATTATTCCACTTCAGTTAGGATCAGATCTCGACTCGGTTTCTCAATAGTAGTATCAGAGCCAGGTTTAATTCTATGATTTGGTTAAAAGTTTTCGATTGTTGTCGATCATATAATTTTGGAATTGAATTAAAATATGAACAATTCATCTTTTGAACCCAAAATTGTTCTGATTGTTGACGTAATTTTTTAAAAAAAATATAAGATTGCATCACATTGTTGTTGCTTACAGAAATTGGTTTCTATAAATTTTACTTGCGCGTCTCCTTTACTTGTTGTATGTTTCTGAACACTAGATAAGCACGCCTCTGATTGTTTTGTTTCTGGAACAGGTGAGGCATGGAGATGCCCAACGATTGAGTTTGTGAATCTAGAATTCAAGTTTTGTTCTAGAAATATATGTTACCTTAAAGAAAAAATAAAACACGCCTCTGTTATTATTTATTGCTAAAAACTCCCCTTTCTTTTCAATCTTTTGGAAACTCAACATCAACGTTTGGTTTTGTTTGTGTTTTGATTGTGGGTTTTGAAAATTAACTGCGTTTGTTAAGTGGTTGTTGAAGAATGATTGTCTTTCTTTATGTTATTATGGCTGTTGGGTAATAGAATAAGCAAGAGGTGTTTTTCTTTTTGTGTTGTTATGGGTCTTTTGCGTTTCTGCCCTTGCTTGTGTTGAAGGGTTGAATCTAGCGTCAAACCGCCTCTAGTTCAATCGTAGAACTAGTGGCATTGCCACTGGTTTATGCAATCTATTAATGGCGTCACTGGTGAGGCGTGATAAATGTCATGGTGGAGGCTTGTGGCGGTGCGAGCAAGGAGTAGGATTGGGAGTTGCTACCTTTACGTCACGCTATGGAGAAGAAGCTTATGCTTGGAGAGCACGTAGGTTGGCAGTGGAGAAATTGTGGGGAAGCTTGACGTACGACCCAGGCATGAAGGCTGCGAGATGCAGTTCTTTGGAAACAAGGTCATGTGTTGGAAGACAGTTTCCTTCCCACGTTTTGGTTGATCCACACAATTTTTTAAGCCTTCATTAATTAAATAAGTTTAATTAAAATATTAAGTAGTTATATGCAATGTCAGATTTTCTGAGCCCTTTTGAATTGGTCTGTACTTGGAGATACTACTATCTATTGATATATACATGGTTATATATAAGTTCAAAAATGTATTTGAATCTTTTCGATATATATATGTCATTGATATATAATTTTATATGCCTTTACATGAACTTAGAGTTCATCAGTATGTAAAATCTTGGAGATTTCTGACATATAAGCTTCTAAATGTGTAAAACCGAGTCTATTGGATAGATATGGCCATAGTGGCTGAATTAAATGTGTTCTAATGCCTTAGAGGTGATTATACATGATTTATAGACTTATTAGACACTTAGAAAGCTTAATTGGAAAGGTTGATGTACATAAGGGCTTAGTTGTAAATTTAGGAAAAGTTTGAAGGGTATATTGATAATTTCATAAAAAATAAGGGCAAAAAGGTAAATTCACCATGTTTGGTCAAAGAAGATTCAAAATCTATACCCTTCTCCTTGTGTGGCCGTGCACCCCACCATAAAAACACTTTGTTTTTAATTTAAAGAAAGGAGAAGAAACGAGAAAAGAGGAGAAGAAAAAGAATTTTCGGTCATCATCAAATTTCCACCATTCTTTTGATTCTCCAACCTAAACCAAGGTGTTCTAAGTTAATTTGGGGTCAAGGAACTCAAATCTATCATTATATTTGAGAAATTTTTAAAGGATTTTAAAATATCACCAAAGGAAAATTTAGGTAAATTTTGTCTCATATCTCTCTAAATTATGATTTTGAGTTTAGTGTTAAGATATGTTGTTCTCCATGCTTGACTATGCATGAGACATGGTTTAGATGGATGAAATGAGTCATGAAGAAGCTTTTTTAAGCCAAACCGAAATGCCCTCTCTTTGGAGAAAGTTGTTGAAAATTTGAATATCTTTTAAAATTGATGGTTTAAATGAATTCTATGATGTTAATTGTGTATGTATAATGTGAATTGACGATGAAAAATGAGGAAGAAGTGGCCTAATGTGCTTGGATAAAAATGTGCTTAATTATGCTTTGAAATGTGTAAGTATTGGATCAAAGGCATTAAATGCCTTGGAAAATGCAAAAGAAAGCTTATGTGAATAATAAGAGAAGTAACTATGTGAGAAGCTTTATGGCCGAATCCTATAGCTCAAAATTGTGATATTGTGTTTTATACACTTATGTGATGGTGTATAAATATGAGATATATGTTGAGTAGTAAATATATTGCATTTGGTTATATAAAGGCTTGGGAGCTATGAATCAAGGAGCTCGTACCAAAGATTGTTAAAGTCAAAGGAGTGTACACCTTCTTTTGAGGTGAGTTGAGGAAAAGATATCTCTCAAAGAGGATTAGGACATCCCAAGACATGCATGATGACTTGTATGTGAATTTTGAACCTAGGTAATGCATAGTAGAATTGATTCTCAAATAGATGCTAGTATACTTATATATTTAATAAATGACATTGTTTTGAATAACTATTTGCACTTGGAGTGAAACTGATGTTTTTTTATTTCTTATTTTGAGGAATGATATTGTTTTCAACAAATCCACAATTGAAGTGCAAAAGACAATGTTTTATTTTCTTAATATACATTTTTGAATAACTTTGCACTTAGAGTGCCAAAGATGACTTTCATTGCATGAAATAATGTTTTGGAACTTACATATGCATAACCGAGTCATGTATGTTGCATGTATTTGTTCTCTTTTAGCTTAGGGCCATGGCAAGGTTCTATTTTATCGATTGGACCGATAAATAAAGGCATATTACCTTACTTGATTTTTTTGTACTTAATATTTGTATATAATTTTTTCAATGATTAGTGAGAAAAAGATTGGCCAATCGTGTGCTAGGCATATCAAATTAAGAGACCATTCTACCCTTGATGCTGGTATATAAAAGTCGAGTCTTTGTAACGACACCATTCTACAGGACTTGCGAGTGATTGCATACTTAGAGGTCTGGTTACCGACGAGGTCATCACCTAGGGTCATGATGCTCTTGTCGATCGTAGTTTGGACTTACCACAGATAAAAGTCGAGCCAACACTGGGATTTGGTCAGTGTGCACGCTAGTTTGGCCGACTAGTGGTGACACACATAACTATTTTGGCTTCTTGATGAGACTTGATTTTTATATGTGATGCTTTTTTACTCTTGTGTACCAGAACTGGAACCTATGCTCACTGGACGAGTGATTATTAGGCTAGGCCTATATGGTTCCTAACCAGTATATGTTTGAGTCATAGGCTAGGCCTATGTGTTTCTATGTCATGCATATTTACCTCATAGGTGGGTTAGATGTGTAAAACCTGTCCTCAGGTTATCTTGACTGTCTTGGTGTGCACCGAGTTTTGTTTGCAATATATGTTTTTCCTGCTCACTGAGTACATAATGTACTCACCCCCTCCTCTTTCTAACCATGCAAGTTAATTTGGTGAGCTTAAAGCTCTGAGTAGATCGTGCGGTCTTTTGATATTTTTGGGGCATTATCGCACATGGGTAGTCTCTGTTTTGTACTTTTATTGTATAGTAACTCATGATTATGTTGATATGCTTTATAATTTTGTAAATTCACTCTTGTCTGTCTTGTGGTTTGTAAATGACTTTATGTATTAACATTTTGTACTGTTGTTGAGATTGCTCTTGAGTGGACTTCAAAGTCCTGAAGTTGTGGTAAAGTTTTAATATTAATATAGAAGTGAGTTTGATTTGGTTTTGTTTTATTTTATTTATTTATTTACTTATTTAATTTTATTTACCTATATTTTTTAACATATCGATTTTCATATCTGGATCACTTTTTTAATGTCACATCCACATGTGGGTCTATCGGAAACAACCTCTCTACTATAGAGGGGTAAGGTTGTGTATTATTAGATCTCCCCAGACCCTGCTTTGTTGCAAGATTTTGGACTAGGTGATGATGATAATGATGATGATAGAAGTGCGTTTGAAACTGGTTTACAGGTGTTTTTCATTTTGGAATTTTCAAATTACAGTCGTTGTGCTGTCGAAATGTTTTTAAAGATATCCAGTTAGCCTTGCATAGTCCGGTTAAGTGGTATTGTGAGTATCCTTAACTCGGGTATACGACGGTTGTCATATGGCCGATGTGGTTCCGAGTTGTGACATTAAAAATCCTGATAAATTTAGAAAAGTGTTTTCTAATTGTTTTCAAAGAGTTGATTTTATTATGATTGTTTTATAATTTAGTTTAATTTTTTAAGAGTTGAATTATTAAATTAAATTAAATCTAAAAATCAATTCCAAAATTAAGATAATTATTTTTCTTAATTTGATTAGGATTAATAATTATATTGATTCCTAATTAATTTTAAAATGTAGTTTATAAAATTAGAATTAATTAGTTTCAATTAGATTGAAATTAATTAATTTGACTCTTTAAAATTAAGAAAAGTGTTTTCTTAAATAATTAAGAATGTTGTTTCATAATTAAATTTATTTATTTCAATTTTATTGAGATAAATTAAATTTATGATTTTATTTGTTTAGAGAATTATTATTTAATTTATTTAGAAATTGTTTCTTTATTTATAAATAATAAGCTTCTTGATTTTTAGAAAAAGTATTTTTCTTGATTAAATTTTAAAAAGTGTTTTCATATATTAATTAAGAAAAATGTGCTTTCTTTAATATTTTTGAAAATAGTTTTTCAATTTATTAAAGAAATATTTTCTAATTAATTAAGAAACCAATCTCTAAATAAATAATATATCATGGCTTTCTTAATTAAATTTAAAAGTATTTTATTTAATTTTGAAAGTAGTTTCTTTTTAATTTTAGAAAATAGTTTTCTAATTAAGGAAAAGTAAATTTTAATAAGATTAGAAATAGTAATTGCTAATTAGATTAGAAATATTTTAATCGGATTAGAATGTGTTACTTATATAATTTTGAAAAAGAAGTTTTTTCTAAATTATAACAAGTAAGAAGAATAATTTATTAAAAATTGTTTTCAATTAATTTTTTGTTAAAGGAGTCAAGATAAATTGGAAATAGTTTCCAATTGGATATTTGATTTCTATTTGGAATAGAAATTTAATTTATTTAGGAATCAATAGTTTTAATCTAATTTAATTTTTCTAAGGAGTTGGAAATGATATTTTATTTGTGAAGATTAATAACTAGAATCAAATAAAGCTTGATATTTTATGCATATAATTTGATTATGAGTGTATAAGTTACATGCTTTATTTATATG
>JAOQMS010000180.1:40120727-40152744 GCA_027563885.1 Erythroxylum longipes | reverse complement strand
TTTCGAATAAAATAGTGGGAGTAACCAAATGCATGATTAAAATCCTAATCTAATTTGGTAGTCATGGCATATAATTAATTACTTGTTTTTTTTACATTTATATTGTGTTCTAAGTAGAATTTACCTTGTTTAGTATAGTTGATACTAAGTTAGTGAAACCAATTTCTTAGATATAGAATATGTTTGAGAAGAGTTCTCAAAAGTTAGATAGAAAATTTTATGTCATTATGTTATTATGCTATAATCCCTATTAAGGATTTAGTGACAACGTTTTGAAGATATGTCAAAATCATATAGATAACAAAATGTATTGAAATTTTGAGTTGATTAATGTTTCATAAACTTTGATGACATGTAAGATATATGTCAACACTATGATAGCAATATGTAAGAGGTTGCATGGAGTATAGCTAAAAGGTATAGTACCTAAAATTTTTCCAGTTAATTTAGCCTACTAAAAGCATAATTATGTACTACAATTAAAGGCTTAGCTATAGTATGATAATAGTTTTCATAAGGAGAAAATGATTGCATGAATTTTCTTGCCTACATGTGATATGATGGAGATCATATGTATTTCTAATTCATGCTTATGAGTATTTGATACTAAATTTTGTAATGTTCAAAACATGATAAAAAATAGATTGTTAAGTAAAAATAGTTGATCCAAGTTTATGCAAATAGGTTGTATATTTATTGGATCAAAGGAGACTTATGCTTAACATAAATGGTAAGAATAAAAAGTTGGATATCCGAGACAATCCTTTTATGCCATGTTGGTTAAATTAACAAAACGAAAATCATAAAGTTATATATAAGGATACGTGTATCCTTTTGATTATGAATCATATGAAACTCATGAAACTTGTCAAGTTGAAGAATAACCAAATCAACCTTTGGTGAAAGGATGATGATGGTATTGAATTGTTAAATCTTATACATGTGATGTATTAGATAGAATAACAATTCATAAAAAGGATAATACTTATATTTCATTGGATTACTAATGAATTTATGTGATATAGTCATAAGTATTAAATGAAATAATGATTTAAAATTTTTTAAAAGTTCAAATTGTTTGAATCTAAGTAGAAATAAACATTGAGAATGCTGAATCATTTTGATGAGATCGACTTGGTGAGTTTTAAATTTTTGGTTATCTATATGGAATGAGATTTTCTAATGAATACCTTTATAACTAAATTCATAAAAGTGTGGGTTTATGTAAGGAGAAAAATACAATATGAGATATTGTATGATGCAATAACATTTCTTCTATAGCTATACTTAATATAATGACTTACCTTCTATAGTTCCAGTTGAATGAAATTAGCAAAATTTCATATTAGATATGAAATGCTAAGTCTTTGAAAGAGTCAAAGTTAATAATTTAAGGATGTAATGCTTAGTTGAAGCATATATATTATCCATCAAGTTTAGAACTAAATTGGGTAATAAAAGGTTATGAGATATCCAAAGAGTTGGATATAATCTTACATACCAATTGAACGAATTGTTTGTTTCAATGTGTTCTTATAGGAGAATGGTTCTCAAGATAAGTAGTGGGAGTAAGAAGGAATTTACAAGGTTTAAATCTCATAACATTACATCTAATTGGAACTAATGCCTTTAATGATATATTTGATGTATAGTTAAAAGGTACGAGACGTTGAAAGATCCACTTTCATGATGAATTCAAAGAGTTTGCTTTGAAGATGATTGTGAATTTATCTTGTCTGCAAGAAGGTAAGTGGGAGTATAGTTGTCCTCTTTAGTGGGAGTATGTGGAGACATATTGCTCATAGAGAACAACAATTCTAATTTTCAATTATTAAAAACATAATTGTCCAATAATAACCCTTGTTGGATATGAAAAGGTAACAACTTAATTCTAGGAATTAGATCTCTAAAGATAGATTAGACGTTGTTAACTTATTCTAGGTCCTAGTACATAGATAATGTACTAAAGATGTTTCTATTTGTGATATCAGATACTTGTGAAGTATTAAAGATATCCATTACTCTATGTGTTAGTTGATATTTGAGTTCAAGATGATAAGGATATAGCTTTAGAAGTAAATCCTAATTAATGTTTATTTACTTAGAACAATATCATTTAGGATTGGGAAGGTTCCAATGTAGTAATTGCTTGCTAATTAAGCCATAATACACTTTTCATTTAATGGAAATGATTAATCAGATCAATATTTTTTTTTGTGAACTTGATATAGTTCCTTACATTGTTTAAGAAAGTAATGTACTATTAAACATTAGAGCCATTGGGCGTGTATAAGGAGCTAATGTTTCATTAAAGATCTAGGAATATGCTTAGGCAAAATTTCTTAATTATGATGATAATTAAGATGAGAGTTGTAAGATTTAAGTAAGTGCCCACTATAAATAATCTTATAGAATTCTCTCATTAGGTCACTGTCCTAGTAGTAGAATAATGGTCATATGGTGATATGGTATGAGATACTTAAACGATTGGCTTAGTGCAAGTGGGAGATTATTGGTTTATGCCTTACATCCAATCACTTTGGTTGTAATTTAGTGAAAAATTATTTAAAGGTATTCTTTATCTTGTACATGTTTAGATGTATATGATAAAGTCCATAGGATAATTGTACATTGCAAATGAAATTATAATGAGATTATAATTATGAGATTCATATTGCATTTATGTATTATTCCTAAATGTTCCTAGTCATTATTCTATTAAGATTGGACATTAATAAAACGTAAAAGACTAGCACACGTTTTGTTTTTTCTTATGAAGGAAGTAGTCGATCTCATAGGCTAAAGTATAGAGATACTTATAGAAACATATGGGTGCTTGCTAGAGAAGAAGTTCACTGAACAAACCCAATATGAGAAATCCATTTGGAACATTACTTTTATGTTTATGGAATTCTCATTGTGATGATTGTATAAGTGATCCTTTGACTTGAGGTCACCAAAGTTATCTTATATAGGGATTGCTACATTTGATACTATTTATGACCTGTTTAATCATGGGTTATTCAATCGGTAGTCATTAGATGTAGCATGAATTATTTGGAGATAGTTTTGTGATCAAGATAGGATTCATCACCCTAAAGTAATTAGAGAGAATGTTTTGTTGTTCTCGATTAGTATTGATTTAGGAAATCATTATCCAAGGTGGAATGAAATTTTATAAATAGTTTACAAATATTATTAATTGAATCAATAGCTAATGGTGGAGAACTAATATGATTAGACTCAAAATAGAGTAGACATTAATTCCATGCTCTATGTCTAATTGGAATATGTCTAATTGGAATATTGGTTAATGAAAGGATTGAATTATACAAAAAAATCACACACGGAAAGGTTAATCAAAACTACTTTAACATTCCTAAATATTTGGGTGGTCACGACGCATTACTAGATGCCAATCTTGATCTATGATTATAAATTGTCTAATTAGAGAATTAAAGATACATTAAAAGGAGTTTTAATTTTGATTGTAAAGTTTAAGAAACTTTATAATTAAATATGAGATATTTAAAAAATAAGGATCAATATGAGATATTGAATCTTACATGGGCATAATTGGTATTTAATTATAATTATTTATAATTCTAATTAAAGTTTAATTGAAATTAGAATTTAATTTCAATTAAATTACTAACACGTCCAAAGATTATTATAAATAGGCTTAAGCTCTATGGAGCTAGCACTTCTTGTTTAACCCTCTTTGTAAGAGTTACATAGTTTTCTCAACTTAATCTGTGGACACCGTTAGAGGCCAGACAATTGTGCGGCTATGATGGTTGAAACGACGCAATTTTTGGAATGGTTCGAGGGATAAGACAAGATAAAGATCAAGCTTCGAAATAAGGTACAAATTAAGTTTCTGCTTTATTATGATTTGTGTTAATCATTTTATAGAATTAAAGAGATCTTGGTTTTCAGGAAATCAAAGATGGTGAAAAAGTTTCGTAATTATTCTGCTGCGGTTGGGATCGGATCTCGACCCGATTTCCCAACAATTTAAGACTTCACCAAAAATTTCTCCTAATGCATGAAGGGTCAGGTAGGTTTATATCTATTACTCTGTTCAATTCTTACTATATGCACCTAGGTCAATCTATACATATGTTCTTTCAATAACATTTATCTGCAAATTAAAATCAAGTTTGGGTTTCTTTTACTTATATCTAATTAGCATTAAGATCAATACATATAAATCTCAAATATAGAATTCTTTATTGTGAAAACTAAAATCAAGTCGTACATATATCAACTAAGGTCTCATCTATCATAGATATAAAACAATCATCCAATAATTGTCCTTAAAATAACAAAAACAATCAAAAGAAAAGAATAATCCATTGTAAAGGTGTCCCTAATGATGATCTTGATCTCTTGATTTGATTCGCTTCCTTAGAATGACTTTTAGCCTTTTTCTTACTGAAAACGATAGCAAGATGTGTATTCTAGGTGTTTTCTCTCCTAATGGCTGCTAGAACCTAATTACAAGATAAAAGAAAGTAAATCAAACTAAAACTCTACTCGTTAATTTAGGTTTCTATCTCTTTATCTATAAATTTTAGTCATTACGCCTCAAACCGTGTACTTCACTAGTTATTCACTAGTCCTTTTAGAGAAAGACACGAGCTCATATTTTAAGCTGTGTTAAGCCATGTTTATTCTTTTTGTCATCTATTTTTTTCCAAGTCTAGCATATGGTTATATCAAGCTATGCTTAGTCAAAGTTGTTTTTCTTCTTCATACTTTACCTTATAAACTCCTCCATTCTTTTGCCATCCTTATTCCTTAAGCAACTTCTTCATAGTTACATACAATATAACATAAAACTAATCAAAACAAGATGTTTTGTAATGAAAACATGGCCAAATAGTAAATTATATATATACATACATATATATAACTTACTATTTTGCTATGTTATATTAATTTCTCTTTTTAATATCTAATTCATATTTTTATAGGTAATTAATAGTAATCCTAATTCATTTTAATATTGATGTAAACTAAATTCGGTGTAAGTCTATCTGTAAGCCTATAAAAATAACTACTTATAGTTTTGATGACGTTCTCGATAGAGATACTCTAACAATCGAGTTAGTGAGAGCTGAGGATACTAAGTATTGATTAATATTTTCTTTAACATCTTAGTAAAAGACAAAATAAGTAGATGTATCATTTTGCAATAATGTAATGGTTAGTAGAGGTTAATCCCACAAGTAAAAAGTATTTGCTAAGTCTAATTGTACTCCTGTTATCTAGTCAAAAATATGAGTGATCAATTGATTTGTTAAAATTAAAACTAAAGAAAACTAATAAGATTGATTACCACTAAAAGTAATCGAACCAAAAATTAATAAGGGAAATAAGATAACAATAACATCTAGAATAGATTTTTTCCCAGTGTCATCATGTACCCTCGATTAAGTTGTTGAAAGACTTTTATCATTTGGACAAACCAAGTCTCATATTATAATGGACTATCTTATATTGATGTACATTAATCACACCGATATATTTATTTAGTAATACCTTTAGAAATGCAATAAGTTCTTTGAGACTTTATAAAAAATTTCTCCTAATGTAAAAGGGGTCATATAGATTTGTATCTATTACTCTGTTCAATTCTTACCATATAAGCCTAGGTCAATCTATAAATATGTTCTTTCAATAATGTTTATTGCAAATTAAAATAAAGTCTAGGTTTATAGCTAACTAGAATTAAGGTCAACATATATAAATAAAAAAAATCAAGTCATACAAATCAACTACGTTTCTTAGATATAAAACAATCAACCATTAATTGTCCTAAAAATAACAAAATAATTAAAAGAAAAGAATTACTTATTGCAAGGGTACCCTAATGATGATTTTGAGCTTTTGATTTGGTTTGCTTCCTTGAAATTAATTTTAATCTTTTTCTTATTGAAAATGATTGTAAGATGTGTATTTTAAGCTTTTCTCTTCCTAAGGGCTAGTAAAACCTAATTACAACATATAAAGAAAGTAAAATAAACTAAAAATCTACTTAACTTTATCTATAAACTTCAATTGTCATGTCTCAAACAGTGTACTTCACTGTTTATTCCTAAGTCTTTCTAGAGAAAGACACAAACTCTACTATGCTTATGTTTTAAGTTATGTTTTAGGTTGTGTTTAGTCTTCTCATCATCTATTTCTATCTATAGAGATACACGCCTAGTACACGGTGATATACCAGACTATGTTTAGCTAAAGTTACTTTTTCTTTATATTTTTCCTTATAAAATCCTTTATTCAAAATTATTCCTTAAGCAACTTCTCCATAGTTACCAAAAGCATAACATAAAACTAATCAAAACAAGGTACTTTGTAATAAAACGTAGCAAAATACTAATTTATATGTTTATATATATTTCATGAACATCAAATACCCTTGCACTTAGAATTCTTTTTCTTAAGAAAATCAAATTTAATCACATTCAAGCTAAGTGTAGGAAATTTTGACAACTTAATTGAAGTACCCAAAAGTGATCTTATCTAACTAATTACATCATTTATCAACTACCTAAGTTTCTATATACTTACACCAACTTGTAATTTGATCTCGAACTAATATAACAGTCATTTAAATATTAACACAATTAAATAATTGAACCTTATATATAAGATGAACATAAAACGAGAAAAGAAAACATAAACTCGTAACCACTTAACAAATATATTCAACAGAAACCAAAAAGAAATTACTTTTTGAAATTTAATGTAGTATAATGAGCTTGCTAGAAATGTCATCCTGATTTTTTGATGTAAAGGTAAATAACTTATCATGAAAATCTTTGGTTACTTAATTAGATCACATTTTAAATGACTACTATCATTACTTATATTTTCAACCCGTTACTTAAATCAAAATAAGCATAATTTAATTTATTAATGGTAATTTTATTCAAATATTATTTTTATCACATGAATTCACAATCAATATGAAATGACCAATCATTTATAATGCTTAACTTTAAAATCAAGCCATGTTAACATCATATGCATATTCTCATGATTCGAATCAATCATCAATTCTCAAGACTATTTGATCAAGTATAAACTAAACTACTCATCAATAATCATATCTTTTAACTTATCATAATTGAATCATAAAGTAATCAAACTTCAAATTAATCACTTTAACCACTTTAATTTTTCATTGTCTATTTTTCTAAAAATTTAACTTATTAAGTTAAAGGAAAATAAAACTAATTTACTTTAATAAACTAAGGTTCAAAATATCTCCTCCCTTACACTTAAATTGTATATTATCTTCAAAAGTTGAATAATAAGCACAAAAATAAATAAATAACATGAAAAAATGGAGACAAACGGAGAAAATAAAGAATAAGGAAACTTTTATAAGCCTTATGTGACGTTGGTTGCTCTAAATCCATGAGATACTTCAAAAAGAGAAAACCTACAACAACAAGCACATATAACCCAAAAGAAATGAAAAAACAAAAAACAAAAAACAAAACACAAAAAACAAGAAATAAAATAAAACTAATTATTAAAGAAAATTTCACATATCAAACATAAGGAGAGGTGCCTAAAGACTATATCACTAGCCATATAAGATTTCAGTTGTTACCTATTAACCTTGAATATTTTAGTTGCTTCACTCTTTACATCTGTAATATCATAAGGTTATACCTTAACTATAGTGAGAGGGTTAGACCACCTAGATTTAAGTTTACTTAATAATAATTGGAGTCTTAATTCAAAGAGTATTTGTTGACCAATCTTAGAATTCCTCTTAAGGATGTGTTTTTATGCCATTATTTAGCTTTCTTTTTGTATATTAGAGCATTCTCATAACCATCCAATCTAAGTTCCTCTAATTTACTCAATTTCAATAATCATCCCTAATAACTTTTAGATCCAAATTGTTTTGATAGCCCAATAAGTCTTATAGACTAACTAAATAGGTAAGTAATAAGTATTTCTAAATATAAGTTTATTAAGGAGTCATAAATAATGGTGTATTGAAATTTGTCTTAGGCCTAAAGTGCATTAGCTAGTTTTAATGCCCAATCCTTTCTTAGGCTAGTAAAAATTTCCACAATATCTTCTTCAATTTATAGTTTGTAACTTCTACTTGACTATTTTATTGAGGATGATAGGCAGTTGCCACCTTATGAGTCCCTCAATACTTTTTTAATAATGTATCGAAAGCCCAATTATAGAAATGGAAACCTTCAACACTAATAAGAGATCTAGGTATGTTAAACATAGGGAAGATATTCTTATTCACAAATTTGATTACTACCTTTAACTCATTAGTTGTAGCCATTATAACCTCGACCCATTTGAAAATATTTTTAACAATAGCCAAAATATATTGATTATTGAATGAAGTATGAAGAGGACCTATAAAATCAATACCTAAAATGTTAAATAATATCCATAAAATCAATGCACTAAATGCAAATAATGCAACTTTTTAAATATTAGTCATAGGCATTTGATTAATTATGGAGGTACTACCAACCCTATGGAATCTAACACATACTAGTAAAATATCTAGATCATGATAGATAGGAGGCTAATAGAAACTAGATCAACATACCTTAGTATTTTTCTTAGATGTACTAAAGTGACCACCACACTCTATAGAATGGAAATGATCAAAGATGTCTTTAATTTCTTCATAAGGCATATATCACTGAATTATTCCATTTGTATGATGTTTAAACTGTAGTGATCTTCTTAGAAACAATGTTTTATAAACCACATAAACTTTTTCCTTTAATGATAACTCAAATAAGATGGAAGACAACCTTGAATCAAGTAGTTCTTAAAATTTGCATACTAAGGAACAACCACAATTGCTAATCTCAAGAGCTTTCATTTATGGAAACAACTTCTGTACTCATCGACCTCTATAATCAAGATAAATGATTAAAAACCACATTGTCTAATCCCTTTTTATCTTTAATTTCAAAGTAAATTTTTATAACAATAATATACAACAAATTAAGCCTAACTTTGTATCTAACTTGATAGTTGCCTAGTTTTTGTAGATAATTACCTTTTAACCCATAAGATGTAACTTGAACTTGTCAAGAGCAAAAGAAAATAAAAAGTTGTTATTTTTTTAGTAGTTATGTAATTTAAATGGGCATCATTTAAAGTCCTACTAACATATATGTGGTATGCAACGTTTTATCCTTTCTTTAGCCAATAATTGCTACTATTATAAGGTCATTAGTAGGTTTGAAAATAGGTTGAGTCAGGCTCAAGCCCGTGATATGTGGCCTAGACCTGAATCCTTATTGAGCTCACACCATAGTCATTTTTATTTAAAAATTAAATGATTTTTAATAAAAATTTCACCAATATTTCAAATAATTGAAACGGATGATTTGTAGCACAAATTTTACTTGTTTTTAAAAAAAGTTATGAATAATACGGACACCATAACTAATTATTTTAGATATATTATGAACTTCTTCATATAAATTTCAAATATACAATAAAAATGTATCATATTTGTTAGTAAATAAATTTGTTAAAAGAAAAAATATTTTTTAGAAATTTTATAACATACTTTGTTATCCTAAAAATTTATTTTTATAAAAAAGTTAATATGTATCATTTTATATAAAAAATGTTTTGTATCTCGTTAATTTTTCTAACAAAATGTAATATTATAGGCCTTAAGTTCAATTTTAAATATAATCTGATTCTAAATTGCTTATTTTTGATCAAATTTTATGATCTCCAATAAAGAATCCATATTTATTTTATTTTTCAATAAATTAATATTGCTAAGTCCAATGTCTTGCTTTTAACAAAAAATAATTAAATCTAACTTAATTTTTTAAAATTAATGTCACTTTAAACTATTATCTTTTTTTACTAATCATTTTTCTCTTATTTAAGTCTAACAATAAAATGGTGCTTAGTCCATTCAAAACATGACAAAATAATATCAATCGAGGAGTTTGCCTATGCAACTAGGATCACGAAACTATTATGAAAATTATTTTATTATCAAAACAATAGAGTATTATATTGCTAATATTATCCAAATGAAAAATATATAAAAGGAATTATCAATTAGAACTGGAGAATTGAGATTGAAGTTGAGCTAATGAATAGAGACAATAATATATAGTTTTTCTTTGTTAACTTGAATAAAATCACATAAGTAATGATTTATATCTTCAATTGTTAAAAAAAAACCAAAGCAATCAAATGAAAAAAAAGTAAATTAAGAAGTAAAGATTAAAGAAAATAAACCCACAATAGAGGAAAGGGACTAGCTAATTGTTATAATTAAGATCATCAATAGTTTGCACCACTTCATCTATATGTAGAAATATTATTATGTAAATCACACTCAATTATGCAACAATTGTATTAAATATTTATTCAAAATATGATACTTACACTTATCAATAAAAAAACCGATAATATAAGAATATAATATATGATTATTATAATTATTAAAGCAAAGAAAACTAAAATATCATAAAGAATAGAGTTTACCCTAAATATCTTCGCCAGCTAACCAACTTCGAGGACATATAAGGGCTTCCACAGTATTAAGATAAAGTCAAGCATGATGAAGACTAACTATCAAACTGCTAGTACTATAAATAGATTCCAAAGCAATAGAGATGAATCGCTAAGAGGGCTCGCATAATTGCTTGCATGATTTGAAAAATGCTTCCATATATCTTTCACCACAACAATACAATGAACAACATATTTTCAAATTTGGTCACAACATTTGCCTCTAAATAGTTGTCCAAGTCCATCTTATTATAAGAAGTCCTAGCCTTTTTTTTTCTTTGATGAATTGTGTAAATTCTTTATTCACACCTGTCTTATAAATTAAAGCTAAAGTTGAACTATTATAATCCTAATTTTTGTTCAATATTAGTTTATAACCATTAAAAAAAATTATACCAAAATTTTTTAATGATATTAACATGTTGTTAAGGCTAACCACTATACAACTTTTGATAATAACAACAAGCCCCTTCCATCTTATATCTCGAGTCCAACAAAAAAATCAATGTCATAATTTATTAGACCATATAATAATAATAATAATTGTTTTTCTCCATTATATGCTCTACGATAACCCAAATCACCTAATTGAAATCAAATGTCCAACAAAATAAAGCTCTTTTAATGTCGTACATACTAATAAAGCAAATTTGTGAAGTTGGATATTTTATTTCTGAGAACTACTTAGTAGCATTATAAAATATTTCCAACTTCACACAATGAGCTTTAGCCATCTCCCATTACTTTTCTATCGATAGACAAGTATACTGAGAATCTATTTGTCTTAGCCTTCTGAACACCTCAACATACTTGGTTACTAACTCTAACATATTGAATGTTGAATCCATATGATAAGACAATCCAAAACCAACTTCTTCGTGCATGAAATTCATAGTTATCTTGCAACTTTTTCAAAATTTTCCACTTTTTTGGTTGTTGTACTTTAATACACTATACTATTTCAGATCGACTTTATCACTTCCTTTATCACCTATAACCTATTATTCATTATCAAATTCACGATTTATACAAAACAATGCACATGAAATAACCCCCAACCAATCAACAAGCTCCCAACCTGTAACGTTTCTTCAACTTTTGTATTATTGAATCATTTGTACTATTGTTGTTGAGACTTATGGTTAAAAGCTTGGTATCGATGTTCCAATCCATTAAGCAATCCACCAACACAGTTGTTAACCTTTCACATGCTTTTGGTGTTGGCATATAAATAAACCAATCATTTAAAAATATGAACAAACATTAATTACATTATAATCAATAAATAAATGATAATAATATTAAAGAATATAAATTACCTCAGTAATCGACTACATAGAGTCTAGTCATCGACAATGTAGTGTGTCACCACTATATGAAGCTTCTTTTGGTTTTTAGTTATCCACATATATGACGTGATGGCTACCCATCCATGAATAGTCACTAACATCTTCAATATTTCTTTATTTTAATCATCGTAAATCTTGAAAATATCTTTCTTTATAGTATTCTAAGTTAGGATCTTGAAGGTTAGTTAGAGTGAGGTTCTTGATTTCCCTTATTAGAAAAAGGGGGTGCGGGACGAGCAACATCCTAAAGTTTTTGTATCGCTAAAATTGAGTCGATGTTTATCACTGATGATCATTTTAGCTATCAAATAACTTGTGGTATTCATTTCTTTCTTCCCTCTCATAAGGTTTGGAGCCAAAAATGTTTGACCTTAGAATATGATCTTTTCTCTATTATGCGACTCTATATGTCTCTTTAAATGATAAGTTCTACTCTGTCCCTTGATCTAGTCTTATTGAATTGATTCCAAACATCACTTCTTATACTGCAACCTAAATCATTTCTTCACTTAGTACTAGATTAGACCTCTCTGTTGGTATATTGTTTGATATTAGATTAAAACCCTCCACTGAAGGAATATGCTTATCTATTTAAAACAATAGTCATATATGAGTATAGACTTTAATGAACATTTAACATGTATATATTAATCAGAAATATATCATTAAAAAGAATTTGACAGTTACTAGTGAGGACTAAGAAAATATTAGTAAACATAGTAATAATTTTTTGTTTTTTATAAGATGTCATCAACTATGTACTTAGAGTTTACTTAAGTTCCAAGACTTTGTATTGCTAACTAACTAACAAAAGGAAATAACTTATATTATTATAATCAATTCTTTTATTTTTTTGAAAATTAAATTGTTATATTTTCATTTAAGGTAGAAAACTACCTTAATAATATCTCAACACATATGCATACTCAAGTCCCAAAAGAGCTATTATATACAAGCTAAATACAAAATGGACATGTTGCTTTAGATACACAAATCTTTCTTAAAAAATGGTGTGTTGTCTAATTTTTAACCACTCAAGCCTCAAACTTGTTTCGCATCTCCAAGTCTTGTTAATTTTTGCTTATTTTCCTCTCTATTAACATTTGTTTTGGTCTTTAGAAGATTTTAGATTGATTAGAACAAACATTATCATGAGTTATGTCATCACTTCTCACCATCCTTTTTTCATCATAAATCCTACCTATCTAGGTAAGTTTCCTTTTATTTTTCAATGTATCCCTTTTTAATTTTTCTTAGTTTCCTTTTGGTCAATAGCTGCTAATAACTTCATATCCTCTTAGTGGAATTTAGGGCTTTGAGTAATGCTTTTCTTCTGTATTTTGCTATCTTTTCTCATCGACTTTTTGACCTCCAAGTCCTTATCGATCCTTTTCATTACTTAAGCCTTCAATATGTAATTATCTTATATTTAATTTGTTGCTTTATATAGAATTTGGATATCTTCTTTATGGGTTAATTAAGAGCACATTACAATCTACTTATAATATTACAACTTGGTGTAACTTTTTGATCTTTATCAGTTCTCTCATGTTTTGATACATACCTGTTGAGTTCTTATATTTCTTGTTTTTCTAATGAAATGTTCTTAGGTTCCTTTCCTTCTATATTTCGTAAATCATGTTGCTTATACTCAATTTGAACATTGTATAGTCACTATTATTACTAAATTTTTAGCTTAATGCCACCTTACCATTTCCTCTATAATTGTTGCCTGATATTGCAAATTAAACATAGACAATATGCTTTTCACATGCTGGAAGAGTAACCACAAGCAAATAAGAGATGATCTCTTATTTTAGGATGTGATTGGCATAAAGCACAAATTGTTGAGCCATTCTAAGACATGCTATCTAGTGTTAGTAGATGGTTCCTTATAGTTGGTCATAGTATAATGGAGAACTTGGGAACATTATTTTGGAATAACACTAGCTTATAACACTAAACTTCTTGAGAATTATAGGAAAAGATAGTTGCTTATGAGGCTGTTGTGAATATGTGGTATGGATCTCTAAGCCAAATGATTATATTTCCTTTAAACTAATTAGGTATGTATTATGGAAAGAAGGGTACTAGATTTGTCACTCTTCTTGAAGGGCATTTCCATTCATTGTCCTTTATCATTTCTTTAACCCTTGCATTATAAGGAAGAGTGTGTTGTATAAAGTGGAATTTAGGTTAGAGATAAAGAGGCTCCAATTCTATCTAACTGTCAAACCAAATGTTAGTTTGCTCTCTATTGCATATCAAATACTTCATTTCTTTGGCCATCACCTCTCTTAAACTTAGGGTAAACTTAGTAGATGTAGAGGACATGGAATTAGGCTTCACAGTCTAAAATTTGAATCCTTCTATATATTCTTCATTGATCCACTTCACCCAAAGAGATTCTTTGTCACTGAATAAGTTGTATATCCTTTTTTCCATTGGGGCTTTGTTTGAGGCCATTTTAGATTTGATCCCTGACCCTCCTTGAATTTTAGGAAGACAAACATCCTCCCATTTAACTTTAGGAATGAATTTGTTGTATCTTAAACCACTTCTGAGGAAGTTTCTGAATATTCTTTCAATATCTTTGATTATCTTTATAGGAAGAGCTATATGAGAAATCCAATACAAATGTATGCTATTAAGTACTGAATTTATTAGTTGGATCCTTCATACATAAGATAAATACTTGGATAACCAACTAGAAATCCTATTCTTAAAAACATCAATGAGTGATTTGCAATCATTATAAAAGATTGTTCCAATGAATAAGGGATTGTTGAAATGAATATCTGAATTTTTCTCCTATTAATTAAGACGTTTGACATCTTCTTGAATTATTGTAAACAATCTAATAGTAGCTTAATAGAAATTCTTTCAGCTCCATAAAATAAAAATAGATCACCAGTAAAAGAAGGATTGAATAGCTTAATGTTCTTGCATTTGTAGTGGTTTCTAAATAGATTTCCTTGAGAAATGCTAAAAGAAGTCATTCTTGTGAGTATCTTTATAGTTAGAGCAAACAAGTCGGGAGATAAAGGATCCTCTTGTCAAACTCATTTTACACCTTTAAACACTTGAGTTGCTTTCCCATTTACTGGGATACTGAATGAAGTAGTTGATATGCATTGGTACACCTATTTGATGAACATTGAGGGTAACCCATAAACATGTAAGGAATGAACTATAAAATTCCAATTAAGATTGTCAAAAGCTTTAGAGAAATCAATTTTCATTGAGCAATCTTTAGTGAACTTTTTGGACTGGTATTCCTTGAAAATTTCTTGAGCTATTAATAAATTGTCTCCAATGCTCCTACCTATAATGAAACAAAAATAAGAAATATTAATTAGTTACATTCATAAGAGGTTTTAATTTAGAGGCCAGGATTTTGGAGATTATCTTATATAGAATATTGCAATAAGAAATTGGTGTAAAGTTTTGACACTAAACAAATGGTTTTTTAATTCTTTAAAGAGGATGCTTAAGTTAAAGAACTCTTTAACTAGGTTATAGATTTAGGACTCTGATAAATTCTAAGACCGTTAGAAAATAAGCATTCATTCTATCTAGTTCTAGAGTTTTATTAGGGCTGAAGATGAAGAGAGCATTTTTTATTTCAAGGTTGGTGACAAGTTCAATTAGATTAGTTATTTAGGACAGGTTAAGGTTTAGAGTGATGAATGTAAAGAGCATAAAATAAGCACTAGTAGAGGTAGACTCTAATGCTAATAAGGCTTTGAAATGATTGGAAGATAGTTCCTTCAGTTTGTTTTGGTCAAAGCAAGGTAAGCCACATGAATCCTAGATTACTAAAATTTTATTGGAATTCCTTCTACTCTAAATACATCTATGGAAGATTGAAATATTAGCGTCTCCGTCCCTTAGCTAGGTAATCTTTGCTTTTTTTCTTAGAAGAGAAGTATGAGCTTCTAGAGTTGAAAGGTAGGAGTTTAGGAATATTTTATTCTTTTTCTTCAAAGTCTCATTCAATGGATTCCCATATAATCGAGTTTGGAAATCATTGAACTCAATCCTCTATTTCTCCAACTACTTAAGCAAATCTAATTTAAAGTGTTCCTTATGGAGCTTCTTCAATTCCTTTTTAATTATCTTCATTCTAGTGACAAGCTTGTAAGAACTAAAATCTTCCACATGGCTATTTAATCCTTTTGTTATTAGATTGTCATAAACCTCCATTTGTGAGAGGTAATTAAAGAATCTAAATGGAGTTTTTAACTCTCCTTGCATTAGGATCCATTAGTACCTCTAGTGGAAAGTGATATGAAATTATAGGGTTATTGAAGAACCTTAAACTGCTTGAAAACTTTACCATCCATAATGAATTTACCAAACCCTTGTCTAATTTTTTCCTTATGTGGTATTGTCCCCCTTGTTCGTTAGACCAAGTAAATAGTTTCCCTCTAAAATTAAGATCCATTAAGGCATAATTGTTTAAAAATTCTTTAATTTCTTCATCAAATTTCCCTATTTTATAACTTGGTTCTTTGGCCTCATATAAGTTAAATATAGAATTGAAGTCCTTTAATATAATCCATGGATCATTGCTATTTTTTTTTGTATCTTTCTACTTCCTTTTATAGGATACTTCTTTAGAATGAGCGATTAGCTACATAAACAAAAGTAACTTAAAACTTCTCTTGATGAGGGAATGAAAACACCTCTAAATAGATGAATTGATATGTTTAATTAGTTTTAATAGCTTGGAATATTGTGGATTCTAATGCAATAATGATTTTCCCTAACTTGTGTGAAGCATAATTAGACAAAATTTTCCATTTGGAACCCAAAAACCATAATCCATTATGTAGAATTGCCTCTTTGATTTTAGTTTCTAAAAAGCCAATCAAAAAGGGATTTCTTTCCTTCATAAAATCATTCACTGCTTATTGCTTTTATGGTCTATTTAAACCCCTAGCATTCTATGATATAAGCATTGTTGTGGAGGACTTATCGAGACCTTGCATTTTTACTTTCCACTGGATTTCCTTCTAGATATTTGTAAAATAATAGATTCTTTTCTCCTAATTTCTAATGTGTTCGAGCCTTTAGGTAATGTTATCATCATTTACAACCAACCCAGAGTCTTTATTACTGGACTCTAAAGGTGAAGAAGGAGTGCTTAAGGTTGATGAACTTAATTCCTTTTAAAAGATAGGATTGACTTCATCAAAGGTGTTGATTGGTTATGAAATTTAAAGTTTTCTAGTTTGGAAGGAAGAATTTAATGATGATGGTTCCTTTGGTATATTTTTTGGTAGTCTAAGATTAGTTTAGGGAAGATTAATTGATGCTGGATTCTTTAGCAAATTAGGCATAGGTTATATAAATTTATGATATAAGGGGTCAATATTGGTGAAGGGTTGTTTAGTTAAAAGGTTGAGGTCATATACTATTGGTAGGGGTAGTAAGTGGGCTTTGAGCTTTATGATTGTAGAAAATTTTAGACTTGAGTCTGAGGTATTCAAACAAGAGGAGGGGATGCTATTTTTTGGTATATTTTTTGCACAACAGGTTGACTAGGTTTCTAAGGATAAGAAAGAGTTGTTTTTATCGATAAAAGGTTCCATCTTTACTAAGTTTATGCATTGTCAAAGAATCCGAAAGTTGAGCATATCTCCCTACTTCCACACAATTTTTTTCAAATCTTTTTATTCTTATTCCAACAGTTTATTCATCCAATTTTAGAGGTTTTCTAATAGAACTTGCTATATAATTCAGCATACTATTGTCCAATACTCTAAAGGAATGCCTTGAGAACATATCTATAGAGGAATAGAGCTTAATGATGCCTTATCTAAAGACATAACTATCTTCCACTTCTTAAGGAACATTGGGTTTCCTCTCAAATGCCAAGGAATTAAATCCAACACCAAATTCATATCAATTGTGCCTACTCTAACCCGTTCTTTGTTCAGATGGCTTCAGCTCAAGATTTAATAGAAGGGTAGGGAGCCTTTTGTCTATGAAGAACCCCACTAAGGTGGTATTCCATTTAGTTGCTCCTACTTGTAGAACCTGAAGAGGAGGGGAGATCATGGAAGATGTTCTACTTTTGGAATAAATTTGAGCTTGACTGCAGGATCTCCATCACTAACTACAATGTTCCAAGCTTTAAGGAGAGTTGAAGGAGTAGTTAAAGGTGACGAAGCTGGACGAGTAAGAAAGGTTGTAGATAGGATAGGTGGAGACCTAAAAGAGGACGAAGGATGAGTTAGAATGGAAGCTAAACGAGGAATGCAAGTAGTAAGGCCATTCTTATCATTTTATAGGCCCTGAAGGAAGTAAAAAAAAGGCCCTAAGAAATCAACAATATATAAACATGTAAACTTACACATTCAACCAAATATTAAATGATTATAACATCAACTAATAATATCTTGCAAATGTCAGTAACAATAAAATCACTAAAAATAGTAACAGTAACAACAAAATAGCAATAGCAGCAATTGAAAAACAATATTAAACTGCAAAACACTAGAGAATTGCACTAACAAATACATAGATGATCATGATTTATGAAAAAAAATTTCTCTGTGCATTTCTAGATGCAAAATCATTAATATTGTTATCAAGATCAATATTGTCCAACATATCCTTCTCGATACATAACATAGCTAAACCATTCGACCTTTCTTGTGACATTAATGACCTCAAATAGATTTTTAATAATTTTAACTTTGAAAAATTTCTCTCAGTTGATGCTATAGTCACAGGTATAATCAATAGAATTCGAAAAGCAATTGAAACATGTGGATAACAATATGCAGATTTAACAAAATCTAAAATTTTAACTGGTGACATTAACTCATTTGGAAAAGTCATTTGCAATACTTTTAATTCAGAAAAAAGATAATCTAATTCCACATCTGTCACATTATCATAAGAAAAATTCGTTGTAAAATTAGTGCAATATTCTCTTAATTCATTATCATCCAACAACCTCAACTTTTTTGAATCAAATAAGAATCCAAAAATATTATCAAATGTTGTTAATTGTTCAAATCTATTCTTCAACGAAGCAATTTCCATATCCGTAACAACTAGAAAGTAATTAACTCTAAAAGAATCCTCAACTGATTGTATTTCTTCATCATGGATAATTTTATCATATTGTCTTTTCCTAATAATACAACATCTAGTTGGAAATGTCGGCTCTACATTCATCTCATGTGTAAGAATTTTGGCAATATTCGTACTAGAGCAAAACCTTTTTATAAGTGTAAATTGCATCATGTTTTAGGGCATAGATTGATATGTGTTTAACTGTTAATTCGATCATTTAGTATGTGTTTAGGTTAGAATATTGTTAGTTTGTTAATTATTTGTGTTTTAAGTGTTTTATAGGTTAGTACAAGCTTTTGAGCTTAAATATTATGTTTTTGAGGTACCTTAATATGTTTGCTAATGTTTTAGGTTCAATATCAAAGAATGGAGGAGTTTTGTAAGACATTTAGGCCAAAACAACAACCTGACCATGGTAGAAGGCTTAGATGTGGGCCACAATCATGGCCTTCATCGGGCAAATACATTGTCTCTTATGAACTTCATGTTACTAGGGACTTTTCCTTTCAGACTCCAGAAAGACCCTAGGGTTACCCAAAACATAAAAGACTATTTAAAGAACATTAAGAGGAGCACAAAGGAGCTTTTGGCACAAAGAGAGAATAGAGAAAGAAGAAGAAGAAGGAAGCGGAAGATGAAGACGACTTAACGTGCTTCCTAAATTTGGAGGCTTCCTGACATCGCTGGCTTCCGTCGGCTATTCTAAGTCATCATTTCCTTTTCGTTTCAATTTTTATTTATGTATAAAATTGAGATGGATAGTATGATGATAGGATTTGGAATAATGATGATGTTTTAAACTCTCTTTCGAGATTTTATTTTGATTTAATGATAATTTAGTTGATTGTGTTTATTGGATGTATGTTGTGATTTGATTACGTTCTTGCATAATTCAGTAATAAACTAAGATGGTGAAATGAATAAAAAATGATTAAATTGGATTAATGAGAGTTAGGTGATGTAATAGAAAATATGTCAAATCATATTGGTAATTGTGCGGAAAGAGATCTGGTGTGATGTTTTGATAGTTTATTAGAGTGCTTCAGATCTAATTAGGGTTTTAGATAATTTGTGAATTGAGAGATTGCAACTTCCATAATTTGATTAGGGTTATAATTTAGGGTTTAATGATTATAACTCGAGAGAGTAATCAGCCCTAGGATATTCTAGAACAGACACTCCATTGTCACATAATCTGCTAGGTTAGCATTAGTGATAAGTAAAATCCCTTTTCTCATAAATTGGTAAATTCCTTAGGTTGATTTCTATTGTGATTGCATATTACTCACTTGTTAATACTTTTATATTTAATTTTTGATTTGATTGCTTGAACTTAATTCTCGTAATTAATTTTTATTGCATCTTTTATTTTCAGTTTTATAATTTATATGGCCTTAGATTTTAGGATTAGATTACTCTTCTTCCTCGTGAGATCGACACCTTTAATACTATGATATGAATCATGCACTTTTGGAATATTGATGGTTTATAAAATTAAAACTTAAATCGATCAAGTTTTTGGTGCCGTTGTTGGGGAGGTATAGAATTAGTTTAATTCTTATAGTCTAAGGCATTTCATTATCTTTTATGATTGTGGTAGCTAATCGCAAGAAGGAAATAAAGTGTAGGAAGTGTGGGCGAAAAGTCGAAAACACATTGATTTGGACATCACAAGGCAGTGATGAAGAATCCAAAAAATTAGATATCAAGAAGAGATAAAAAGAATGATCATGGAGGATATATATTATATGGAGCAAAGGACTCTTGCGGATTTCAATGAGTCCCAATTTAATTAGGGAAATCATCATCCTGATATGAACATATACTTCAAGGTGGTTTTGTTGGTCTAATAATGTAAGTATTCACATTGGACATCAAGAACTATTAAGATTTCGGTAAGATGAGTCCAGTTCATGGGATTCTAAATTGGACAAAATCATGGATAAGCTAACAGACATGGAAGAGACCCAGAAGAGACTAAAAAAACAATTTGATCAAGTAATGGAAAATCATGTTTCTTCTATTCACAACCTAGAGATTCCAATGAGACAACTTTCTTATGAATTTTGTAAGAGAAGTGTGGAAGACTCTCTGACCAATATGGAATTACATCAATGAGAGCAATATGAGACTATCATACTTAAAAATGGGAAAGAGCAAGAAAAACCAGTGGGAAATCAAGCTAAACTCCATCTTGTAGAAGACCAAGAGAAGAAGAGCGAGGATGAAGAAAAAAATGACAACCCTCCCTATTATTCCCTAGATCTTGGGTAGATGTCCATGAAGAGAACCTTATCATTTAGATTAGTGATTAATAAGTGACATTCAACATTAATGATGTATTAAAGAGTCCAGAGGAGGGTGATTCATTCAGAAAATTTGATGTGCTCAAATATTTGAAGGAACAAGAGGATGAAGAACAGTTGATAACAGACATCAAGTTTGAAGAAGCTATATAAGTCTTTGTTCAAGAAGCTAAAGAAAAATAAGAGATGAGGGCGAATGAAGAAGAACCAAGAAGAGAACAACTCACCCTCTTACCAGGCAAACTGCTGGATTCCATGAAAAATTCAGAAAGTTTTGTTATTCCCTGTTTTGTTAACAGTTTACTCGAAAAGAGGACATTACTGAGCTTAATTAGCTTTCATAATTTTATCAATATTGTCCTTCTGATCATTTTTCAATTTTTAGCTTACTTATAGGCTACAAAATTGATGTTGAACAAAAAGGGTGGAAGAGAGCCGCTCATAATTGATTCTGGCTGAGTTTCCAATGATATAAGGTTAAGCTAATGACCATAAATTAACACGTTCAATAATTAGATTAAAATTGTTTTGTTTAGTTAGATTTGTTTTGAATTTAAATTTTAATGATTTGAAATAATTTAGGGTTACTAATTCTCTTACTCTCTTTAAGCAATTACAAGATAAGATAACAATCTCGAGCGTCAAGCGAATTTGATCTCAACACCTCACCATCATCACCTCCATTACCGTAAGGTTTTGTTTCTAACCCTTTTCTTTTAAATTTAGTCTTTATTTTTGATTTATTTTATTTTATGTTATTTCCTTCTATGTGTGTTTGTTTGTTTCCTTCTCATATTGAGGACAATGTGCTATTCAAGTGTGGGGAGAGTTGTGTATTTTGCTTTGAGTGTGGATTTTGCATATTGTTATGTTAATGTGTTTAGGTTGCATATTGTGAATTGTGTGAACGTATTGATCATTTATATGAAACAAAATCGTTTTGATTTTGAACATAATCTATTAGGTTATAAAGACTCATTAACACGTGAAATTAGTGATATGGGTTCTTTGGCCAAAATATGCAAGTTAATTAGGATTCAGTGTTAATTTATTACCCTATAAGTTGTCACATTTATTCATAATTTTAGATCTTTCAACTAAGTAGCTTTGCTAGTATTTTTTCATGAAAATGAGTAACTAAAGCAACAAGGTAGGCATTAAAAAAAAGTGTTTGTAAATTTTAAATAAATAACTATTCTGCTAGCCTTCGAGTTATGAATAAAGCTAGTATCTAGTTGAGAACGTGATGTAGTCGACTAACCAAATCGACATGCATCATAAATGTGTGCCTTTGCATCAAAAGACTTTAATAAAATTCCAACCAAGCAACTTACTAAAAACATGACTTAGTTAAGTAACCGGATCGACATTCATCACCAATGTCTGCCTCCGTGTAAAAAGACTAGGTTTTTGTCCACAAAAAGTACCAAACTTGTAAGTAACTTAACCTTTCATGAAAACATACTTAGGTTTAGTTACAAAGTTTGATGACCAAATAATTATTAATGTATATGTACAATTAAAAAGAGTGAATAAACTTGACATTTAAGTTTTGATTAATGTGTATATTTATTCCAGAGTTCTTAGACACAGATATTGTATGTTAATAATTTGGAACAACTTGAATGTTTCTGTTTAGAGTTAAATTTTTTTTGTGAAGTTGAAGCCATTACCTTATTATTGCATTATGTGCTTTGTGTTTTTATGTTGTTTGTTGTTTTGTTTGCTTGAGCACAAGCAAATATTTAAGTGTGGGGATGTTGATAAGTATAAATTATATCGTGTTTTAAGGCATAGTTTGATATGTTTTTAGCTTTTGATTTGATCATTTAGTATGTGTTTAGGTTAGAATTGTGTAATTTTGTTACTTATTTGTGTTTAAAGTGTTTTATGGGTTAGTACAAGCTTTTGAGCTCAAATATTATGTTTTTTAGGTACCTTGATATGTTTGCTAGTGTTTCAGGGTCAATATCGAAGAATGAAGGAGTTTCCAAAGACAATCGAGCCGAAACAACGACCCACAATCGTGGCTTGGTAGAAGGCTCAAATGTGGGCCACGATTGTGGCCTGCATCAGGCAGACGTGTAGTTGCTTACGAACTTTCCATTTCGAGGGAATTTTTAGACCTTTCGAACCCCTAAAAGGCCCTAGGGTTACCCAAAACATAAAAAACTATTTAAAGAACATTAAGAGGAGCACAAAGGAGCTTTTTGCTTCAGCCTCACTTGAAACCCTAAAGAGAGAATATTGAGAGAGAGAAAGAAGAAAACGGAAGAGGAAGATGAAACTGACTCAACGTGTTTCCCATATCAGGAGGTTTCCTGTCGTCTATTCTAAGTCATTATTTCCTTTTCGTTTCAATTTTATTATCTATAGAATTGAGATGGATAGTATGATAATAGAATTTGAAATATTTTGATTTAAAGATAATTTAGTGGATTGTGTTTATTGGATGAATGTCGTGATTTGATTGTGTTCTTGCATAATTCGGTAATAAACTGAGATGGTGAACTAAATAAAAAATGATTAAATTTGATTAATGAGAGTTAGGTGATTTAATAGAAACTGTGTCAAATCATATTGGTAATTGTGCAGAAAGAGATCAGGTGTGATGTTCTGATAGTTTATTAGCATGCTTTAGATCTAATTAGGGTTTTGGATAATTTTTTGAGAGATTGCAAATTCCATAATCTGATTAGGGTTTTCAATTTAGGGTTTAATAGTTATAACTTGAAAGAGAGTAATTAGCCCTAGGATAGTCTAGAACCAACACTCCATTGACACATAATTTGTTAGGTTAGCATTAATCATAAGTAAAATCTCCTTTCTCATAAATTGGTAAATTCGTTAGGTTAATTTCTATTGCGATTTCATATTGCTCACTTGTTAATTTTTTTGTGTTTAATTTCTAATTTGATTATTTAAACTTAATTCTCGTAATTAATTTTTGTTGCATCTTTTATTTTTAGTTTTATAATATGTTTGGCCTTAGATTTTAAAATTAGATTACTCTCCTTCCTCGTGGGATCGACACCTTTAATACTACGCTATGAACCGTGCACTTACAGAATATTGAGGGTTTATAAGATTAAAACTTACTCCGATCACCCTTCTTCTCTATATTTCTTTAAAAATACCATCACACCTTCTAATTGCTTTATGGTAGCATTAATGCACATAGATTTAGATTGCAACTTTTTACGTAACATGTTAATAGCGAATAAAATATCATACCAAATATCCATACCAAGTAAAAACTCAAAACTCTAAAGTACACTAACCAAACTTTCTACTTCACTTTTTGACTTAGCATCATCACAAGATCTAGATAATTCCATTAAAGCCAATATTATTTGAGAAGCTTGAAATCTAATAGCTTTGAAACTTTTTATTCGACCCTCCCAACGAGTGTTAGATAATGATTTTATGGTTAAGCCTAAAACATTATCAAGCAAAACCTTCCACCTTTTAGGAGAACTTGAAAATAATGCATATATGCGTTGCACAAATCCAGAAAATGAAACAACTTTAACACAAGAATGTGCCACATCACTAAGAGTAAGATTAAGATTATGACAAGCACTTGACATATATAATGCTTTTAAACCATTTGATGTTTTCCTTTCATATTAGAACCATTGTCATAACCTTGACCCCTTACATTATAAACATTAAGATCAAGAGATTTAAATGCATTCAATAATTCATTGAAAAGTCCCAATCTAGATGTGTCATCTACCTTTAAGAACTCTAAAAAGTACTCTCTATTTTTATTTTATTATTGGACATATTCACATATCGTACTAGCAAATTCATTTGTTCCTGATGACTCAAATCTGGGGTACAATCAAGAATAATAGAAAAGTATTTCACCTCTTTAATGATCCTTATGATAGCACTTCTAACGTTATGGGCCAACAGAGAAATCAACTCATTTTGAATTTTGTGACCAAGATAATGATGATGAATTTCATGATTTTGAATACGTCTAACATGATCTTGCATTATTACATTAAATCCAGCAATCATCTCAACCAATCCTAAAAAATTACCATTATCATTTTGGTAAAGTTTCTCATTGTATCCTCGAAAAGCCAAATTATATTTAGCAAGATATTTCATAACATAAAATGTTCTCATAGAAACTTGTCTCCAACGTTATTTCTCCTTTACAATTTCTTGTTGGAAATCTTTGTCAACTGTTTGATTTTTGTTCAATCTTACTCTTAATTCATTCTAAGTTCTCATATTAGTCATATGCTCAATGCAATTCTCGTGTTCTTTAAGGCTCTCACTAAGATGCTTTCGATCTCTAAATCCATCATTTGCTAATGCACTTTATTTGTTATTAGATTTGAACAACTTACAATAAAAACAATATGCTTTATCTATATGTTTAGAATAAACCAACCATTTTCTATTGCTAATCTCTCCATTACTCAAATTTCTATAATAATAAGAATATGAAAATGACGAGAGATATTGTCTAAAGGAAACAGAAGATTCAATTCTCTTACAGGATCTTTTTCAACTAATATATCCCTTGCTTTATTATCAAGATTATCCTAATTTCTAGGATCATAAATATCCAATATAGGGCTTACTTGTTCATCTACCTTTAAATTTTCTAAAGTGGACGCATTTGGTAAATGATCATGGTCACTCAAATTTCTAATATCATCATGAATATGAATCTCATCACTCAAGTTTTCTTTATGTTGTTCAAAACTACCTTCACCTAATTCCTCGGGACTCTCACTAGAGGAGTTTACTCTTTTAATAAATTTATTAATTGCTCCTTTTTAGGATTCTATCAACTGTTCTACTTGTTTTCTTTTTCTTTTTTTCCTTTTTACACTTCCAGACAAATGCTTTTTAGGCAACATAATATAAATAAATTATAACACAGTTGGACTAGAAAAAGAACAAAAGCACTTGTATGTAATTGGAAGAAGTATGCAGGCACAACCAAACATCAATAGCTTCACAATATATCACAAAGATAAATCAATAGTATTATATTTGTGACGGAGGAAAAAATAGTAAAATTTAATATCCAATATTAAAATGAAAAAACAAAGAGCAAATTTTAATGATAAAGAAACACTAATTTCTAAAAGTACAAGAAATTAACATACTTAGGAGAAAACATAGTAAATTATATTCTAAGTTATTAAATATTCTAAGTTTCCCAAGTCAAATATTATCCTATTCTGTAAGTTTTGGAAATGATTGAATATTATTTTTTTATTATTTTGTTATCATGACATGTTTAATAGAATTATACGAATATTTATAATAAAGGAAACCATTTATGCAGTCTTTGAAATAAGTAACTTAAATTATTTGATTTAGTCAGATTATTACTAAAATTATGTGAACTCTACAAGAACACAGATCCAACAATTATTGAATTACTTATGGCAAAGTATAATGAAAATTACAATTACAAAAATTAAATTATTTATTAATGTTTAATTTTTTATAAATAATAAGTAATCTAAAAATAAAAAAGGAGAAACATAAATAAATACAATATCATTTAATATTAATGTTATGATTTAAAATGCTAATATAATATCCACGTTAATGATAAATTACAAATTAATTATAACATATTCAAATATTTAATAAGCTAAAAATATATTTAAAAAGCAGAAACTTTGCCTTTAAATTATCACTTAGAACTCATAAGACAAAATCATGAAAATCTTTTTGCTACCAATTTTTGAGTTAGAGTATCTTAGATTCATATGTTGATGAAAATAAAGAAATTAAAAGGTAAGAAATACACCTAAATACTTCAAAACTATTTATAAGTATAACAAGTTAACATTAACTTAACCTTGGAAATAGTTGTTTCCAAGATTGAAACTTAATACAACTACTTCCAAGGTTAAGTTAACGTTTACTTCCAAAGTTAACGTTAACTTGTTATACTTATAATATATAGCTTCCTTAGCTTCCAAGATAATTTGGGAAGCTTCCAACGTTCTCTAGCATTCATTACTCTTCTGGAATAAATGCAAATACATTAATAACTTTTAAGATAATTTGGGAAGCTTCCATATTTCTCTGACATGTATTACTCTTCTAGAATAAATGCAAATACATTAAAGATGGCCCTCTTGAAAGCTAGTTTCCAAGGTTAAACTGACATTTGTTACCCAATGATTGAAGATAGGGCCCTTTATTAGGCAAGGCACTTGCCCAGGGCTGACACTAGCAACTAGTAGAGCTAAAAGAATGGTTTGAGCTGGCTATTATAGAATTAGAGTTAGACTTAGAAGGTAGAAGTGAAGGGTGGCAAGCAATAGGAGCTAGAGTAGTTAGTTTAGTGTTATTGGAGGTAAGAAGAGGGAAGTGAATATGGGAGTTGAGAAAAGGTGGATATGCACTAAGGGAAGAGATTGGAGGTAAAAGGAGAAGTCTCGGTGCTTAAGATGTGCTCGCTACTAGTGAGAGAGGTGGAGAAGAATAGTTATTGAGAGAAAGATTCGATACCTTTACTAGTAAGGATTTGCTCTGAAAATTAGTTCTTTTCTTATCAAATTTGGTTATTCATTTTACATATATGTTATGACTTATTTGAGCCTTTAACTAAATATGAAACTAGGATCATAGATATATGCTTACTTAAATTAGAAGTGAAAAAATTAAACTGACATTGAATATATGCCATTAACCTCTCTTCTAGCTACTATTAAAATTAATTAAAAAGTAATGCTTATTATGGATATAGTGTCTTTGATTTTAACTTTTACATTCCATTTTTGTTGGCTTTTAGGAAATCATTTGAAAATTCCATATAAAACTGATATGTTTTGTTGAAGGGTTAATAAAATTTGGGGTAGACATTTTTTATAATACTCTAATAGCCATCGGAGGTACGTGGCATATAAAATGGATAAGAAATATTCAAAGGAGGTGAAAAAATATGTGATTGTAAGCATTAATGTAGGGTTTTTGAAGTGCAAAATATAGAGTAATTCCTTTTATTACAAATATAAGTGATATATGCCACTTAGTGAATCTAACAATGCTAGCCTTTAGAATGGATGAATGAGGGTTCCTTCATGCCACTACTTTCATTTTCCCTTTCCAAAGCTATCTAATTTTCCAGAATAAGTAAATGTTCTAGTATGGTATTATGATTGATAAATTAGTCTGAGCTTGCAGATCACTTGTTAGTAAGAAATGCATAAACAAATATTCCAATGCTAACTCATATGCCTACCTAATTTTTAATTTGAGATGATCCCTAAATATTTGCTTAATTTTGAATTTTTATTCTTCCTTTCATGTCTTTTATCTTTGTTTTCTTTTTTTGGTTATCCAATACATAGTTTATAAGCTAGTTATTGAGATATGAATTTGAAAAAGGTAGTATGAAGGGGTACATGAAACACTGCTAATATGGGGTAACCATGACAATGTCTATAAAATTAAAGAGATGTTAATTAGATTGCACATTAGTTCTAATTCCAATGGTAAGAAAATGAAAGAAAAAGTAATGAATTTCATTTATATATACTCAGAAATTTGATACAATTATAATAAAGCACCATAAATTGCATCGAAATGTGATATGTGAATGTTATGTGGGTTTATCCCATACTCTCCAATATTTAAAGGATCTATACTCTTATAAAGTAAAATATTATGATCTTGCTCTCTAACTTAACCACAACACTCCAAAGAGATCAAAACCAATTCATTTTCATACATGCAAAACAGATTCATCATATGCAAAAGATACTTGCTGCTCAAAATCAGTAGATGGGATAACTCAAAATAATTGCACCATATTTTTGACAAACCCATCTAACGAGGAAATTAACACTAAGTAGAAGAAGCACTAAAGCTATAAAGTAGAGGGAGTGTATGATTATCCAAAGAGGGAGCACTAGAGTGGGGAGGCTGGAGTAGAGGGAGCATTAGAGCGAGGATGAGGAGGTTGGACTAGAAGGAGCACTGTAGATCAATTTTAATTAATCTGTAGTGTCTCTTTCCAAAGCATAATAAATTAAAAGAAGTTTGAAACAACGTTGTCTTACCTAGTGTAAAACAACGTTGTTTCATATTAAAACAATTTATGGGTCGAGCTTTAAACCAGGCTGATTTGAACACTTAAGTTTGAACATAACCTAAAGCCCTAATTTTTTTTAAAAAAAAGGCTTAAGCCTGACCTAAAGTCTAGGCAAATCAGGTCAGGCTCTAGCAAATATGCCAATCCTAGACACTAGTATTACACATTAATTTAATTGGAAAATTCCAATATGATGTTGACATAATTAGTATTAACACTAATATCCTTTTTAACTTGTTAAATTCTTCCAAACAGTCAATATTATAATTGAATGCTACATCGTTTCCTAATAAGTTACATAGGGGTTGGGTGGACCTAAAAAGCTATTAATCCCCTTCTCGTTGGTATGAAGTGGCATTCTTTCTATTACCTCAATCTTTAGTTTGTCTACCTCCATTCTATATGTCGAGATCTTATGGCCTAAAACAATACCCTCCTATATCATAAAGTGACACTTTTCTCAATTCTAAACTAAATTGGTCTCTTCATTATACTGTAAAACCTTATCTAGATTTATTAAGCAATTATTAAAAGAGTTACCAAAGATAGAGAAATCATATATGGACATTTCCAAAATTTTTATAATAAGATAAAAAAATTAATGTCATTATGCAATGTTAACAAGTAGCTGGTGTATTACATAAACCAAAATGCTTATCATAATATGTAAACATGTCATATAGATATATCAATATAGTCTTTTTAGTCCTTTAATACAAAGAGAATATAATTGTAACAATAATATTTATCTAGAAAATAATAATACTCATAACCTACAAGTCTTTAAAGCATTTAATCAAAGAAAGATAAGGGAAAGTGATCCCCATAGTTAGTAGTATCAAGTTTTCCATAGTCAATATAAAATATTCTAACATTCACCATCATAGTAGAAATCAACTCATTATTTTTGTTATGCACTATAGTCTTTCTATAACATCCTGTCCCCATATTAAGGGTTATAACCTCGATTTTAATAATAGGGAGAATGGCAATGAGAGAGTTAGAGGAAAATTTGCATTTCATGCTCAGTGGAATGTCAGTATACATGCATGTGAATTTGAAACATGAAAATAATTGTACATGCACTCATTGACATTTCGGGTATAGTGAATGGTAATAGGATAGATTGAGAATTGTGGTTATAGAGAATGATTAAAGTGAAATGGAGTAGGAAGACTAAAATAAAATCTAAGTGTTGGACTTAGTGAAGAAAAATATGTTGAAGAAGTTTACTGAGAATATTTAGTATGAGAGTTATAGATGGTGGAGTAGAAAGTTATGGTCTTAATAAGGGGGAGATGTTCAGGAGTATAGAAGTATCGTCTATAAAGACGTATCGTCTGTGATGACGTCACATCATCTGTGATGACGTCATATCGTCTTAAGAGATGCATCGTCTATAAAGATACATTATCTGTAAAGATGTACCGTTTGTAAAGACATATCGTCTGTGATGACGTTATATCATCTTAAGAGATGCATCGTCTGTAAAGATTTATTATCTATAAAGACGTATCGTCTGTGATGAAGTCATATCGTCTTAAGAGTTGCATCGTCTTAGGTTGACTTCTGCTTTATCTTAAGTTGACCATTTGCTTCGTCTGCTTTTGTATTCGTCTACTTTCTGCTTCGTCTGCTTCTTCCATTCGTCTGCTTATTGCATTCGTCTGCTTTTGCATTCTTCTGCTTATTGCTTCGTCTGCTTCTGGAATTCGTCTGCTTATTGCATTCGTCTGCTTATTGCTTCTTTTACTCATTACATTCGTCTACTTATTGCTTCTTCTGCTTATTGCATTTGTCTGCTTTTGCATTCGTCTGCTTATTGCTTCGTCTGCTTCTAGCATTCGTCTGCTTTTGCATTCGTCTGCTTATTGCTTCTTTTGCTTATTGCATTTGTCTGCTTTTGCATTTGTCTGCTTATTGCTTCGTCTGCTTCTGGCATTCGTCTGCTTTTGCATTCATCTGCTTATTGCTTTGTCTGCTTCTTGCATTCATCTGCTTATTGCATTCGTCTGCTTATTGCTTCTTTTGCTTATTGCATTCGTCTGCTTTTGCATTCGTCTGCTTATTGCATTCGTCTGCTTCTTCCATTCGTCTGCTTATTGCTTCTTCTGCTTATTGCATTCGTCTGCTTTTGTATTCCATCTGCTTATTGCTTTGTTTTCTTCTGGCATTTGTCTGCTTTTGCATTCATCTGCTTATTGCTTCTTTTGCTTATTGCATTCGTCTGCTTATTGCTTCGTCTGCTTCTGGCATTCGTCTACTTTTATATTCGTCTGCTTATTGCTTCGTCTGCTTCTTGCATTCGTCTGCTTATTGCATTCGTCTGCTTATTGCTTCTTCTGCTTATTACATTCGTCTGCTTATTGCATTCGTCTGCTTTTGCATTCATTTGCTTATTGCTTCATCTGCTTCTGGCATTCGTCTGCTTTTGCATTCGTCTACTTTTGCATGCGTCTGCTTTTTGCCTAAGTGACCGAAACTTCTTCTTCTGTATACTGTTCATTTTGTATCGTCTGGTCCATCCTTGACCTTTCAGACGATAGAATTTGTTCCTAAGGTCTTCAAGAAAGTTATAGACCTATAAGTCCTCTCTCAAACCATCTAACAAGGATCTT
>JAOQMS010000180.1:40092298-40120627 GCA_027563885.1 Erythroxylum longipes | reverse complement strand
CATTGAGTTCGCAAAACTCACCCAAAATTTGCAATTATTTTTCAGGATTAGAAGAATACCCCGTTAGGCCAACGGGAATATACTTACAGCATATAAGTGAAGGATAGAGGTCGGGATTAGTTCGCCTCTGCATTGTATTTCCTTAATTTGTATTGAATTGTTTATTCCGCAACTTTTTGTATAAAATTGTATTCCGAAACAAATAAAGTGTTTTGTATTTATGAAAAGGGCCCAAATGGCTATTGAATTTTCTGATGATTGTATTGCTATGATTGGAAATGTTTATGAAATAAAATGGGCCCAATTTGGTTATCGATTTCCGCACTTTATGTTTGTGGTTTCAAAAGAAAATAAAATTTGTACTGAAATTTGAATGATTGACTGCTCTAGCATGCCACCCTCGCGGGGCACGAGATCGGACATCACCCATCGATGTCGGGTTCGGGTCTTGCAGGAGTGGGGTGTTACACTTTCCATCCTTTTTAGGTAAAACATGCACTAGATTCCCTTTTAATCTATTTGAGATAGGATAAATTATTCCAGCATCTAGCCACTTCATAAATTTAACCTTTGCTACTTCTTTCATATTAGAATTTATCCTTTTTTATTTTCAATAATCAATTTATGGTTTTCTTCTAGAGAAATTGTATGCTTGCAAAATAAAGAGATGATCCCACTAAGATCATATATAGTCCATCATTTTGCCTTCTTTTTAGACCTTAATATAAGTAATGGTTTATTAAGCTTAGCATTATATAATGAAGTATTAACAACAATAGGCAATATTTCGTTCTCCCCCAAAAAAATCATACTTCAAAATTAAGGCAATCATTTCAATTTCAATTCCAATTTAAGGGTTTGCAAACTAGAAGAAGGAGCAAATGTCCTACCTTAGCCCAAATATTCAAAGCTTTTACTTTGTACGTCAAAAGACTCCCTCTAATTTAGCTATTATGGATTCCTTTTTCATATGATGGATGTTTGTTTTGCAGCTGAAAAATAAGTTTCTAGAGTCTCTTTCAATTTCAATTTCAAATTCCTCTCTAATTAGTGTATCGTGGCAATTAACATGATATGCTTGGTTAAAACTATTTCAATTTCTTTGTTCAATGACAACCTACCATTCTTTTCTATTTGGAAATTGAATCAGAATGAAATAAAAAAAACCTCAAAGGATAAGTTTATATGACCTTAAGGACTAAAACAAGTAATCAGAAGAAATTACCTACTAACCAGCTTAATAACATAGCTCACCAAAGAAAACAAAAGGCTAAGCCCAAGCTAATAAAAATTACTAGTTAGGTTAAATAAGGCAAATCTAACAAACAATCAATAAAGAGGGTGGAGTTATGCTTCATTCATAGCAGATGATGTTGACTCAATCTATTGGCTTCTTTAATGCAAAAAATCTTAGCTTTCAAGTAAGGAGGATTCCATTTTTCTTCCCATATCCTTACTGAACATAGAGTGGATGTTGTTTACTAAGACTATTTCCTATAGTTAGTGAATAGTTTTAATGATAAGCTTTAGATTTCAAGAATTTTTTATTGGAAAGATTTGTACTTCATATTCCTCCATCAAGCATCGATGTTGTAATTTAATTTCAACCTAAATATGATAGAATCCCTCTTAGTCTTGAATATAAGTTCCCCTACTCATTTTATTATCCTTTGCCTTTCCTATTTATAATAAGAGATGTTATAAAAAGTGTAAACTTAAGTCAAAAGAGCTAGAAAGTATGGACATTTAAAGAATTGATGATTGATAGACTTATCTTTTAAATTACAAAGATGGTAATATAAGCTAGTTAATCCTTTGATCCTCAATCTTTGTTTTCTTGCTAAATATAAAATAAAAGTGGCTTTGGGGGAGTCAAGATTAAATAGTACCAGCTTGTGTCATTGACCTAATGAGGGAGAAGCCTCTCAAATTGTAATCATAATCCTCTTCAAGTATGGTATAATTTACCCTTACATGGTCTAAGAGCACATATTTTAATGATGAAAACCTAATGATTCTGTGTAAAGGACCTAATCCACTCTAATTGTTCGTATAAAACTAAGTATTATGACCATTATATTTAATTTCTTCATTTATTTATAAATCGTATCCTTCATCCCTAGTAACTAGTTTAGGATTTATAAGTTATCATATATAGGTTTCAATTTTTGGAAACTAATATCTCTTTAGAAATAAAAATACGTCCATTTGAGGCAAAGCTTCCTTATCATTGAACAATTTCTAAATCCTCTTGTCTATTAAGATCTTATTTATATCTTTAATATGTGTAACTCTAAGTTCCTATTATTCTTTAGGTTTATAAACATCATACCATTTAACTTTTAATAATGTAGCTTTATTAGCGTCTCTAGCCCATAGAAATTTTTTGATGATTTTCTTCATAACCTTGATTAGGTTCCTTGAAAGTATTAAGTGTAAACTCCAATAATATGTATATTTTTAAATACTAAGATGACAAGTTATAACCTATTTGAAAATGAAAGAAACTTATTATTCCAATGGTTGATCCTTTTTGTGAATTAATTTGAAAAGGGGATGGAAATCTCTGTATGTTGGTATATTTTCTATAGTACGAACCCTAATTTATTTGAATGGTTTTTGCTAGATTTGAATACCAATAATTCTGGTAAGTTGATTTGCTAACTCTTTATGACCTATAAAGATAAATGCTTGGATTTTTTTTGGGTAAATAGAAAGCCTTAATAGATTCTTGAATTTTTGGAGAGAATTAATGAACATCTAGATTAAATTAACATTATCCCCATTAAGTAGTAGTAAGTCATCAGTAAAAGCCAAATTGAATAGCTTTAGACTCTTGCATTTGCAATGATATTTAGAAGTTCCCTTTCTGAACAATATTGAAGGAGATTAACATCATAAGAAATTCAATCCCTAACGAGAAGAGAGAAAGAGGATCCCCTTGCCTTAATTCTTTAGCCCCATCTAACTTTTATATTGGCTCACCATTTATAGGTATATAATAAGATGTAATTAAGAAGCATTAGTGGATCCATTCAATAAAAGGTTGAGAAAAACCAAATCCCACTAAGCATTTAATGAAGAAGCTCTAATTGACTGAGCCAAATGCATTATGAAAAGTAATGTTCATATAGAAAATTTGAACATATTCTTTATTATCATAATTCTTATACAAATATTGTACTAAGAAAATATTTTCACCAATATTTCTTCCTTTAATATATGCACTTTAGCTTTGATTGATTAGGTAGATTAGAACTCCTTTTAATGTTACATATATCATCTTAGATATGAATTTCTAAATAATATTTCAACAAGAAATTTGCCTGTAATTTATATATATGAATTTGTAAATAATATTTCAACAAGAAATTTGCCTATATTCCATCAATGACTTGGGATTAGATCACTTAAGAATCAAGCTGACAAAAGTTTTGTTTACCTCTCTCAACATTTTTTTTAAGATGAGAATTCAAGGATTACTTATAAGACCATGCCTCTCAATAATCTTTAAGATTTTTGAAAGTAAAGGGCATTTAATCCATCAAGCCCAAGGGCCTTGCTTGGATTTAAGTTGAAAAGATCGTTGTTAAAATATAATATAATGAAAGGCCTTATGAGGTGATTCACCTAATCTATAAATAATGAATGGGAATGAATTCTATAAAGACCTGTATAAAACACATGACATTAAAAGAGACATCTAGAGTGCCTTTAAAATAGTTAAAAGCCATTCTATTTAAATATTACTAATGCCAATTAGAAATCCTAACTATTAGTTAAATAATTAATCTTATGTTGGTTAATATAACATTATAAATTAACTTCTTGTTTTTATCTCCTTCTTTAAGCTATTGAATTCCTCCATTTTTGCTTCATAAGGGAATTATGAGATTTAAAAGCTTAGTAATATTTAGCTAAATACTATATTTCCTTGATCTTAAGCGATTCATCTTATGGGAGTTAGTAAACATCATTATGGATTGTATTAAGGTCATCCATAAAATTTTAAAATGAAGTTTTTGTATTAAAAGAATATGATTTTTAAGGGACTTAAGTTCTCTTTTGATCGCACAAAGTTTTTTCATACAAATGAAGGATCAGTAGCCTTGTATATTGACATGTAATCCCTTATCCTTAACTTATTCAAATCCTCTATTATTAAGGAGATAGTTGTTAAACGTGAGAAGGGGTATAACGGGGGATATGGTAGATAGATTTAAGATCTTAATGAGAGTGTGTTGAGAGTTTTAACCTAGCTATAGACTCAACTTGGGACTATAGATGCAAAACATTTCATATTGTGCTAAGCAGTTGATTGAAGCATCTTTGGGTGGGAATATCAGATTTAAAACTCTTGAAGAATTGTAATAGCTTATTGGAAACATTATAATGAATAATTACCAATGGGGGAATTCAAGACTGAAGTAAAATCAATCGGCATCTATAATATTGATATCGTGACAACTTTAAAGGCAAAGTTGGAAGGTTTAAGTATAAAGATTAACACTATGGAATCTCCAAGTTAACCTACACAAATGATAGCCTAATTGATTTTCTAAGAGTGACTCAATAAGATTAAGCATTTTGCTTTGATTAGAATTTGTTGAGTTACTAATTTATTTTCTTAAACCATTGTATTCAAAGGGTCCACTTTTTTATCTCTCTCTTAACCCTAATTTAGGAATCCACATCAAAAATTAAAATAAAATATCAAGAAAATAATAAAGATAAAGAGTAAGTTTTAATTTTTATTTTTGAGTTCGAGCCACTATTAAGCACTTGGGCTCTAAGCACCCAATTAGTTAAAAAGCTCATTGGTTTAGGCTTTTAAGAATCAAAGTTCCAAATGAAATTTTATTTTAATTTTAAAGTGTGATATCTAATTTAAAAAAAAGGCATAAGCTTGAAGGGAAAACAAATAAGAGAATTTATTACATACATTCACACAAACTAGGCTTAAAACCCAACTAGACCTTTCTCCTTTGAATTTGTGATCTCTCTTGAAGTTGTGCTTAGACTTTAGCTTTTATTGTGCACTTATTTGCAAAACGATGGTGTTTGAACCCTCCTAACCCACATGTGAAAAAAGAGATGCCAATAATAATTTTAGTAGGCCAAGTTTATGTACCATTAACAAAATAGGCTTTCAACTGCACTAACCGCTTCAAAACCTGATTTTAATATATTAAAAAAAGGGCCTAAAACTTCTTATATTTTGATTTGAAAATTGGATAGTTTAAAAATAACAATGCTTTATACTCTGTGTTATTATTAGATGTTTTTCAGTTGACATCACACTATATATTGTATTATTACTACCATTAACCCTTTTAAATATATTCATGCATTATTCATTTTCTCTTGTTGCATCATTTACGTTCATTGTCCATGCTGGGTGCTCATTATTGGACATATGTTTTCTTTGAATTTCCCCATATTCTTCTAGAGGTGTTGTTGTTTAAAGTATGAAATTGACTATAATATGTGATTTTAAGGAATTTCTTACTATGTACCTAATATTAAGCTCACCTAACTCAATTGAATACACAAATCTTCCCAATACACCTGGTTTGCAAAGCACTTGTCTTAATGGAAGATATATGCATAAGTTGATGGTTTAAGCCTAAAGATAAGGCTTTAGATTCATTTCATTAATGAATAATGTGTATACTATTTTTTTCTTTCTTAAATAATTTAACTTTAGGCCTTGTAATATCTTGCTATATAATATATTAATCTTTAGGTGTTCTCTTCCTTATTGATCAAAATTTTAAATTTATGTGCGAAACGCTATATAGAGATGCAATGGCTCTCTAATTTTAGGTTCAGTAATAATAACATAGTTTTAAAGGAATCATTTAATTAAGTAAAGGCATATTGGAACTTTGGTTTCAATTGAATTCCTTAAACTTTGGAGTATTTTGAAGAATGGAAAGTATAAATCAATAGATCTTGAAAGGAACCTTAGGCTATGTTTGGTTGGACGTAAAGTTTTTAATGGAATGGAATGGAATAGAATAGAATGTAATAGTTTATAATGGAATGGAATGTAAATGGATGTAATATTAGAAAATTGTTATTTGGAAGGGATGAAAGGGTTCATAATGTAATATAGTGAAATGTTATTTGGATGAAGGGTTTATAATGTAATATAGTGTATCATTTTACATTCCATCTTAAACCCTAAATTGGAGGTTTTTCATTTTTACTGTTTAGGATGGAATGAGATGTAATATGAAATCTTTTTCTTCCATCTCATTCCATTCCATTTCGTTATAAAACCTCCTCCCAAACGATGTAATAATATTACATTTTGTTCCATTCTATTATAAAATCCCTAGCCAAACATAACCTTAATTAACTTATTATCCTACCTGTTAACTTTTGTGCTTTTTTCATATTTCTAGGTGTTTTCATATGCAAGATAGTCTCTAATTTCTATGCATTAATTTTTATCCTTATATAGGTGATCATAATTTGCAGGAGCTACCTACTCCTACTTTGAATTTGTCTTTTAAAAGTTAGGTTTCATGTAATACTTTTGTATGGTTGTAAACATTCTTCCACGTATTATCATAATTTCCTTCCACCTTTTGTTTACAATCATATCATTAATGTATGTTTTGTATTTCTCTTTACTTATTTATGAAAAACAAAGTTTACTAGCCTTTGATAGGTTGTCTTGCATTCTTTAAGTAAAAAGGTACGACTTAATAATAGCAAATACTCTTATAATTGGTAAATGATATCTTTTCTTTGTCTGTTTCATTCATATTGATCTAATTACACCGCTCACAAGAATCCATGAAACTTAAAGTCTCCTAAAGTGACATATATTGATTGATCTATCTTTAGTTATGATAAATATATTTTAGGCATGCCTTGTTTAAATTTGTGAAGTCCATACACATTCTTGACTTTTCATTTGCTTTTCTTGACCATAACCACACTAGTAAGCCAGTCAAGTTATTAATTTCTCTAATAAAACATGTGTCTGAAAGTTAGTTCACCTCTTCTTCTATTGTATTTTATCTTTCTATTTATAAATTCCTTTTCTTTTATTTTATTGGTCTGAAGAGAGTGTCTGTATTTAGCTTATAAAAGTTCATTTACTACTCATGCGTGGCATCTCAGTTGAACTCTATGTAAACATATACAGATGATGAAGAAAGAATTTCTTTGGAGCTTCCTTGGTAGTTTTTTTTCATCTTTGATCTAATTTTACGCATCTTAGAATCCATAATAATAACCATCTCGATTTCTTTATCTAGCTCACCCCTGATTTCTTTTGTCAAATTCATGAAATCTAATTCTTCCATGTTTACCATATATGTGATGTTCTTCTTTTTTAAGACTATTGTATAACATTGTTTCTTCATTCATTAGTCCTATATATCTTGCTTGCCCTATTTAAGGTTGAGAATTTCATTATCAACTAGTAAGGTGATAGGATTACATACGTTAGGAAGAGAAATGACTTGCTGATTATGACATTATATGCATGTGGTTTTCTTTCTACATATAATTATATCATATTTCTTATTTTTCTTGACATGTCCTTAATGTCATGAGAAAATACATATTCCATTCCATGTAAATTTGATCTCCCTCAAAACCAAGCAGAGGTACGGTCATATGGTTCCATGTATCTAAAATTAATATTTCTTTAAAAATATCATAAAACAAAATGTCAATAGTACTTATTGTATCTACAAATATTCTTTTAACCAAATAGTTCTAACATAGATTCATAACCAAAATGTCTCCACAAGAGTGGATTAAAGACTTATTGCCTATTCTTTAAAAGGCGATCTCAGAGAATTTCATTCTTTCATTAGGTATGTTATTGTTAGGTCATTCATTACGATCCTCCCTTTGTGGTGCTTTCTTTGATTATGTTTTTGACTCTTTATAATCTTCTCCTATAATCATATAAATCACTCTTCATATTGAGTGTGGTTCCCTATCATATTTCATGATTCTCGAACTTAGGTATGAACTCCTTCTCTCTTTTATGAATGAGTTATCTATGTTATTTTTATCAAGTCGTTAGATACTCCTCTAAGATTTTGGTAATCTTTGGTTACATGTTTAATATCCTGATAAAAGTAACTTTATAAGTTTTTAGCACTATTAAGATAGTTGGTGGCTTTTTTTTAATTTGGTAACTAAGTCATTATCTAAGATATAGTCAACCACATTGTTGTTAAATGATGTGTTGAACATGCGGAGATCTAACTCGATTCTTCCTTTTTTTTAACTTTTGATCATCATATATGTGGCTTCTTCTTACTTAGTTTGTTGACCAATGATACACTTATATTTGTATTCTTTTTTTTGTTTATGTGGCTTCTAGCATTTCCTTCAGCATCCTTCAGGTATATATATTTTTGTACCTTAATCTATGCCTTTTTAAAATTTTCTTTTTCTTCATAAAATTCCATAAAGGTTAACAAGTCTTGAGTCCATGGATGAAGGGGTTGCTATCACTCCTATGTCAAGACTAGGTTACCTCAAAACTAAATCTTTGTAAGTAATCCCTTAATCATAGATATTAAGTAAGAGAAGTTTCTATCGAAAACAACATCTCCACCAGTTAGGAATAAAGTTCCATACTACTAGACCTCACCAGACTTAATACTTTAGCTGGACATTGTTGTTGTTTTTGTAATAAGTAAGCAAAATTTCCAGGTTTGCACTTGTTGCTTGCAAAGTGTGAGATAAACCTAGTAGTTAACTACTAAAAGGTGACTACTGAATCTAAGGAAAAGGTTTGAACCATCAACATGTCGCATTAATTAAGATAGAGGATAATCCCTTATATTTTATAGTGTCAAATGTGTCATGTAGATATACGAATAAGTTCATATAATCAATATGCTTATACATATCGTTTTAAATGTCCAAAGTTAGCATTTTGAACCTAATCAGTAATGGCTTCATCATGACATCTAATATCAATAAGCTATTAACTATAACCCCCCTCCCCAACGTGACATGTTTTACTCTACTTAACTGAGCACACGTTAACTTAAAAAATTTGATTAGTGCAATGCTCCACAACTTTATGTCATAAACATATTGTAAATTTTCTTGTATTACAATAAAATGCATAATTTATTATGTATTTAACTATTTACTGAACTTGAATAATTATTTTGGGATTATAATATTATTTAGCTTTTTATATGTTTTAATATTTATTTTTTATATTAGTTTTATTTCCTAAAAAAATGAGACACCTTTTTAAATAATTTCCAACAAGATGAAAGTGATTTTGTCAAATAATTGTAAAGTAAATGTAAACTCATTGTTTAATGTACTTTAAAAATTATTTATATGCATAAATAATTTTTATTACAAAAAAGTATAGTTAAAATTAATAAAAGTACTTTTTATTTTTATGTTGCTAAACAGTCTACTGTATGAAGCTTTTTCAAAAAAGTTGTTTTTTTAATTAACAGTCAAACAGTCAACTAATTTTTTAGAAAAGCTCTTCTAAAAAAACTCTACTGATAAAAACTCTACTGATAAAAATTCTACTGATATAAGCTCATCCAAACAGACAATAAATTGAGTAACCTTCACAAAAGGTACTACACGACCCTTAGAACCCAAAAAGTAAGTGAGATAGGTTTTCTTTTGTAGAATAACCAGACCTAAGCCCATTCTATGTGGTTGCGCTGCGCATTGTATTGAATGGGAAAATCAAATGGGGCCTTGGCCTGTTTAATTTTAATATGATTTGTTTTTAATTATTAAATGTAACATAAACCTTACGTTTAGACTTTAGGTATTCAATAGTGGATTACTAGCAATAGCTACAAAACCATTTTCAGTAAGAGCAACTCTTTATGGGTCCCCCGCCATTGCATGAAAGTTACGTGTACACTAAACAGTAACAAAACATCCCTCCGATAACTCTATAAGCACCACCAAATCACCGCCTGGCTAGGACCCACCACCGCCGTCGACGTCGACGCCGACGTCTCCGCCGCTACACTTAATTCCTTAAAAGTCCCAAAATCATGTGAACACAATGTACGTTAGCTTATTGAGTCAACAAAACCACCAATAATATAATCTCAAATTCACAATATATAATAAAAGGCAAGCATAATTTTAATTTATGGTAGTAGAAGTAAATAGTAAAAATAAGAATGCTAAGAATAATTATAAAAAACTAATAGCCTTTCCTCTCTCTTCCTTTCTATGGCCTAAACCGAAGCTCTCTGTTCTTTCCTTTTTTCTGATCAGACATTTTCCGTTCTCTCTGCACAAAATAGAGTAACTGATTACAGAGAAAGGGAAATTTTTATAAGTTTACGGAGTAAGAGAGAGAGAATTAAAAAATCACAAGAAAAATTGCAAATGAAAAAGATTTGTTTAAAAAAGAGAGAAAGACGTTTCTGATTATCCTCTTTTCTTTTCGCTACTCTTGGTAGCTAATTTATTCCCCATTTAATCCTTTACTTCCATATTGGTCCTCCCACTCACTGGTGAGTCTCTCAGGTACTTCTCTTAATTTTTTTGTTGTTTTAACGGAAAAGGTTGAATCTTTTTGGTAGCAACTTTTGGGATTTTGGCATTTGTCTTCTGGGTTGCTTAAATTTTGTGGAATTGTGGTGGAACAAAAAAGATCTGGGTGACCCATGTTTGGGATTGTTCTAATATAACTTTTTATTGTTCTATTTCTTTTAAACATAAACTTGTTGATCTTTTTTGCAAGTTGTGAATAATTTCTTTATTTGGAATACAATGGGGAATTTTTAATTCTTATATTCTGATGCTGAACCTCGTGTTTTATGTGGTGGATGTAAATTTCAATTGGGTGAATATTGTAACTACAAAAGGTGGGGTAGGTTTTACGTAGTTCAATATTTTGATTTTAGTAAGTAATATTCCTTTTCAAAAATTTGTGATCGATAGGGTGTTTCCACCCTTGCTTTGGGTTGGGTTATGTTACTAATACTTAATAACAGCTTAAGCTAAATTCATTCTTCACGTTTTCTGCTTGTGTGCTATAATTATATTGGGAATTAGATTAAGTCTTCTGTCATTGTTCTGTAACTGAGCATCAGTTTACATCGTTCTACACTAACAGCATGTGGGAACGTGGTGTAAAGATTACAATGTGATGTTGATTTATGTGTAGTCCATTAGTTGCAAAGGCAATGTATTAGTATGCTGATAATGATCCAAACTGACCAGTAATCAGTGTTTTTGCTTATAAGCAAATGTACGTGATCATTGCCAACTGATGACCTCAGTGAACCTGGAGCAAAGGTTTGTATATATTGTACGAGAAGAAGAGTGTGCATATCTCTAGTGCCCATTGTTTCCACCTGGCAATACAACGAACAATCTTGAGTTGTACTAGTAGGATGGTGTTGAATAGGCTAGTGTAGCAGCTCTGCATGTTGTTGACCTAAATAATCTGTTACTATGACTTTCAGAATTTGGACTTCCTCAATGCTATGTGGAGCTAGTTAATACGATGGAGCAAGGTCTGACCTTAATGCCAAGAGCGTGCTTTGTGCAATGAGTATATTCCATAAACAGTCCACCAACTTATTACCCTTGATTCAATCAGGAATTTTGCACACTGATAAGGTCTTAATATCTTCTTCAGATGTTAGTATCAACATTTGCTGAAGATCGTTTGTGTTAAAATTTTCAGATTTGCAGATATCATCCATGGTTAGCAGACAAGTTATATGCATTTTCATTTCTATGCTACTATTGCATCCACACATTCTCTTAAATTTTCATCCTATTGGTACTTCTTCTTTTTTTTCTCCCTGTTTTCAGATAATTGTCTATATTTGTCTTTCTTTATTAGCTTTTACGCATTGTTGATTTTTATTTTTCACAAAGGTTGTATTCTAGTAAGTTCCTAAAAGATATGTAACATGAACGACTGTCCCTGCTGGATAATTGGAATACATTTGGCATCTTTGACATTTTATTAGGTGGGGTAAGTCGACTCTGATGCAAAGACAAAGGTGTGCCATTGATTCCTTCTCTGAAGCTATTGACATTGATCCAAGAACTTTTTCAAACAACACTGATATGAGTCAACAGACTTCTTTGAATAATATCCTGAATCCAGTAGAAAGCAGTTTGACAAGTAGTACTGTATCTTCTGATGAGGCATCTTGTGTAAATGCTACTACTCGTAGTGTCCAGAGGTTTACTAGCTGGAATACAGGTGAATCTAGCTCTAGTTTTCATTCAGAAAGTCAGGTCATTGATGATGAGATAAAAGGGGAAGAAAGATGGCCTTCTTCTGTCAATCTTCATGCTGTTGCTGGTTCAAGGTCTGAAGAAAGGCAGCTGGAACCAATTGATATTCCTAATCTCCTTTTCCCAGAGAGAGTTGGTATTGGCAACAGTGGCAATCAGGTTAGAAGTGGTCATTTGCCTTTACGAGGTTCCAGTTCTAATCATACTCCACAGAATCTGAATCCAAATTCAGGGTGTGTGGCTGATGGTGGACATACTTGCCACTATCAGGGAGGTGTTGCAGGCTCTGAGAGTATAAACTTGGATGGAAAAGAAATTGAGCGAGCATCTTCATCTGGTGTTTCTGAGGAGATTGGTACCTCCTCTCGAAATTCTGGTTTTATTGTAGAGGAAATTGATGGTGATTCAGGCTCTTCTCTTGGAGGTTGGGGTTTATCTTGCAAGAGAAAGGCTCTGGAAGGTACTTCTGCACATTCTTATGCAGGTGGAAGTTCAACTTGCTTTCCACAAGCTGAAAATGATGTATGGCATGCTGCTTCTAATCATCATAGCACTTCTAGCAACTTATTGTCTACCCGTTCAAGGAGTTCTCCTAGTGTTAGTATTCCTGAACAGGTGAACTACAGAAATGGTTTTGGCATGAGAAGAGTAGCTTCTGATGCATATCATTCTTCAAGTGACTCAGGATATGTTGACCCTCTCAGACATATAGGCAGGAGAGTAAATGCAGGACATCAACAGGAAGCTGTACCATTTACTTTATCTACAACAGGAGGTTCCACACATTCTAATTATTGGTCCCTGGACTTAAGATCAACTTCGGCAGCTTCAAACTCCAGCACTTCTCAGGGTCAATCTTATAATATTAATGCTTTTGCTTCATCAAGAAATGCATATACTTCACCTTGGAACGGATCTTCCTTTTTAAGATCGGGAACTCCATCAACTTCTATCGATCCTGGAGAGAGGATTGCTGCACTTGGAGAGGAAGTGAATATTAGAAGCACCCCAAGAAATAACATAGATCATCCCATGTTTGTGCCTCTTACTGAGATTAGAAACATTGCACAGGATCCAGCAGGGTGGAGTTTGTCCTTTCGACGCTTGAGCACTTCAGGCAATGCTCATTCAAGTAGAATTACACCCTCAAGCATCCATCCTCTGCCCCCTTCTACGGGGTTCCCCCTTCATGATCCCACTGCACATAATCAGCAAAGATCCACAGAATTTGCTCCTTGGTCTCTGTTTCCCTCTATAGACTCTGAATCTGGAGGTCACAATAGTCATTTTCCTTCCTTGTCTTCTGGACCTTCTGCTTCACCACAGGAGACAGTACCATCTGCTTCCGGTAGCCAGGGACAGAATCAATCACTTCCAAGGTCTGCTTTTCTGATGGATGGAAGAGGTGATAATGTTCTTGGTATGCCCCATTCATTGAGAGCTTTAGCTGCTGATATTGAAGGGAGACACCGATTAATATCAGAGGTTAGGTCTCTCCCTCACATAGTATCTAAGAGCACGTGTTTATTTTCTTTTACTTCTTAACTTTACTGTTCACAATGCTTTGTTGTTTGAGCAGTCAACTTGTCTAAGATTCACAGGATAAATGAAAAAATTACCATATATACAATGGTCATTATATATAAATTTCAGGCACTTTATGTTGATAAATACTTTTTACTATAATTATCTGATGAATGGATAATGTATGCGAGCAGCTGCTGATTACGTGACTGATATGCTTTTGGGAGAATTAAAATAATTCTATATTATGGCTTGGTTCTTTATTTCTTGAACTTCAGTTTTTACACTAAATAGATTTGTGGGACATGTTGAGTTTTTGCTTTCAGGTGAATTGAAGTGGCATATGATTATTTGCTAGCTAGTTCTTGCTGATAAATATATTCCGCACTTATTACATTTGGAATATGGCAATGTGTTATTCTGACTAATTTTGAATAGCAGTGAATTATTTTATGCTATTTTAGTGGAGACTCAAGGTTGTTGTGAAATTTTCACTAACTATTTAAGTTAATCTCTGCTTGCCAGATTCGTCAAGTCTTGAATGCCATGCGCAGGGGTGAAAACTTACGAGTTGAGGTTCAGTTGATTCTGAAACTGTGTATTCTCTATATTGTTATAACTTCATCGTGGATTCTTGTGATCATTGAGATTATTGTGTCCCTTGCTTTGGTTGCAATGCCAATTGCGACACATACCTCTAGTCACATTAATTCATACATTTGTGTTGGTAAAACCTGATTAATCCTACATGCTCTAAATTCTACTCAAATTACTGTTAGATTTCTTTTTCAATTTGAAGGCATCTGGCTTACCCAAACAAAGCTAAGCCTGCGTTACTATCCAGAGCATATGTTACATTGGCGTTGTTTGTGGTAAAATCTTCTAGGCTTGATATATGTTGATGATAGCATCAAAGGCCAAATGAGAGTCATCTATTATATGATCGCTATGGCCCTGAATTTGTTTCTAGGAGGATACGTTTCCCATTTTATTGTAGTGTTTTCCTTTTGGTTATATTTTACAAATCTGATTTCTGGACTAGTTGAGCATTGAGCGACTTCATCTTACTTTCTTCTTAGGTACAGTTTTGTAATGTTTGCACAATCTGCATGGAATAACATTTAGCTTTATTTGTCATTCATGAGTTCATGTGGAGAAGAATGTAAGAATTTCCATTCCTTGCCATAAGGAGGCAATGAATGTGACATATGCTTGGCCCATATCAGCAGAAAAATAATGCATTGTATAGGGTGTGTACCTGCATACGATGCTAAGACATTCTATTTATGTTCTTAAAATAGAAATTGTTGCTACTTGCTTATGTTAGCAGTTACACCACAAGGTTTTTTAGACGAGTCTTTTTATTGCAATATGCATCATTGATCTTGAAAATGCTGTCTTTGCTCAGCCAGTGTATTATATCACTTTGTGTTGCTTTTGACGTATGGTGCAATGCTATTTCAGGATTATATCCTTTTTGATCCGTTCATATACCAGGGTATGGCTGAAGTGCATGACAGGCACAGAGATATGCGTCTTGATGTTGATAACATGTCTTATGAGGTAAAGATTGGGTAAATGAGTTTTCTGCTAGTAACTTGATGCTGGATGCTTTAGTTCTGATTCACTGAGACTGTCAGGAGTTGTTGGCATTGGAAGAGCGCATAGGAGATGTTAGCACAGGGCTAACTGAGGAAACAATTGTTAAATTAATGAAACAGAAGAAATATCTGGCTCTTGCAATGGAATCCCAGGCGGATTTGGAGCCATGTTGTATCTGTCAGGTATCAGTTGGTGGAAAGACGCACACAACTGCTTTAATCTTTTGCACATCTAAATTGTGCTATGCATTTCTGAACTTTGCTCAATTTGCATTGTGACAGGAAGAATATGTGAACGGGGAGGATCTTGGCATGCTAGAATGTGGACATGATTTCCATTCCGGCTGTATCAAGCAATGGCTAATGCACAAGAATCTATGCCCCATATGTAAGATGACAGCTCTACCTACTTGAAGGAGAAAATGGGTCACCAGGTTGTGCAGATCTAATTGCTCTTAGTGAATCATTTAACCCAACAAGTTGGGTTGATGGTCTTCTTATTATATCTTTTCTTTCTGGGTTTAAAACCATTTTTACACCTTTTAATGAATGGAGGAGCTGCTTGCTATAAATTGCAGTGCAACTGATAAAAGGGTTTGGCCATACCTTCACAAATCAAGATGTGTGAAATAATATACGATATTGGACTGTAATCATACATTGTTAACAGCTGCTTCCATGTTATGTAATCAATATTGACTGATTAGATTCTGTCTAATTTAGACCGTGATGAATTTTGCATATAAATTCAATATTAAATTTTCTAAAAATTAAAAACTTTAGAAGTTATTAAGGAATGTTTTAATGTTAAACTTTTAAGGAATGTTTTGATATTGAAAACCAATAAATTGATCTCATTTTCATTGTCAAAATAATATATATACAAACTAGTTTTACAGCCAATTTCAAATGAGATTGTTGATGATCTGAGCTTTCTTTTAAACATAAAAAAATTCAGAATATAAAATACATGACTTTTAATGCAAATTACATTTCTTTTCTAATATGTAACTTGCACTACTTTTCAATGCACATACAAATTAAATTAAGTTAAACTAAAATTTAGACTCAAAGTAACATTATTTATTTGAATTTTTCTGAGTTACTATAATCATTGCACTAAACATCATTCTTGTTGCAATTCATCAGTCTAAACACAAGCTAGCATACAGTTGTTTTTTAGGACATGTTCTTCTTTAGACATATATAGTCTAAGACATGGGTAGAGATGTGCATGTTTTTGTTTTCTGTGAAGATAAATAAGAACATACGACCTGAGACATAGATGTTTCTTTATTGGTGTTGAATTGAATTTTACTTGACATTTCTAAACTTTAAAAGAAAACTATTGGACTTGTAGGAGTATATACGTTCTTATATTTTTAGAGAAACACATTAAAAAAAAAACCAACACTTTTTCCTAATATTCTTATTTAAAATACCAACTTTTCTTCTTAAAAAAATCAAATATGCTCCTTTTCAAGGCCTTTATCACTATATCTATCATGTTTTGTTCAAAAGAGTATTATTCAAGTTTTACTTACGATGCATTTGGTTGCCTACAAGAATAAATAAAAAATGGAATAGTGATTCTTTAGGAATAGAATAGATAAGTAATAAATAGTATATGTATTATTTAGTTTGGTTTATTCCTAAGAATTTCTAATGATGATGTAATGTCAATATTTGGTTTGAAAACATAAATTTAGAATAACAAATGAATAACTAACAAAAAGACTAAAATATTTATTATTCCCCACTAACTACATCATCATCATCATCATTATTATTATTATTATTATTATTATAATAATCATCATCATCATTATTATTATTATTATTATTATTATTATTATTATTATTATTATTATTATTATTATTATATCATCGTAATTACGTGGATTCCTTAAGGATATTTTTGTCCAACAAGCCCTCATACTTATTCCTAACCCATTTGGAATAGATAAAGATATGGGTGGGGGGTGTTGGGATGGTTTTACTTATTTTCCAAACTCAAGGAATAAGTAAACCCTTAGATTATATATTCTGTATATTTTCTTCAACCAAACAAGGGAATAACCTATTACTAAGAATAAATCAGAAATGAAATGGTGATTCTAGTTAACCAAACACCCTGTTACTTTTCTTTCTTAGCTTCTCTTACAGCTTGGTTTTATACTTTGATTTGCTTTGCACTTACGTGTTGTGTGATTACAATTGTTGATTTGTTGTCTACAAACAATATTGTAGCTTTAGTTTGCTTCATTTCGAGTTCTTTCGATAATTTTCTCAACCAAATGCGTTAATTGGTAACATTGATAGCATCAATACATTTTGCTTTAGTTAATAACACCGCAACAAGTTCTTGCTTCTTAAAGTTCTAAGAAAACACTTCACTTTTAAAAGAAAAGTTGTAACCATCGGTGCTCTTTACATCATCTAAGGACCTTACCCAATCACTATTAGTACAACCTATCAATTTTAAGTTTTCAATTCTTCTAAAAAACAAACTTTAATAAGTTGTTCATTTAATATATCTAAATTCTCTCTTAGCTACTTCATTGTATCCTTTGTTTTGTTTTTATATATACCTTAAAAATAGACTTTGTTACATACACAAGGTCAAGTTTGGTGGCAGTTAGATACAACAAACTATTTATTAAGCTTCTATATTCACCTTCATTGCATTTCTCTTCCCCTTATTCTTTACAGAACTTGACGTTGACAGTAAGAGAAAATACTACTAACTTGGCCTTACTAATATTGAATATTTTTATAGTTGATTCAATATATATAGACTAATAATATAGATGTAGTCTTTATGTTTTTAAACTCCATTCCCAGGAAATAATACACTATTCCTAATTCAAATATTTCAAATTTTGATTTAAGTCTTTGTTTCATCCCTTCAACTTGAGTTTCATCTCTGCCTACAATTAATAAGTTATCAACATAGAGTGAAAATGTCAATTTCATACCTTTATCATCTTTTAATAAATACAAGATGGTTTCATTTCACTTTTACTCAGCCTCTCTTATACCTAGTATTCATTAATTCCATTATACTATGCTCTTGAGACTTTTTTGGTCCTTAAATTTCTTTATAAAAGGAGGTACATATATTCTCCTTTGCTCATAATTGCAAAACTATCAAGTTGTTCAATATAAATGGTTTCATTGATGAATCCATTTTAGAATATTGACTTCATATCTATTTGAAATAGCCTTTAATCAATTTAGAAACAAGTGTAATTGGTAATCTAATAGTTTTATTTCTTTTTATAGGTGCAAAGGCTCCAAAACAATCCACTCCTTGTTGTTATAAGTAGTCTTAAACAAACAATTTAGCCTTATGTTTAATGATAGAACCATTAAGATTTATTTTGGTTCTATAAAACCATTTTACCCCAAATATCTTGACTTGGTGCTCTCATTAAGGACCAAGTTTAGTTCTTTGGGATCATTTTACCTCATATTTCTCAGCCTTTAACCAAAAGCTTTACTATATATAGTTGACTCCTAATCAACTATATTTGACCTCTTATAGACATGTACTAAGGGTCTAGTGCCTCTTATAGGTACTTTAATGTCATCATCATCACTCTCTTCTTTAATGGTGTCTTCAAAATTTATTTGAGGTATTGAGTCAACCTTGAATCCTTCAACTACATAAATTTCCCTATTTTCGTAATTTGGTTTTTCCATTTCATCTACTACTATATCTCTTCTTATCTGAACTCTGTCAATAACAATTTTTACACTTTATAGGTTTTGCTTAGGTCACTATAACCTAAGAAAATTCTCAAATCACTCTTCCTGTCAAGTTTAACATTAAGAATCATATAACATAAACTTCCTAAGGCTTTCAATCTAAAAGTAAAAGGCAATTTGTTAAACCATTTATTAAATAGTGTTCTACCTTCAAATGTTTTTGTTGGAAGTATATTTAACATAAATGTTGAGGTGTTGATAACTTCTTCTGAAAACCTTTTTTGAACTTCCTTGTTAGCCATCAAACTTCTTTCCATATCCATTATACTTTTGATTTTTCTTTTAGCTACCATATTTTACTAAGGGGAATATAGCGTAATCACTAAATGTTTGTTCCCTTATTTAGCATCAAATTCATCAAACTTATGGGAGATATACTTTGTGTCGTTATCTAATCTAAGTTGCTTTAGAAGCAAACTATTTTCTTTTTCAACTCTTACCTGCAATTTCTTAAATTCTTCAAGTACTTCTAACTTTTGTTTGAGAAATGAGATGTAAAAGAATCTGCTAAATTCATTTATAAATATCATTATAGTGTATTAAGTGATGGTTCACTCATTAATCCATAATCGTTATAGTGTATTAATTCTATATTTTTCTTAGCTCCCTATATTAATGCTCTAAAAGGCAATCGACTTTACTTGCTAAATTAACAAACTTAATATAATGTTTTTAATTAGTTTTGGAAGACCTTCAAACTTCTTCATTTTTTTGTTCATTTTGATTAAGGCATCACTGTTAACATGCTCTATTATATTTTTCCATAATATATATTCATCAACTAAAGTAATATTCACTTTATTAAAAGAACTACTACTTATAATAATTTTAGCCTTTCAATTTTGATCATTTGGAAAGAGCTTTTCTTCATTTCAATTTTTAGGAGCTCAAAAAAAATTTATACGCTTATCTATCAAAAGTACACATAGAAATCATATTATTCTGAAGTTTAGAAAAAAAATACTAGACATCTAGTATTCTAACAATTCCATCACATATTGATCTACACTAAACCACAACTTTATATAGTACACTCTCTATCATCACCCAATCTAACAATAATATTTCATTCTTTAAAAGAATAGAACCAGTTATTATTGAAATTCTTATGATAAGTGGCATTAGTGTCTATAACCAAAATATTTGTAGAATTGTGATTGCTTATAGTCAACACATCACTATCTTTTCCATTCTTTTCGTCAGAACTCTCCTGGACTACAACAACAATTACTTTTTTGTTTTTTTCTTTTTCTTGTTTCTCTTCTCACGCTATAAATAGTCTCTTTTAAAGTTCTCTTTAAATTTACAATTACATTGGATAGTCTCTCAATTTAGATTGTGAGTTACTTATGTTTTCAAAATTCCTTTTCTCATTTCTTCCTCTACGGATAACCAGTCCTAAGTCTAAATCACATTCATATGTGCTAGAGAACTTTCTATTCAATTCCTTGTACAGTAGAGTGTTCTTTATATCACCAACTGAAATAATCTCTACTATATAGCATGGTATTAACAAAATGCTCATATGAATTAGGTAAAGAACACAAAAGGTTATGACTAAATCCTCATCCTTAATTTTAACTCTAACACCTCGTAAATTAATATGATACAATTAAAACTATCAATATGATCTTTCACACGTATACTTTTTGACATCCTCAAGGTATATAAATAATACTTTTGATATGAACGATTTGTAATTAATCTTTTTTTATACTTACTTTCAAGTTTTTTCCACAATGAAACAACATTTATTTCATAAACCATCTCTCAAGACCTTGTCACCCAAAAGTAATAATAGTGCTATGTGTCCTCAACAGAATCTCTTCATTCTTTAATGCCCCCAAGTTCTCCATTGTTTTTTTTCTTCTTCTTATAACATTGTAGCGCATCCTTTCTGAGTAAGGAATGCTGTCATTTTCACCTTTATAGTGTGAAATCATTTGATTCATTGAATTTTTCAATACCAAACTTATGAAGAGAAGTCTTGTTAATAAACCCTATATACATTGAATTTCTTGATATCTACCTCACAAAACCTTATTAAATTATCTATGGATCAGGGTTATTTATAAGAAGTATAATTACAATAAAATTTTATTTTACATAATTTTGAAATCACTAATCTCTATTTTCATAGAAATCTAATAATAAAGAACTTATATTTTTGTACTAGTAAAAAGTACCACCCCAATCCTATTTACTTCTGCTCCTCAACCTTGTCTATCTAGTACTATGAGACCAATGATATTGTCCTACATCAATTAACTTATGAAATTTCATTTTTGTAACTTCGCTACAGCAAAGTTGGCTTTTAGCTACGTTTTATTTGGCGACGATTTGAAAATCATCGCTAAAAGTCAACTTTTGGCGACAATTTTTAATAACATCCCTAAAAGCTTATCTTTTTGAGACATTTTAGAGAATTATTGCTAAATGCATGTCTTTGACAATGATTTATAAGAATTTTAGCATTTTTGTCATCAAAGTTGTCACCGATCCAAAAGTTCAACAAAAAATTCAAATTTAATATTATTGACAATGGTTCTAAGTGTAAAAATAAATTTAGCTACCAAAATTGTGAAATCATTCCAATAATTATAGTCTTATACTTTTTATTTTTATCTTTTAAATTATATGATTATTTATGATATCATAAAATTTTCAAATGATTTTATCATGAAGTTTGTAATATAATGATCATATATGATTCTTACATTAAAAAAATAAATATTGAAATATGGTAAGTAATATAATATAATGATATATGGTAAGTAATACAAGATTTTAGCTAGAAGCTTAACAATTCTTAAAGACCAAACAATAAATAAAGTTTAGTGTCTATTCTATCGAAAAGGAAAAGAAATAATTATTTTTCTGGATTTCACGTGACATGAGACTCGGTAGAAAAGGTAAAGAAGTTCCCTATGTTTGGATTCTCAAGAAGGCTCCTTGCACATTCGAATGCATAAATTAAAACAGTCAAAGATCTTCCTTCTAGTGTTGGTCTATTGACAGCCTCTTTCAACAACTTCTTGAATTTAACTAAACTAGCAGAAGATACAGTGAATGATCCCCAGATACATTATGGATCATTGAATTAGATGAATCACACGTACAAGGCGTTTCACTTAAGAAACAAATAGTATCGAGGTTAAATATCCAAGACAAACAGTATAAGGAACCCAAATTTGAACACATGCATACCTGATTGAATAAATATAGTTTTTGAAATCGACGACTATTTCAAAACAACCGATTTTCTTAATCCTGTAGGGACCATCAGGACATTGCCACCACCTCCATTTTCATTTATGTTCTCTTGAAGATTCGAGGAAGCTTTACACAACATATAGTATGTACAATCAAACATTCATCTAATAGCTTCCTAACAGCAAATGAGATACAGATAATAAAGAAAGAGAGCTAATTCAGATAATGCTAAAAGTCTTGAAGAAGAAAATTGGTCATTGAAGGCAAGGGGTGATTAGAATTTGATCAGGAGATTTATTATGCATCAATATGTTCTTCATCCGGGAGAATTTTTCCATATTCCTCCCATCTAAGCTCACTTATGCCATTAGAAACTAGAAACTGGTGGCCTTGTAGACATTCTGTGATGAATTCACGTAAATGTTTTTATTATGAAAAGTCAATAGAAGACTTCTTATTTGAAAGTTCGGACATTCTAGTAATGTTAATTTTGTAATCTATTAACTAAGACTACTTCATATGATAAGGTTGAGAATACTAAGTGTGTGTGTACTATGTTTAGGGGATACACAATTAAGTGTGCTTTCCTCTAAAGTCACTATCCTGATAAAAACAGTTGGGGCCCTTGAGCCCTTCCTCAAATAATAGTAATAAATTTAGTTTAAGGTTCTCATTGTAAAAAAATGAATGATGGTGACGATCCATTAATCGAGAAGTTCATATGTAGAGTTCCTTAAGCAAGCTCTACTACGCCTCAAAAGTATCGATGAACATGGTCTTAAGTTAAATACTCTAACAGACCTTTCATTAAACAATTATTAAGCTTTTGTCAAACAAGCATAAAAGGTGGAAAAATGTCAACTTATACATAACCAACTCAAAAACACAATTCACCATCTTCCAAACAAAAAAACAAAAACCCATACACCATAAGCAGAACACAAAACTTATGTAAACTCCAAAATGTAGCAAAAAACGTAACACAAAAAGGAGGGTTCTTGAAAATAGAAAAAAAAGAACAGTACGAACATAGGAGACGATGTTTCTTCGATCATGATGACCACAACAAAGAAGATGACCACAACAGATGAGACAACGCTTCTTCGATAGCGAACCACGAGGAAACATGACAGCTCACATGAAAACAAAGAGACCTTCTATACATTCATAAATCATTATACTAATTACAATTATTATCTATACATTCATAAATCATTATACTAATTACAATTATTATCTATAAACTCATATAACATTATATTAATTAGCATATATAATTATATTTATTACAATATAATTAAAAATAATTGCAATATAGTAAAAAATGGAAATCAATATTAAATATTAATATCATATTCTTAAAAATCAAATTTAATATTATTGACAATGATTATAAGTCTAAAATTAAATCTAGTTAACAACATTGTCATTTCAAAAATTTATAAAACTAAAAACACAAATTAATTTATAGTATATTAATTTATACTTTTTATTAATCTCTTTTTAAATATATGATTTGAAAATTTTATGGTTTCACAATGCTCTATTTAATATATGTAAATTATATACTATTTTATAGAAATCATAGATTATCAAAAATTCGAATATATATATACACGAAAGGAATTGGTGACGATTTTATCTTCTTTTAGTGATGCTTCTAAGAAACGTAGCCATAGATATCCCTTTAGCTAGTATTCCATAAGATTGTCACTAAAGAGCAGTCTACATTGGTAACAATTACTGAAAATCATTGCCAAATACTGCAACATCTTAAAAAATAACACGAAATCAACATCTTTGGTTCAACAACAAACAACACCGTTTTTGTTTCATTTTAAACAAAAATAACGAAGCCTCCCTTGGATCTTCTTCTTCATTTCTCCCTCCACATTTTTCTTCTTCCATCATTGTCGTCATCTTCTTCATTTCTTTGTCTTTGTTTTTGTCTCCATTGAATCATCGGTTGAGATAAGTGGTCTATCCTTTGCACTCTAGGCTTTCTGGTAATGGTGACGTTCTATTTGGGTGTTGTTTTCTGCAGGGTTTTGTGTTCTTTTTATATGTGTTGTGGTTTGGTTGATGGTGAATGTGTGTTACGATTATAACGAAGATGGTGAGATGGGTAATGCATCCAAAATGGGTTGATTAAAGCTGAATATGGATTAGGAAGCTTGTTTGGGTATTGCCTATAACATGTTCGATGAAAGTTTTGTTAGAATTTGTTAACTTTTTTTAATTGTTTCTGACAAATTAGTAGTATGTTATTGGATTTGAATTGAATGCATATTATGTATATTATAACCATAAATTAAAAGACTTACAGAAATTATATTGGGCCTTATTGTGAAGATCGAGTCATGACTCTTTATGACTTCTTTTGCAAGTTTTGCATAATAAATAACAATGGTGGTAACTTCGCCATGTTTGACTTATATTAATGCAGATTGTTGATGTTGGAGTTATATTAATGTGGATTATTGATGATTGAGTTATGTTAATGCGGATTATTGACGTTTGAGTTAAGTTAATGTGTATTGTTGATGTTTGAGTTATGTTAATGCGGATTGTTGATAATTGGGTTATGTTAATGCGAAATGTTAATGATTGAGTTATGTTAATGATGATTGTTGATGTTTGAGTTTTGTTAATGTGTATTGTTAATGATTAAGTTATGTTGATGTGAATTGTTAATACACCTAGTAGAAACAAAGGGAAGAAGGTGTTAAGCATCGAAATTGTTTATACAAAATAATAACCAGATCAATCAGATCCTGTCCAAAAACAACAATTAACCTCTTCCACTAATGAAGCAAGTCAGCAACAACCTCCATCTGACAACTAGTACAGAGGGATCTTCAGGTTTGTTAATCTTTAACACCTACAAATAGACTAATGCTCAAATATATATTTACATGTTTAATGCATATCTTCTTATCATTATTCATTTATTTTCAAGTTCCAATACCAACATCAGAAAAAAGAGGTAGAGGTATAACTAAAGGTTGTGAGTTGCAATGAATGAATGTTGTAATGAATAACAAGTTGTCAATACATATTGATGCTTCGTAAGGTCGTCCTCTAAAAAAGATTAAATCAACAAAATTGTCTAGTAAGTTGATGATAACTGCTAGAACATAATTACCTTGCCTAAAGCATGCTAAGAAATTAAGGACAGACAACTTGCTCAATAATGCTTTGGATAAAGTTTCCACAAATTTTCAATTTATTTAACTATATGCAATATTGTTTCACTTATTTTAAGAATAATTACAATTTTACTTATTATTCACAGATGAATTTAAATATCATCGATATCGACAACACTGATGTTTCAAACTATTTTATTGTTGAAACAAAGGACTAGAGATGGTCTTTATAGGCTGCATCAATATTACAAATCTTTTGCTTCTGATGTGGAGGCAAGGAGACATGTTCTGGAACGGATGTCTCCAAAAAATTAGAACACAATGTGTGGTTATTAGATAGCTCCTAACGTTCAGGTTTGTTTTCTTTCCCTTCACATTTGCTTCCATTAATCTTGTTAAATGATTTAATGACCATCTTTTTTCTTTGTTTAGGAAAAATGTGAGAAGGCCAAGGTGAACAGAGGACAAATGAAATGTAACATACCACTTTCATAGAGCATGTACCCAAACATCCAGAGAATATTTAAGAATATACCCTGTGAGAATGGCATGTTAGAACAATCACATTAACTTATTATGGCATCACTCATAACATAAGTATTCAAAATGATCAAATCTCCTCATTATATTCACAAAATAAACTTACTTACATTGTACCATTACAATTTATATCCAAGTATTTATATTATATAACATTTGGGAGTTTACAACTCCATACAAAATTTTTTAACATGAAATGAGAAGCTAAACAACACATTATAACTAGACTCCTCATATATCAGCTGACCAGACTTCTGAGTCATTCTTGTTCTCAAAATGATAGTACTAGAATTCTACTTGGTTGCCTTAGAAGCTAGAACTCCCTTTTAACTAAAAATCAACGTTGCAATTTTGATGAGTTTGCAAACTCAGTGAGCGAACCATCATCAATGTGCTCACTCCAGTTAGAACACAAAGTCAAGTATATAACCAATTTCAAGAAGTTTAACACATCATCCAGTATCAAATCCCACATCATATTTTGTCATATTTCATCAAGTACAAGTACAACATGTATACAAACATTTCATAACACTATTTTAGAACAATCCATTAATTCATCTCAATCATTCATATGATAGATGTAAAGTTATATATATGAAAATGCACATGTGACTCCGTTTTTATTTTACTTTGTTGTGACCGAGCCCCTATTTACTGTCCTGTATCCGTTGTGGATACCAAGCTCATTATTAACTGAGTTGTGGCTCTTTGTGCACAATTCTTGAGCTTAAAGCTCTTTTTCACGTTCGTCACTCCAGTCAACTCCTTTATCTGATCATACATGTCATGTAATGGAATGCATCAATTTACATAATATGCTATCAATACTTTTCATTCAATGTGCTCATATCAATTTATCACATTCTTCAGATCTAAGTTCGGAATTTAACATTCAGTTGAGTACACATTCTATATTACACATACAATTTGAAAACACTTCCATATATAGCCCTAAGTATCAAACTCCTCAGACCAATAATGTCTGGAATCATAGCAATTAGATAAGTAACAGTTCATTAACTGAAAGTTAACCAAAAACAATTCAATCATAGTGAGAAATATCTAGGTTAACTCACAGTACGCTCTAAATAAGCTATTGCTTTGATGATCTGGTAATGTCTAGATGCTAACGAGCAACTTGTGCTTCTTTAGTCATACAATATACGCATATTTTACACATTACTAAGTTGATCAATAATATGATTATTCACTCATGCACATGTATATATGTTATTTTCAATACATGCTCAATTGAATTTCAGGGTATGTATCCTTATTTATAAATCTTGACCATTCAAACATCATAGCTTATACATATCTAGTTTGTAATTAGGTTTATATCTTAATTAAGTTTGATTACTCTAAATTCATCAATCATACATTCACCAACCTTTTCTAGCAATATACAATTTCCCAATTCTTATTCATTTATACCTAGTTCATATTACTCATATCCTTTGGATCACATTAGTATTTATAAGAACACCTTCATTCCTTTAACATTCATAAATTCCAAATTTTAGATATATTGATTTCAAAACAATCCATTCCTTAAGTTAAAACATTGATTAACAACCTAAACTTATCAAACCCTTAAATAATTAATCAAACATCAATCTAGGTTCATTTTAGGCCTTAATTAAATCCAAATACACCAAAGTAAAGTAACTTATCTTTAGTTGGTTCAACAATCACACAAAATAGAAAATTTTCATTTCAAAGCATTGTCCACGATGGTGGAGGACCTTCCCACGATCATGTGATGAGTGAACCGAATGGTCACTCTCTATTTTCCTTTAATTTCTCCAGATTTTAACACCTTCATACCAAATTCAATACATCTTCAGATTAGTCTATTAATTATACCTCAATTATACCTTAATTATACTTCAATTCCTCATCAATTTCATCTCCAATTCCAACTCAAAATCATTTAATTGGCACCTCATAAACTATTTATCTTTCATGCGTACAAAAACAAAACAGAAGCTTTCATTCACTTAATCTCATCATATATGTAGTTCTAGTTTTTTCCAAATTCAAGAACACTTCACTAGCACCTCTCTTTAGCATAAATTCACCTTCATTTAAACTTCAAATCTCAATCTAAATCATCCATATAGCAACCTATGACCTACAGTTCTCATGCATCAAAAACAAAACAAAAAGAATCCAATTCATATATCATTTTTCCAGCACACTTTATCAACACTACATGCTATCCATCCCAATTCAATCATCATAAACTTTCTATTACAACATGCCACAAAGATCAGTAC
>JAOQMS010000180.1:40057255-40078457 GCA_027563885.1 Erythroxylum longipes | reverse complement strand
TTTTTGGATCGAAGAAGAAGAACCATCGCCTGATCTTGATTATAATGAACTTGAAAAGACGATTTATGAAGAAAATGCATTTGTCACAACGAATGAATTAAGAACATCTACTGATGGTCAGTTCATATCTTATTTTGATCATATTTAAGTTAAAATTATATTGTATTACAAGTTTACAATTGAGAATAATTTCATACATTACTAATTTGTAATTTATTTTAATGTAGTAGAAGAAGTTGATGCAAATACTTTAGATGAAAGAGTAGTTTACGAATCTTTAAATAGTATAAGAGAATTTGGAGCTTTTGACGATGATGTGACGCAACCTCCTTCAGAAATACAATTTTAATTTTTATTGTTATTTTAAGTTTTATGTTAGACATTGGTATATTTTTTATTTCAATAAAATATTTTATTTTTATTTATTCTTATAAGTTTTACTTTTTATTTATTATATACCGGTTTTATAGCAGTTTAATACCGGTTGAATCTCTAAATCTTAAACTTTTCCTTTGACCGGTTCGATGTCCGGTCTGGTTTTTAAAATATTGGTTTATATTTTGAAACAGAATATAATTGATTTAGTTAAATTTCAAAGTGAGCTACAATTATATATTTGCAGCTGCAATTATAAAAAGAGAAAGATACAGTTATAGAAATGTAATATGTGCAGACTTCAATTCATCCACTCTACTCTTAGGCATTTCAGTTATGTTTCCTTTAAACTCCATAGCTGATCGACAAGCAAATGGGCTTAGTCGAGTTGTTAGATCCTTGACAAAATGGAAGTACTAGGGCATCATTCCCTGGCCGCTTAACTGAAGATATTTAGGCAGATTACACAATTTCACATACACTTTCTGTAGATTAAACAGGAAGAAAAAATCTTAGTTATATTTAATCTGGGATGACAGGGGTCTCAAATGTCAATGCTTGACTAAACATTCACATCGATCATGAAAGTAGATGGTTGTTGGTTAACGATTATGTTGTCTAATCTGGCACTCCTCCGAAAATGCGCATGATGACAACTAGTCCAAGCTCAGAATAAGAAAAAAGTTACGATTTTTATGCATCTGGCCCAAAACGAACAAAAGCATTTGTTGTTTCATCTTTTTGTTTTACTTTTATTCTTACAGATCAATGAACAACTTGGCTGCTCATTGACTTGCTTCTTTCCAAGTTGAAGTTACTTTTTTCTACTGCCAAATGTTATTATCTAGCTGTATGTTGATTGCCAAAGTGCCTCAATGGATAGAATTGAAACCAAAGCTACAATAGTGTTGAAAATTGGAAGAAAGTGTAGTTAATAATTAGAAGAGAAATGTCAAGTCACCGGTTCCAGTTTTTGGCGAGGTTCCGAGTGAGCTTTGGGAATTCCCTTCTTTTCACGCCAGAATAATCCGTTCTATCTAAATAGGGTGGGAAGAAGAAGAAGGAAGAATCTGAAAACGAAGTGAATTAGTGTTCAATTGCACATGCCACTGTTCTCCATAGACCACGAGAGAGGGATGGATCTTAGAATCCTGAATTGCGTTAACTTGCAAGTAAAAAAGAAAGCAGAAAGCATCCGTTATCTGTTAGCTGATACATCAATGTCACAAAACAAGAAATTCCAGTCAATGTTCAAAACAACTATATAGCTTCGACGTTTGAACTTTATCAGAAATTGTTTTATGTACAAGAAACTCGTGGGAATTGAATCAGGTGAAACAGAGAACTGAAATGCAAAAAGAAATATCATCCTGTTCCTGTGAGAAGAGAGACCAAAGGCTTGGCTTGTAACATGCGAGCAGTAGTAGCCATCAACCTTCCTTAGAAGTAAACTTTCTTGTAGCAGTAGTAGTCATCAACCTTAGAAATAAACTTTCTTGTAACAGATATCCTTACATACAAAAATTACATACAGAATTATGATCATCTATATATACCCAATCTAACAGCCTCATCCAATTTCCCTTGTTTTCTTTTTCTTTTCAAGGGAATTAAAAAAATTGACTGCAGGTTTTTACTTTTTATCTTAATTCCCACCAAAACGACAAGAGAGGTAACTCAAAACGGTACGACCTCGCTGCAAACAACATCGTTGGAATTCCCAACCGACTCGTCGGGCCACGAGTCCCGAAGCAGCTTAAGCAGCGTCTGCGCCTTTCTCTTTGCTCTGTCCGTACAATCGCTTTGAACCAAGAGCAAAAGCTGCGTCCACACCCCAGCCACCACCGCCTCTCCCCGGCTCTCCTCCGATGCCGTGCACAGCGCCAGCAGCGCTCCCGCCGCGTACTCCGTCGCCCTATCCGAGATCTTCAGGATCGCTTTCACCAGCAGCGGTACCGTCAGTGCGTGCGCCGCAAACGCCGCGCATCCCGCCGGAATTCTACACAACAGTTCCACAGTCGCTAGTGCGCGCTCCGCGTCGCATTTGTCGAAATCTGTCAATCTGTCTATCAGCGCCCCCGCGGCCCCGGCGGTAATCGCCTTGTGCCGCGTCTGTTTCACGAGGCACAAAGCGAACAAGGCTTTAATCCCAACCTTTAAAGCCCTAGGGTAAGAAATTGGATTCCTCAGCATGCCGATCACTCCTTCAAAGATTTCGTCTAGTCCGCTTATTTGCGCTCGGAGATCTGACGATCTCGTTCCAGCAACAACGATTTCGACGAGTGCCGCCGAGTTGACTCGGACTTCAATTGATGAGTGATATAAAAGATTCGCTAAGTAATCGATTCTGTCTAATTCAGAAGATATTGAGACGCACTCTGGTTCGGTTAGTGGAAACATGACTAAGAGCCCGAGTGCTTCGTGGTTTAATTCCGATGAGCTTGAACCGGAGTTGTTAAAGACAAGGTCGATGAGGATTTCACGTGCATTTTGCGAGGCAATGACAGTCCGGTTCTTGTCGGAGTCACGTGCGAGTCCTCTGAGCCGGCGAAGAGCCGATAAGCGGGAAGAATACAGGTTGGTTGCTGAGGAAGCTTGGCTAAGTAAAGACCGAACCAAACCCGGCTCGGCCGGTTGCTTGGGGGTTGGGATTCGTTCAACGCCGGAAGAGCGGTTCGCTACGCACCAGTCTTGAATCAGACGGCGGAGGGTGTGGTTGGGAATGAGAGTGAAGTCGGTGAGCGGAGCCCGCGTGACGGGGCAGGTTGTATTACCGGTAGCGACCCACGACTCGATGCTGGAGCGGTCGTAGGTCTGACCTGTGCAGACGGTGACTGGGTCGCGCATGAGCTCGAGCGAGATGGGACACCTGAAGTGGTACGGAATCTGAACGCTCAATTCCAAAGGCTCTAGACTTCCAGGCATTTCTCTAGCCGAAAAGAAGGAGCAAGCTAGCTAGTTAAAGAAGAAGAAACAATGAATATGGGGTTTAATAGTGAAGGGAAACAGATGACAGGGTTCTGAAAATTCTCTTGGAGGTATGTAAAGACATTGTAAGGTTTGGTTTTTCTCTTATACGAGGAGAAATGGAACAGAGGGACATACGGGTCTGAAGGAGTCTGGGCTTATCTGACTCTTTTTGGTCACACGTGTGGTGGCATTTACTTAGAAACCAAGCCTTACAATTTATAAATTGGGATAGAAATTACGTAGTAAGAAAATAGTTTTGTAAGGTCAAGTGAAATTTGTGCGAATACTTTGGGTCCCACATCCCCACTCTCATTCCTGCCTCTCAGTGATGGGAACGTAATCTTTGGTAGATGCTTTCAGTTTTTTGTGATTCTTAGAATTACTACATATTTATATTTCCAAATTAAAAGAGGTTATTCATTTATTTGAGATTATTACAGGAGGAAAGTGGGATTGTCTCATTTGCAGAACTAAGGGGTTAATGTATTTAATTTTGCAGTGAAAAGGACTTTCTATCACCTGCCGTGTTATGTTAGAATATTTGAGAGATCAGATTTTTTGTTTCAGCTATAATATTTTTATTATATTTCATTAAATTTTATTTATGTATTTACACAGACCTTATATAAATATATGGTTAAGAATTAATAAAAAAGGTTAGAACATATTAACGCAGAGAAGAATTTGATGAGTATCAGAGGGCGTCAGCGTTATGTTAATACCATTGTTTACAGTCTGTGGTGTTTTAAATCCTGGCTTCTGATTGTGACGGATACCCCGCATCCTTTCTTCTTTTTTCACAATTTTCCAAAATGGCTCACCTATCAATCAAACAAGACGTACAATAGTGGTTAGCGAAATTATTAATGGCAATTATGGGCAGTTTTCAATACAATTATTATGGTCAAAGACACGAGTGCACCTGATGGGACAAGGTAAATGCAACTGTGTTGGAGTGATCTGAAGAAACAAAGCTTTTGACGGGGAGGGTGGGTCCGACAAGACAAACTCGTAAGTAAGCACTAGTCAGCAATAAACACAAAAATGAGGGGTCACTCATTGCAAATAACCAAAAACTGTCAAAGAACAAAGTAGCCTTCCTTTTTCTCCAACTCTTTAATCGTCCTTTTTATGTTTTAGTTCGGTTCGGTTGGAGGAGGAGGGTGGTAGTCAAAGGTCAAAGATGTACAGACGAATAAGGTGGTATCTTGATGTATATGGGTCCCAACCGAACATTGTAAGTGGACGATGTTGATTAAGTGGGACCAACCCTCTTTATTTGTGTTTTCCTAGTATGTGATTGGTAATCGGCCAACCAAATCCACAGCTATTCTCCACCCAATTGTAAGAATGCTAGAATCTATCGATATCACACGCCTTATTTACATTTTATTTCTTTTCTAATTCTGAAAATAATTTAAAGATCACTAACTCTATGATTTTATAGTTGATAAATTACCATATAAATTTATCCAACACCTACAAATAATGCTGATTTCACATTTAAAAAAATACTGAAACGGAGTTTTTTTATTTTAAAAAAAAAAGAAAAAGGAAGTACAAAGAAGCCAGGAATAAGGGATGTGGCGGTAGTAGAGCAGTCAAAACAAAACTGCAAGACCAAGTGCAGTGGCAGTGGCAGAGGCAGAGGCAGGGACAGTGTTAAGACTTCAGACCACAAAACAAAGAAAGTACAAAGAGAGAAGCTGAGACTGTGTCGTTTAGACTATGTAAATACGCACGCGTGGGTTGCATAGAGAGGGAGAGGGAGATGGAGAGAGAAAGAGTGCGCGAGGCACGAGCAATGCCGTCCTCTGCAGACCCAGTTGTCCCCGGTCAACCGGGCACTTGTTGCCGGTACAGCTCAACACTATCTCCCTCCTCCCTTACCGATTCTCGTGTCCCTTCCCTCTCGCACGTGTTTCCAGCTCATGTATATTTGTTTACTGTTCCATTGTAGGGTGCATGGTTCTGTGTGGTCAAGTACGGAATTCCAAGTTCTCGACATTTATCCCATGGGTTGTTTCCTTGTAAGACCACCCTCGGCTCATGTGCAAGCTTCATCTCATCTTATATTTCTTGTTATTGAAGTTGTAGAATCGATAAGCATTGGACTCCAAGTCCAAGTCCGGTTTCAACTTTTAAGGGAAGAATCAAAAAACATTTTTAAAAAAGCTTGTTATTGTTATTATAATTCTTATTGTTTTTGTGATTTTTATTTTTATTTTTTAACCAAAAAAGGTTTTGATTATTAATGTTAATATGGTTATTTTATTATTGAAAATAATTAGATATTAGATAAAACTTATATATAAATTAGTTTTATAAATAAATTTATTTTAACCTTTTATAAATTTTTTTAACAACTGTTAGTAAAAGTTTTACTATATTTTATTAAAATAAATAATTTACAAAGTCAACGCTATTTATAATTAATATTTATTTGTTAATGTATATTTTAAATGCTAAAACAAATTTAGTTTGAAATGTATGCATCTTAAGATATTTTATACTTAAAGTATGTTTATTAAATAATTATTGAATTAATTTTTTTGTAAAATTCAAAATAACTATAAACTTTTTAAATTAAATAATATATATTAATTTAAAGTGACAACAAATCAATTTCCTTTGTTTTAAAAGTCTTTTCTTAGATTAAAGCTGCATTTTATTGTCCACGTACTGTACGAAACTCTGCCAATCAAACAGAACGTGCTTTCAAATTAGGTAGTTAAGAAGCTTTGGATATTTTATTGAAGGCTTTAGCCTTTAGTCGATTTCAGTGGATGATAACGTCAGAAGAAATGTTAGTTGGCAGCAGTTGGTAGATTAATTCAACTAATTGTCACATCAAGAATCCAAACGAGTACGATTTATCGTTGGATTCGTGTTTCTACTTCACTAGTCTCCAGTCCAGTCTTAATAACATTTTTATCGAGAAGGCCTTTCTTAGTCGATAACTATGGAAGGAGTACCTACCATTATCACAAAGTTATAGACAATATCTTTTGTCATTAATTACAGAGTTCCTATTGGCCATTAATTTACCCCTTTCATTTACCATCTCATACTTATTTTCACTCCAAAGATACAAGACCTTCATTAGTTAGAGGAAAAGTTGTTCCATTCAACCTTTCCAAATTTTGCATATCAGTGATATTTTTACTAAATATTGGTGACCGTGTTGGTGTAATTTTCACTCCAAAGATGAATTTAAATGTAGATGACAAGGTTATGATTGTAACTACTAGATTTTAGGGCATAGTAAGAAAGGGTTTGAAAACAATTATATAAAGAAAGGGTTTGAAAACAATTATACATATACATATAAAGGTGAAGTCTTTGGTTTAAGAAACAAATTGAATTAATTATGCTTTGATGTATACGTACAAGGATCCAACTTTTAGGTGCTACTTTTGTTATAGCATATGGGACACTTCATTTCTGATTAAGTTGAGTTAAACTATGCTTTTAAGCATTCGAATATTAGAGAAGGGACGAACCCTAGTTAGCTTTTTTGATTATGCCTAGCAGTAGAGAATTTTCTGAGAAGTGGTCCTATGAAGAAAATAATTGATGCAACCCTCATGTGGGATGTCCTAGCCATTAACCACACTCCCAACTCCATTTGTTTAGTGATTGTTGATGTGGTCCACAACTGTGGTCCATTTTCTCCTTGCCAACTTTTTATTATATGTAGACAAAAAAAAATGTGTTAGTTCAATCTCAACGGCCCTTTTGATAATTCCATACCTTATTATTCAACCTCGCCCTAATCTAACGATACTTAATTGAATATCAATTCTTTTACTTTTTACTTTTCTGTGTGTAAGATGATTGATTAAGGATATTGCTTGACTTTTTCCTTTGCGTCGTGTAACCTTTTGTTCGAAGAAATTGGAAAGGAAATTTTCTCAAGTCTCTACCTCTTCAACCCCTAAAACTAAGAAATGTAAAATGACGTGAATATGCCTACTAATTGAGTTTCGATTATCTTTTTAATGATTCCGAATGGTCAATCCATGAATGCTCTCATTGCATGGGTTATGTGTTTGGATAATTTGGCATGTGAATTAAATAGTCAAAAGTCAAACTTACATTGACGCTAATATCTAGTCTGGTTGATCATATTATCTACTGTTGTAGGCTGCTTCGTATTTCAGCCACTGAAAATTAATCTAATTGCCAAATCTAAATAAAAAATTTAATTAATTTACTACCTTTTGACAGAAACATAGATAAGTAATTAACTAAAAGTCTATACATGATTTAATCGAGCAATTAATATATTGGAAACAACTAGAGAAATTTTATTGTTTATGTCTACACACCCTGTAAGTGATTAGTCTTGTAATGGTGGATTGTTTTAAATAATGCAATATTCAAGGTGCTTCCCACTAGTTCCATTCCTTGTAGGTAAAACTTCTTTATTTATTGAACTTTAGTGGCCCTTAAGATGTTTTTGCTTTTAGAAATTAATCTTTTAAGTGGCTCATTTGTAAAAAGACGGTAAGAGAATTTAATAATTTATTAAAGGGCCTTTGGGTTTTTAGCCTATTTTGATGGAAAGTTTTAAACCTAACTAATGATTATCAATTTTTTAAGTGTATTTAGTTTTGTCTCTACCAAATAAATTTTATCACAAAATAATATCACGTACTAAAAGCAAGATAGAAAATTCAAGAAAGAGGCATGTTGAGTATTGTGAATCATTTTCACATTACTGAGCAATGGAGAAACGCTAATATCTAAAGATTTATCTTTGTAAAATAATTTTGAATATTAATGAACATTTGTGAGTTCTATGATTTCTAAATCCTATGATCTTTATGAAAATTATGCTTAAATGATGTTTCAGAGCATACTTATGTGAAATTTGGTTCTTCTTTACTATAGATTTCTCATTATTTAGAGAACCTTACGAATCTTAATATAAAAATTTGAGGAAAACTCTAATTTTAATTTCTTATGGTCTAATGATTGTCTATGAAGAAAAAAAAACCTTGAATTAATGCTTATTTATGGAATAAAAAGAGAATGAAAATTGTTTGGAAAATTTTTCCAGAGCTAACGAAGTGGCCAAAGTTAGACGCTGAAAAATCCCAGTGCTAGCCATTGTGCCAATGTCTCAACGTTGGCCATGCAACCAACGTAGTTAGTTTATTTATTGAATTATTTGTTCTTTAAAATATTATGTTTAAATTTCAATTACCCATAATTTGATGCTAATGAATTGTAATTTTATGGATAAATTGAAACTCGTTGCTATAGAATAATTTAAAATCACCCAAAGGTAGTTTATTTTTTATGGTTAATGAGAGTGAATGTCGGTAATGCATATACACGATTAGTTGGGTTTAGATATTCAAAGATGATAAATACTTCTAGTTAGTATATATGTGATTATCGAATTATGTACATTTTACCATTATTATGTGTTATATAGTATATTAATGGATTGCCAAAAGTAAATATTATTATACAATTTATAAGAATCATTATGTGTTATATGGTGTGTTAATGGATTGCCCAAAGGTAAACACTATATACAATTTATGAAATTTTTTCTAAATCTATATGGCATGTTGTATGATTCCAAACATTAATGTTAAGTTTTAATTTTCGGCAACAACTATTGTCATACATCCGAATCTCTCATTTGTTATGATATTTAATGGATTGAACTTCTCTAAATGAAGTGAATAAATCCAGTTCTATCTTAGAATTTTGGACTTGGATTTGGCACTCAGAATTGAGAAACCAAATAATTTGAATTTTTTGAGCACTAATGAGGAGAAAATCCATTTTAACAACTAGGAAAGATCAAACAAATTGAGTATAATGTATACGAAGATGACAACCGCTAGTAATATTATATCTACCCTTTCCAAAACTAAAAGTGCTAAAGAATTACTTAAGTTTATGGAATAGTGCTCCCAAACTACTGACATGTCTCTTGCTGGGACTCTTATGGGTACATTGACCACTTAAAGTTTGATGGATCATGTACTATTCATGAATACATCATAAAGATGCAAAACATTGCAGCAAGACTTAAGAAAAACATTGTGGCAAGTCTTAAGTCCTTGTGAATGGAAGTGGATCAAAGTTTTCGTGTGTAGTTCTTCTTGAACTCATTATTGTCTGAGTACGACCCTTTTCAAATGAACTATAATACCATCAATGTTAAATGGAATGTATATAAGTTGCACAGTATGTTAATTCAATAAGAGACTAGGCTCAAAAATTAAGAAAGTCACTCCATTAATTATGTCAAGAATTAAGAAGTTAATAAGCAGGTGGAAAGAAGCATGAGAATAAAGTAAAGGGACCACTGAAAGTTAGTAGGGAATCCTCTCACATCCACAAGAAGGAACATGAAGAACATAGATGTCATTTTTGTAAGCAGGTTGGACATTTTCAAAAGGAATATTCTGAATGTAAGGCATGGTTTGAGAATAGAGGTAAGCCATGTGCTTATGTAGGTTTTGAAACAAACCTTGTTGAAGTTCCTTTTAATACTTGTTGAATTGATTTTGGTTGTACTACTCATATTTTTAATACCTTGCATGAATTTCTTGTGACCTAAACAACAAGATCAAATGAAAAATGTATCTATATGGGCAACGAAATGAGAGTTCCAATGGATATTGTCAAGACTTATTACTTAATCTAAGACACTAAATATAATTTGGACTTATGTGAAACTTTTTATGTGCCTAGTATATCTAAGAATTTAGTTTCTTTATCCAAACTTGCTAGATCTAGACAATGTTTTTAACTTGGTAGTGGTAGTTTTAGTTTGTACATACATAACCGTATGATTGGTAGTGATGTATTATGTGATCTTTTATATAAATTAAACCTTGATGTTGTTTATGTTGAAAATTTATTGATTTTGAATCCTAATTTTGGTATCAAACGTAGTTTAATTAATGATAAATCTACTTAATTGTGGAATAAATGTTTGGGACATGTTTCTAAAGAATGATTTCAAAGAATAGTAAAAAATAAAATACTTCCTGAATTGGATTTTACTGATCTTAATATTTGTGTGGATTTTATTACAGGCAAATAAACAAAACACGCATTAAAGAAATGAGCCACAAGAAGCACTCAACTTCTTGAAATAATTCACATTGATATGTGTAGACCATTTGATGTGCCTACTTTCAATAAAGAAAAATATTTTATCACCATTCTAGATAATTATTCATGTTATGAATATGTCGATTTGATATATAATACATCTCATGAAAAAATACCTTAGAGATTTATATTAATGACGTTGAAAAGAAATTAGAAAAAAAGGGTAAAAGTGGTTACTATTATGGTAAGTATGATGAAAATAGTCCTTTTGCTAAATCCTTGAAAGATATGGTATTTGTCGGCAATACATAACTCTACACACATCATAATAAAATGGTGTGACAGAAAGACGTAATAGAATTTTGTTAGATATGGTTAGAAGTATGATGTTTAATTCATCTTCACCTACTTCTTTATGAGCATATGTTATAACAACTATCATATACTTGTTGAATAGGGTTCTTAGTAAGGCAGTTCCAAAGACTCCCTTTAAGATGTGAATTATAAGGAAACCTAGTTTAAGGTACATGCATGTTTAGGGTTGCTAGGCATAAATTAGACATTGTAATCTACATGAAAAGAAATTTGATGTAAGAACAATTAGTGACTATTTCATTGGTTATCCAGAAAAGCCTAAAAGATATATATTTTATTATCCTAACCATACTATAAGAATTGTGAAAACTAGGAATGTCATGTTCGTTGAATATGGTAAGACTAATAGAAGTGAAACATCATGTATATTGAATATTTAAGAAATGGGAGAGCAAGTTCTTATGGTTGTGCAAGTCACTGTAGCTTGTACACTTACTCAATTTGTTGTTCCACAAATTATTGAACTGCTTAATAATCACGAAGAACAACAAATTAATGAACATACTATTCATAATGAAATTTAATATGAAGAAATGAAGCTACAGTAAAAGAACCACAATAAATATCATTAAGAAGGTCTCAAAGAGAAAGCATACTAGTTATTTCTGATGACTATGTGGTATATGTACTCAATTTTGAAAATGAATTTAAGAATTAAGAATGACATAGTAACTTTTTCACAAGCCATAAACAGTGAAAATTTTGATAAGTGGTTAGATGCTATGAATGATGAGTTCAAATATAAAGAATATAATGGTGTCTGGGACCTTGTGGAACTACCAGAAGGTTACAAGAGAATTGGTTGTAAGTGGGTCTTGAAGACCAAACCTGATTCTCTTAGTAATTTAGAACATTACAAGGCCAGATTAGTTGCTATAGAATTTTCTAAAAAAGATGGCATTGATTATAAGGAGACTTTCTTACCGGTCTCTAAGAAGGATTATTGTGGCTTTGGTGGCTCATTATGACTTGGAGTTACAATAAATGAATGTGAAATTTATCTTTCTGAATAGGGATTTAGAGAAAGAAGTCTATATAGACCAACTAACAGAGTTCTTAAAGGCTAAAAAGGAACATATAGTATGTAAACTGAAGAAGTTAATATAAAAGACATAAACAAACTTCTCGAAGATGGTATCTTAAGTTTAATGATATTATTGTTTCCTTTAAATTTAAGAAAATAATGTTAATTGATGTATATATCTAAAGATCAGTGGGAGTAATTTTATTTTTCTGATAATATATGTTGGTGATATTTTACTTGTAGTTAATGATCTTGGTTTATTAAGTGAAACTAAGAAATTTCTCTCTAGTCATTTGAAATGAAAGATATAGGTAAGGCAACATTTGTGATACGAATAGAAATATTTCATGATAGATCACAAAGATTATTAGGCTCGTCTCAAAAAGCATATATTAATAAAATGTTAGAAAGATTTAGAATGGACAAGTGTTTAATATCACTAGTTCCAATTTAAAAAGCGGACAAGTTTAGCCTTATGCAATGTGTAAAAAGTGACTTAAAACAGAAGCAAATGTTTGGCCAATGGTGCCAATGTATCTGATAAAGACTAGTTTATATCTAAGATAACTTTATCAGCCTCTCAAATTTTCCTTTCACTAGCATATCAATTCCATATGCATATGTACTTAGGAGCTTAATATATGCTCAAACATGTATAAGACTAGACATAAATTTTGCAGCGGGATGTTGAGAAGATACTAAAGTGTTTTAGGTATGGATCGTTGGAAAACTATAAAGAAAGTTCTAAGATATTGGCAGAGAACTAAAGAACACATGCTTACTTTTAGGAGGTTTGATCACCTTGAGATGGTTGGATACTCAGATTTAGACTTTGTTGGTTGTATAAATACAAGAAAATCTACTTTAGCTACGTTTATATGTTAGTTGGAGGAGCCATCTCATGGACGAGTGTCAAGCAGTTTGTAGTTATTGAATCAACTATAGAAGATGAGTTTGTGGCATACTTTAAGGTTAAATGGCTGCAAAACTTTGTTTTGAGACTTGGGATTATCAACAATATAGCCACGCCGCAGAAAATTTACTATAATAAATTTGCAACAATTTTTTTCTCTAAGAACAAGAAGTATTCCAAGGATGCTAAACACATGAGACTCAAATAGATTACCGTTAGGGAGGAATTTTAGAAATATAGAGTATTAATAGAGCATATTAGTGTTGATCTTATGCTAGCTGATCCTTTGACAAAGAGGTTACCGCATTACATGATTTATGGTCATGTAAAGAATATTAGTATTATTTGTGTTGATGATTATTAGACAATACTATTATGTTGGCTCATATTATATATTTGACATTCTTTGAGCATTAATGAATGCGTTATTTCTGAATTTTCTGATTTCTTCTTTATGTATTTGAGTGTAATGTATGTTGTTAAAAATAGAATTGAATGGTAAACCCAGTATATACTTCCCATTTATAATCATGATTAAGCATAAGGGCTAGTATAATGGTACATAGAAAGGACCAGATTAAATTAATAATGTGTGATCGTCATGATGATTATTAGTCTTATACTTGATTATGATTACTAACGATACCTATATTTATGAATGATGACTATTGTATATTGTAATTGTTTGAATTATTGATTTAATAGGTTGCATAAAATCAAATGAGTCAAGTAGGATAAATGTTAGAAATTTAATCATTTAAGTGACTCATATGTTAAAAAGCTGTTAAAAGATTTAATAATTTATTAAAGGATCTTTGGGCTTTTAGCTCAATGTGATGAGAAATTTTAAAACCGATTAATGGTTAACTATTTTTTTAGTGTATTAAAATTTTGTCTCTGCCTAATAAATTTTGTCTTATTACAAAATATCATCACATACGAAAAGATAGAAAATTTAAGGAAAGAGACATATTAAATAAGAAATAAAATTTAAGTAAAGAGACATATTAAATAAGAAACTTATTGTGAATCGAGTATACATTACTAAACAATGGAGAAAAATAGCATCCGAAAACTTCATCTTTGTATGAGAATAAAATTTTGGATATTAAAAACTTTTTGTGAGTTTTATAATTTCTAGACCCTATTGTATTTATCAAAATTTTGCTTGCATATTTTGATATTCCATGTAACTAGTTCCATGTTATACACGATAAAAAGAACAACATTAGCGTAACAATATATTTATATATAAAATGTTTGTCAATTCAATGAAATGAAATGATCCGATTTCCATTAGAAGGAAAAAAAAAAAGAAGAAGAAAAGATTCCAACAAGTTTTTTTTCCCCTTATAATTATTCTATTTGTCTAACACATCTAGGTCTATGACAACTAGCTGATGTTAGTGAGCATATAGATAATATTAACTATGGTTGGAGTTTCTTAACATGCTTATCTAAACAATATGAAGCATAGACGAGAGAATACTAGATGTCTGGAATAAGCCCAACTTGATAGATTTAGTGTGCTTTTTTATTCCTAACCATAAGACAAGCTTTTGCCTAAGTCCCCTATCTACTATCAAGTTGCTTACTCGCACTTGCAACTGCATAAAGTATGAGACGTTTCGATTGGACAGCTTGATTATGATAACTAATAAGTCCCAACTGAACTGATGACCGGATATTCAGTGGGCTTCATAAATGAGCTCAGACGCAGTTCAAACATATAATGGGCATTAATCAAACTTGTGCCGATGGCTGTCTAAGGCCCAAGCTTCTTATTGATTCAAATCACAAACAGAATAGACAAAGCTTCCATCCAAGTGGCCTATTGCTAATCACTACAAATCACATGCCACCCATCTTCATACTCTAGACCAAAGACGTTTCCCTCATCATGCAGAAAGGTTCCATAATTATGATTCTATGAGTACTGTACTAATTCTATTAGTATATAGAGACAGGACAGCGAAGACAACTTGGCCAGTGTAGTCACACATAAATTTAAGCTACGTGGTCAATACAATATTCTTCACAGTTGCAAATCACATGAATCCCATTGGGCTATTCTAGTTAGACTGCTATGGTTAGGTTGTATATCTTGGACTGTTCTGTCACAAAAGCATTAATAATAACAACCAACAGAATGAAATTGGTCTTTTACTCAAATAACCAAAGTTTGAATCCTGGACCGCATGTCTCGAGGACGGGCCAACCACAGGCTCAGGCAGGTCACATACTCCGAAGCTCATATTTTGCTGCAATAAACGACGCAACAACTCAATGTTAACATCCATATTTAACTTTTCTGCTATCTACATGAAACTTTTAGATGTTGATAGCCCAACCTTGCAATAGGCAATATTTCCACATCCACAAACCAGATGACCATTTGCAACATCTACAGCTTCTGGAGCTCCCCCGCCATCACTTCTCTGTCATGTTATATTTTACAAATTTGATTATGTTCTGGTAATTTTGTAGGAAGAATGAGACATAATTAGGTGTATATACCTTGTAGAAATCAACAGCAACGAAGTTAGCCCACCGTTTATCGGATGCTTCATAACATGTGTTCACCATATCAATCAAGGGGGCAGAGTTATAGTTGCAAGCTTCGGCAAAATTTGGCAAGTCCCTGAAGAAGTTCACCAACACTAGGGACCTCGTTGTTGTATTCATGGCAGGTGATTCTGCGCGGTTTGGACATGAACCAGCTATAGTTCCACCATTCCCATCTGTGATTTTAACTTGCATTACTCTAAATGTATGTGAATTATTAACAAAAAGTATCATCAACATTTAGAGAAATGCAGTGCTCACATTGGTTTTCAACCACATATCTCCAGTTGTAGGCAATTCCTTCTGAAGCCTCCTTTCTGGATTTTGAAGTGAAGACCAGTAAACGCTGATTCTTCTGGACCATATCATCAACTGTTGGCCAATTCCCGCCATTTTTAGGCATCCGAGAGACAGGGAACCAGTATTTCCTCAAGCCAGCAGCATTAAACACTTTAGTCAGGCCATTAGGAGATGTAACATAATCTTCAATGAAAATGGTGACGATTTCTGATGGATTTGCCTCGAGAAATGTTTGAATCTCTTTCAAAACATTGATGACTGGTTGCTGCCATATCGATATTTTAAGTTAATCATTAGTTTAAACAAACAAAAACTGCAAATCTTCACATCTACGACGATCAAATCTGACATTGTTACTTTAACGACAGGATAACTTCATTTCACATGTGATGTGGACATAAAAATTGTTTGCTTTTCACGTGATCTGCAAAACATCCTTTTCAACACTTACAAAAGCTGTGTAGTTGTAGCAATTTCCTCCATAGGAGTGACACAACCAAATGTCATTTTGGAAGTCATACATGTCAAGCATCAGGCCTCTGACTCCATTCTGCAAGTGAAAACCACTTCTCAGTAAAGAACAGGCAAGGCGTTAGAAACTGCTAAATATGATCCAAGTAGTAACCTTACAACTAAGACAACTATTATAATCTCCACTCAAGGAATGTCCAGTCAGTGTCAAGTCTTTTAGTTAATTGATCATCATTAGTAAGATAGTCCTTATGATATTCTTATTATGATTTTTGAACCTTTGTTTATCCCCTCCACCAATATATAGCAGATACCATCCCCCTTACCTATGTTACAGAAGAAAGTTTTGGTAAAGGAGTAATTTTCAATTAGGATTGACTACTTGCGGAATTAAATTATTTAGGTTATGCTAGTGCTGTATCACTGGTGAACATATATATGTTTATATAATTGTTTATGCAGTAAGTGGGGGGATGAGGAATAAAACATCCAGCTTAAACATATATAAACATATATGCAGTAAGTGGGGGTGTGCGTGGACGTTTGTATTCTGCTTAATTTAAAGATGACATCTTGAACTATATACATGTGAACAATGTCAAAAGAAAAGAGAGACAAAAGTTTTCTAATTTCCCAGAGAACACATGGGAACAGAGATTCTAATGATCATAGTCACAATACACCGGCCGCCCACCTTCGTAGACTAAAGCCAGAAGCAGGTAAAGACTAATTCTATCACATTTAGAACAAACAACCAAAGTCATACATCAAAGTATACAATATTTATTTCTTTGTCATGATGAATGCAGTTACATAATACATGTGTAATGTTGTTCTATAAAGACCACATTATTCAACAAAATTAATCAAGAAAACAGTGCACACAGACATTACATTCCAAACATGACCTGTAAACAATTCCCAAGCTGCTACAATGATGAAAGAAAGAAATGCTTGTAAGCCAAGATAAGTCCGAAATGACAAGGACAACCTTGACTTGTTCTTTTATATTCCAGTTGTTTTTATCAATCACAAAGCTTTTTCTTCCTATGGACCTAATAATATACCTAAACAAGCTTGCCCTTTTATTTCTGGAATGATGCTGGGAATAGCTTTCTACTAACGAAGTTACTATAAACCAATATGACTTGACAAAATAAAACAAAAGAACATCAGAGACTTGTATTATGAAAATCCCACTCATGAAGTTTGGTCTTTTTAGAGGCTACTAATGCTGTTAGTTTGTTATTTTCCCAACAATCACTTCTAATTCTCGTGGACACAATCTTCAAGGACCAGTTAAGATTTGATTTTTCTTCTAAGAATGAAAAGGAGAAGGTAGAATTTTTTAAAACCTGAGTGCAAGTACCAGAACTCAGAAGCCTAAGGCCGACAGCACTGCAATTACCTATGGAAATGATCGAATTAAAAAATTAATTTATGAAAGAACATAGCTTACATTGAGCTGATCAGTAATGGTATCTTGCTGGTTTGTAGGAGCAAGAATTATGGCCCCAGTTTGGGACCTCATTCCCAACCTGGCAAAGGAATTGTGGGTTGTGAGCCACGAGTACTTGTTGAAAGGCAAGCCCTTTACCTGTTTTTGAAATCAACCAAACACAAGAACGAAACCAATAAGCCATTACTTTTATAGACAAACACATCACCCCCAATTCAAGAAAAAGAAATATAAGTACAGACCTTTGAGGTCGGGATCACAGGCTTGATTCTGGTGCATCTTGGTCGTATATTCCCATTTGCTACACATGTTTCGCAGTGTAAACCTGAGTCGCAGTTGCTGTCTGCCACGCATGTTTGTCCCTCCTGATCAAAACATGTACAAACAAGTCACTGAATACAACTTAGATACTCAAAACAGGAAGAAGAAGAAGAAGAAATAAAAAGGAACGTGGTTGGAACAAGATCCAAAAACTGAGAAGTCCAGAATGATCCACCTTGAGAGCAGTTGAGAAACTGAGAAGAAATGTTGTTGTTAACAGAAATGAAAGGAAAATTGTCCTCTGCAAGTACAGTATCAGTTAGTTTTCATGAAAAACGAGAGAAAGAGAAAATAGAGATATGAAAAAATGATGCAGCTTGGTGATTTTTGCTTGCCTGCATATGCATTGGTGGTTGGTTTCTGGAGTTACTAATCTACTACAGGACTACGGTTGGGTAGGGTGCGCAGTCTCTATTGTGGTAAGTTACCCAGAGAAAAGAAAAACTTCCCGAACAAAGGAAAAAAGATAAAGCCAAGACATGATATGATATGTGGTTCAGATATCAGAATGTGGTTGTGAATGACAATAGAAAAGGGACATTTGGAGAAAATCGATTCCTGTGAAGGTGCTACCTAATTAATAGGCAACTGCTTGCTGCAGTTGTTATAACACCTATTTTGTTTTACTGAGTCCATGGGAATTGTACATTGGCAAAACAAAGGGGATGATACTTGGTTTTGTAGCCTAGCCATCTTATCTACACTAACTGCACTCCTCAGAACAAGGGCCTACTGCATTTACCCTTCTCCTTTTTAGCATTCATGTCTTTCTTTACTCGTCGTTAGATGCATTAATCAAAGTACTAGAAGAAGAAACATATTCTTCCTTGAAGAAAATAAAAACTCTTTTTGAAAAAACATTTGTTCCTTCTTTGATGTCACTGTCTGGGATCACCATCATTTCTCATCTCAAAATAAAATTCAGCTTCCTTTACTTGGAGAGTTGGATCCCACAAGTCCTGAAATTGCTTTAAGCAACAGAAAGGACCTGCAGGTAATCATTCATCCAAAAAGCCTATTGATGATGTTCATTTACCTTTCTGACCTTGCAGTTTTGGACTTCCTTTCCTACGTTTCGCAGAGTCTTTAGCTTCAAGTCTTTTCTTTTTGTTCGATGACCGTGATTGCATGGCTTTCCACAACTTAACCGTATTCGGAGTACTCACTTTTCTTATTTGGATTAGCATGAGGCTGCCACTCAACTCTAAGGACGTGGCTTGGCTTGGATGTTGTTGTATCTGCCACCCTCTCACTAGATCTGATGCCACGTATTGATTTCAAAGCAGAATAAGTCATGCAAGAGGTGAGAAACCAACCAACCTCGAATTTAATTATGCACCCCACTCGGTTAAGTAGCCCACATGTAGTTCGTGGGCATTATTATGCCAGCATTTTAATAGATTAAAGACTGATAAGTATAATGAATAAATGAGTATATTTATATTTATAATTACTTTATAATTAATATACCTTCTGTTCACATTTCTGTTATCTTTTACATTTTTCTATTAAAAAATCTAAGAGCAAAGAAAGCAAAGAATTCAAATATTTTTTAAACCTCAACCCATTATTTTTAGGAGGACTATACAAAAAGATAATTGGTTTAACAATTAATTTGAGATTCCATAAAAATAGTTTTGTTAGGTAGAATAATAAGTTATGAAAATTGTATCACATTATCATCTATCTCAACTAATAAAATATTCCATTGAAATATATTTTAAGGAACAAATTTAAATATTTTGAGCGTAAAATATAAATCTTATGTTTCCAAATTCTAAAAATCACAAGACTTATGTGATAAAAAATACCACAATCACGCAAAGAACCCAATTTGAAGACATTGTAGAAAAATATAATGAGTTGATTTCTTATATATTGGTGACATAATATAATACCAATCTATTTCTATTAAAGGTTTTGCTCAATATTGTTTATTACATTCTTGTAAGGTGCACTATGTTCTTTATATAAATTTCAAAGGAAAATGTAAAGGATATAGATTTGCATATGCCTGTATACATATTTCTTTTAGATTTATTAGACATACTTAATTACTCAATCATGTGGTCAAACATCTTCTCGTTATCTTTATGAGAGGTCAATCTAAAGAATACATATTTTTACATGACCATGTACTAAACTATATGAAATTAATGTTTGGTTGGACACTGTTAATGTTAGAATTAAATATACAAGAACATAATCACTTAGATCATGTTAACCAGGATCATTTCATATGCATACAAAAAACAAAGAATCACGTACTTGGGTACTTGTTAAAATTTTTACCGGTTAAAGAACTTGTTCTGCCCTTTTCTTTTTCCTTAGAAGGTTGTTTTGTACATCTCTTAAGAAGATGTCTTTATCTTCTTTTGTTTTTCAAATGCTAAACCTTAACTACCTTTGGTAGTTATGTAAAGTAGACTTACCATAATACCCCTTATAGGTGTATTTAATTCATTATCTCCCACTCACACATGATGGGTTTTAATATAATTAAAAAACAAAACAAAACTTTGCAGTGTTCATACTTGTTCAATAACCGGTGTGACCAGCATACGACGAGAGCATATTGTCATATATCTGTTAGGAGTATATGACATCTCGATTAACAAATTGATCCTGGGATTTATGTGTCCTTGAGTAGACATAGTATATATCCTAGGTCATATCTCGCATTTGCATTTTTCTACGATCTCATTTAGTTTCTTGAGTCATGACTGTATTCAAGTTCTCTACTAAAGAAACAATGGCCATCTATGAATACTTTTCATGCGAGTCAATGATCTAAAATAAACGACCTTCCTCTGTTCTCAATTCTCTTTTGAATTAAATTTAATTTGCTTTCCTAGAATTGTTCCATAAGATCGCATCTTCCATGATCTTTTGGTAATAACCTAAAGTAGCAAACCTTAAATTTAATTCTCAAGAATGAGACAAGAGTTATAAGGGTATATGCCGAGGTTCTTTTTAACCTCAAGAGTCTCACACAATGTAAGATGAGATCTAGAGACTTACATTAATCCCTTTTATGGTCAATTTTTGCAAACATGGTACGAGTCATATGCTACGGTATTTACCCACTTCGTTTAACTTGAACATCTTTTATTTAAGAAATACCGTACAGATGATAGTTCAAACATACTTAATGTAACACCCCATACCCGCTGGACCTGAACCCGATATCGACAGTGATATCCGAGTCTGTGCCCCGCGAGGGTGGTGTGCCACATCACTAACAATCAAACAGTCGGTATAATTTTTTTTTGAATCCATAAACATAAAGTACAGAAAATCAGTAACCAAAACGTTCCACTTTATTTTATAACTATTTGAT
>JAOQMS010000180.1:39992223-40057155 GCA_027563885.1 Erythroxylum longipes | reverse complement strand
TCTTGGTTTAATTAGAAACTAATTTCTAATGAAACCCCCTTTTCTAATTTTAACTAAACAACTTAGTTTGTGTAAATGAGAAAACTAATTTCTAATTCTTTATATCATATTTATAAGTCTTTATAGTCATAAGTGGTAAACAGACAAAAACATTAAGTAGTTTTTGTCTTATTATACTTATATTCAATGGTAATACAGTGCACACAAGCTCCCACATTTGGCATTAAAGAAATAACTTTTGAAAACATGAAAGGCCACGTGACTTTAAAAAAATTGTCTTCTATTTGAAACATGAAAGGCCACGTGCCTTTTCAAGAAGAAGTTGTCTTCTTCCTACGTTTCCTTCCCTGTGTCTTGATGTCTGTGTGTTTTTTTTTGTTAAACTTTTCTTTTCTTGCTTTTGAAAATAAAAGCATCTAGAGGGAGAAGAAACGAAAAAAACACAATGTTTTCCTGTTTTCTTGTTGAAGACCATTCATAAAAAAACATACACAAAAAAACAGAAAACTCTCATTTTTCTTCGTTTTCATAAGAACGATGTTTCACTGTGGAAGACCATGCATTTATCACTGTTGAAGACTTTCAACACTCATTTTCCCCAAAAGTCAAGACAGATGCAAAAAAGAAAAAAAATGAAACACTACATATGTTATCAGCAACAAAACCAGAAACATATGATATAGCAAGGAAATCATCAACAGTCAAATGTTAGATTTACGCATGCATATTATATGAACAAAAATTTAACCAGGATCTGATACCAATGTTAGAATTAAATATACAAGAACAAAATCACGTAGATCATGTTAACCAGAATCATTTCATATGCATACAAAAAACAAAGAATCACGTACTTGGATACTTGTTAAAATTTCCACCAGTTAAAGAACTTGTTCTGCCCTTTTCTTTTTCCACAGAAGGTTGTTTTGTACATCTCTTAAGAAGATGTCTTTATCCTCTTTTGTTTTTTAAATGCTACACCTTAACTACCTTTGGTAGTTATGTAAAGTAGACTTACCATAATACGCCTCATGGGCGTATTTAATTCATTAGTTAACAACATGGCCATATGTTTAACTGTGTTTTTATCTCAATTATTCATTTCATCATTTTAAATGACATGAATTGATACACACTTGTATATCAAATTGTGTCCATTTCATTAATTCACAATTTTTAGGATAATGAAGTAATTTTCTTTATCCAAAGTTTCCTTGAGAACTTTCAATAAATCTCCTCCCACATAGTAATATGTACCATCATCTTCCTTCTTCTCTTAGCACTAATTAGAATCCAAGACCAAACAGTATAAATATTTTATAATTCTTTAAATTTTTTGTAACTTAAATGCCTATATAATTATAAAAAGAGAAGTAGATATTGTAAGCAGACTATGTCTCTCCCATCTTCCTCTAGTTTTATAGAATTTTATGTTTTTTTTAATGTATCTAATAGATATGTTAAGACTTTCATTTAAAAATAGTTTATAGGTATTCAGTGTCTTAAAAATGGCTTGCCATGATACTTGATTTGGTGTAATTGACATTTTTGTTTTATCATCAAAGTTCACATAATAAGGATAAAATTGAATTAGATTACCATGTCCTCCACCAGAAGCACAAAAAAAGGTGACAAAGGTAAAAATGAAGGTAATGAGCAAGTATTTTATTAAATTTAATATGACGTTAAATAATTATTATGTTAATCTAAAAGTTAAAATGTAAGTTACGGTGCTTATAGGATATTTGAAAGAAATGGTGGCACTAAGAATGAAGTATGAAATTTGGTGTAGATGAAACTAAATTAAAATAGTTTGGTGATTAATTATTATTATTATTTATTCTAAATACTTTTAATAAGTACTTACAGTATTGTCAAGTAAGATGTTATTTGGAGAAAGTGTTTGAGTTAATGCAAAGCTTTTCCTTAGAGAAAATAAAGTGGGTCATCGATATAGGATTTAGTGAACTTTGAGAGATGAAGAGGTTTAGGGTAAGGAGGGATGTTTGCTATTGCTTGTGTTGTTGATTTGATCTAGATATGGTAATACTAAGAATAAGGGACAATATGGTGGAGCATATTAGTGGCAATAATGTTGCATACATTGTAGGAGTTTCAAATAAAACCAAATGAGTACGTACTAAAGCTATTGAGGCTAAGGTGATTAGGCTTCAAGATGAGTACGAAGTCAACTATGACCATATCATTGTCAAATGCATACTCAAAACTATTAGGGACTCACAGATGAAATTTTTTTGTGAAGTTTTCTTCTACAGTGGGTGTTTTTTTTAACCCTAACATTAATTATGATATCAACACACATATACTAAATACCATAGTCATTTATTGAAGCCTCTAAGTAGCTTAGATGGAGACACTTTGTGTTAAGCCAGTATATAAGAATGTTTACAGGTTTTGCCTAAATGTAGAGGCCAAAGGTGTTTCACATTGCATAGGTGGATGCATATCTGTGTTGATGGTAAGTGATTAGTTATAAAAAATTTTCATTTTATCAATTAATTTATACATTTGTACAAAATGTGTTATTAATTTAAACTCATAGTAATTTTTTGCATATATTTTATCTTGATTGACTACACAAGAATTAACACTTCAAATGGAAAAAGATGATCCATATTATAACTTGGGAGAGATCATTGTTGATGAGGCATTAGATGCTGATAGAGTCTCGAGCAAAAGTATAGGAAGTTAAAGATATTATCGTTATTGGAAATTTATGGTAACATTTGAATATAGTATTTGTAAAGAGTGTAATTAATTAATATGTGATATTATTTTAGAGTTTAAGAGTTAATTACAATAAGGATCACTCATTGAAGCATCATAGTACTAGAAAATAGTAAGGACAATAAGTATAGCTATATAGGAAGTGAGGGACGTAAAGTTAATGAGTAAGTAAGTTAGTAATGAGTAAGTAAGTTATTTGATCACTGCCCTTAGCTGATATTTGTTCTGTACATGAATAGGCGTTCATAATTTAGTTTAATGTTAGGAAGAGAAGATGTTAAAGAGGTAGAGAATGTCTTGAGGCATAAAGATATGTCAATAAGGGAGAAAAATAGTGATGAGGCTGTCCAGAGGCAAGTGGAGGCAGCAATGAAGAAAGTTAATGAAACATTGGTTCTAAGGTGTGAGGAGATGTCAATGATGGACTCAAAAAAAGATAATGCATTGAGGTATAAGGAGATGTGAATGAGGGCAAAGTATAAGGAAGAAGGTTTGGACCGATCATAATAGCCCACAAGTGAGAAGAAGATTAAGATGAAGTATAAAAAAGGTATTTATTGAATAATCCTTTATTATATTTGAGTTATATTTTTTGTGAAATTTGAAATTGTACTTACAATGTAGGCAATCAAAGGTTCAAAGGTGAGCAAGATGATTTATCCAAGTAAAGATTTGGTTCCTTTTGGGGAAAATTCCACATGTCACAAAAGATGTTCAACTTCTGAGTCTATGTATCTCAAGTTCCTCCGAAGAGAACTTCATCTAGAAATAAGGTAATATGATAATTATAGTACTATAAACTTAATGTTGATGCACATGATTATGAATATTATTTAACATCTAAAAAATGATAGTTAAAACGTTTATTCAAGTTTATAGATAGTGATGTTGTGGTAATAAGATAGATATGGTAGATAAATTTGAGTTTACTTTATAATATTTTGTTTCTTTATGTATATCTTATAGTATAAATACCTGATAGTTTGTAAACTAGTTTTCATCCATTTTATTTCTTTTGAGTGTGACTTTTAAAGTTCCTCGAGGGACATATATAATGGACATAATGTTTATGATATGTGTTTAATTGTTGATACATTTAATCATTTACTTAGCGATTAATGATACAAAAATGCTTAAAATACTCACTTTAATTCATCTATGATTTTAGGTATAATTTGGAAGCAAAGAAATTAAAGTGAGTTGAAAACACTATATTTAGATCATTTTTCAAAGATTAATTTTAACTTCTTGGAGCAAGAAGAATAAAATTAAAAGAAAAGAAAATTAAGATGATGAAGCAAAACGACAGCAGGCAGGAGCAAGCCAAAACCACATCTACTGAAACGCAAAGGGGGTTTTGAAAGAGTTGAATAGTATGTGTGGACTGAAAACCATTGAATTAAATCATCACATCAAGCTACAGTGAAAGAGAATAGTAAGCTGCTAGGAAGAGAGAAGAGTTGCAACTTGGAAGGCTAGAGAATAAAAAAAAAACAGTGGCGTGAAACAAGAAACAGAGACAGGCGTGAACAGTAGCTTGGGCCTTTAATCTTTATTCGTCACATCAGCTACACAGTAATGTGGGAATGAACCAAAAGAGAGGGAGGCGCATATAAGGGGGTCTTTAGCTAGGGTATTTTTGTGGGGCTGAAGCTTTTTCTGGGAGAGATCTATGGAAAACTAAGTTCCTGACATCAGTTTAGAGGTGATATCAACACCGACGATCCAGGTTAAGCATTTCTTTTATTGTTTCTTTTTCTCCTTAGGAATTGATTATGTTTTCTTGCGTTTATTAGATTGGGTATTGAATGATGATAAGTTTAATGCTCTATTGAATCGTTTTTCATGAAAACCCATTGCTAGAATTGAATGCAATATGTAATCGTTGTATTCCCGATTCATATGTAGCAACTAATGGTTTTGAATCATTAGAGATAATATAACATAGGTTAAATAATCTAAGCTTATGTGATTATTACCTAAATTGGTCTATTATTTTGATTCGTAAGGTGGTTGTCCGGACAAACTTAGAGAACTTATTCTAAGTTTTCCAATAGCTAGGGTTAATTAACGAGCGTTTTGTAATTAACTAGGATTTAAGGAAAAATTGGGATTAACTGAGCTTGTTGTTAATCTACGACCGATAGTTGCTAAGAGAGATAAAAGAACAACAAATCAATTAATTATACTTAATTAGGGTGTAGGCCGAGATTGAACCACAGAACTAGATCCCTACCGAATTCTCTAATTTTATTATTTTTTGTATGTTTTATTTAAATTGTTTTCACTATATTTATTTTGTTTTGTTTTCTTATTAAATCCAAAACCCCGCTTTACCTAAACATCAATTAATTTTATTTCATAAGCTAACCGAACACTCCTTGTAGGATCAACCTAGACTCACCACTGCTACAGTAGTAGTCTAGTTATTTTATTTTAACTAGCGTTATGACGCGCCGGTCAGTTTACATTGAGTAATCATGTCTTATAATGTTTGATTGTTAAAAAAGGGAATAAATGTTGTTTGGAACTTGAATTTCATCTTGTAACATTATTAGGCAGACATAAAGCCATTGTTGGACAAAAAATTGACAAATCCTTTCCATCTATTGATTTCTTATGTATTATTTCCATGTATGCAAGGAATGTGGGCAAATATTAAGATATTGACATCAATATAGCCTTGGTTAGCTTGGTAAATGTATGTTTTATGTTTACCTTTGCATTGATGCATGATTTAATGGTTTAGATAATGTATTAGTGCTGAATATTTTTATACTCGTAGCTTTTCATCCATGTACTTCTAAATAAGCAATGGGGGTTATTGTTATATTTTAATGCAAATAATAAAAATAATGATCTTTAGCTCCAATACTAGTCAGGATGTTATCAAGAAGAAGTTGTATAGAGTATTAATGGGTTGCAACATATTTTTTGTACTATACGTGAAAATAAAAATTCCATTTTATTATACCTAACATAATAATATATTGAGGTAAGGTTATAGATGCTTCTCTTTTAGAAGGCCTTATTTGTATTCCAGTCTTAAATTTGATGAAGAAGTTTTGTGGTCCACATTTCCTATCTCACATGCTAAAGAATTCCCAAGGTAACATAAAAAGTAAAAAAATATTATGTCTATTTATTCTTTAATGTATTACTGATTTTCCCTACTATACATTGTCATTAAGTTCAATTATATAGGTAGATTAACAATTTGATTTTAAATTTTTATTAATGAACAAAGTGACTATTATGTGATTATTGTGTCTTGGAATTTTTGTACATGGATTCACATTCTAGATCATCAATTATGGTTGGATCATATTAATACATTGTATGCACCCTAGAATATTTGTTATCTTTAGTTCATGTTTATATATTGTTGCTTATGTATATGACTTGCAATAGAAGGAGTCAGTCGAGATTTAAAAGCACCTATATAATAGGTTAGTGTAAATGATTTCAATTCTTTGTGCAATTTATGCTTGCCTCTTACAACCAAACTTCAAATAAAACACAACTAAACTTACTAAATTTGTTATTGTATATTTATATATTAGCATATTTCATTTAATATAACCTTAGTTTTCAATGATGAATTTGAAAACAACTTCTCTACTAGTTAGGGGTAAGGCCACATACTATTGAACCTTCTTAAATCTTGCGTGCCAGCGGGATTTTTATTAGGTGTTGTTGTTATTGTTAGTTTTTATTGATGAAGTTGTTATGAATTAGGGATACAAATAAAGCATATTCGAGTCAAATGCATTAAAAGGTTAAAGACAAGTCATGTATGCTAGCAGGGACATAATTTTCCAATATAACTGACAATAAAAAGCAAGAAATTTATTCAATAGAGATGATAAGGTCTAAAATTTGAACACCAATAGTGACTTTTTTACTTACTTAATACAAACTTAAACATTTGTAAACTCTATCAAAGTAATAAATTTTGTCAACAGTGACCAATAACCATCATCACTTTAAAATTAAGGAAAAATGGAATTAACATGAGCAGAATATATTGGATTTGGATAAATCTATCTTGAGGTTTTATGATATATGCCTTTAATATATAGTGGAGTGTGAAACGAGAGAAAACCTTAAGATTAGTGAGGATAATGGTTTTCTAAATTAGGTGAAATTGGTTCCAAATCATTTTAATTTTTGGTGAAAATTTTGTGTAAAAAATAAGAGATAAACCATTGACCAACCAAAGTAGGGGTAATGGAGAAATAAAAAAGGGTTCAACCAATGAAGGGCAAGCATCATAGTATTCAGAACACCCTATGCTTCATTTCAACAATAGACATCACTTAAATCTTAAAAAAAAATAGTGACTTTGAACTAACATCATTATCCAACCCTTGTATAAATACATTTACTTGTGGAATTTATGGATATGGTTGACAATTTGAGGTCTACCTTTTTTTTAAAGATATATGAAGATGCATATATTGAATCAATACTCAAATTTTTAACAAATTTCTAATTTAATGGAGATGTTGGAATGGTAGATCCCAATGCCATTAGGTTTCAAATAGGTGGTGTATATTTTATGATGTGAGTAGAGGAATTTGGTATGAAATGTGGGCTCTATCATCAAGAACATTTGGAAAGATTTACATATCAATTTTCTATAATTGATTTCCCTAACAATGTATATACATCTTAGGAGTTCCGATACAAAATCTCCTATGAGAGCCATAATTATAATCCTATAGAAACTAAGTTCTCTTATATTAAATTGCCAATGTTATGATTTTCACATCACATAGTTATCTACACAATGTTTAGAAGGCAAGAGAGTAAAAGTCGGTGACTTTACATTATTTATTCTATTTTTTATGTTTTGTTAAGTATCACTATTATAATTTAACATTTTTTATAAGATATTTAGATATAATGGTAATGAGAAAGAATAGCATAATATATGTAGGGTCTTACATTACGCAAATAGTAAAGAATCTAAGGGTTTTTGATATCATTCCTTATAAGAGAATCGTATTTATAATGCTTGAACTTAATATTGAAGGTATGGGATGTATAAGGATTGATAAGATGGTTAAGGGAGAATATGTTAAATTTTTTTTTGAATATGTTGAGGTTAATACTGATGACCAAAGGTTAGAACATAATATTCATAGGACCATTGGTCAACTAGCACATCACTATGAGGTAAAGGTGTCAACAAACGTGAATATTTATTAGTAATCTATTCAAATACTTTTAGAGGACATTCAACAAGACTAGAGGAGAATCTTTTCAAAGTTGGAAAAAACAATCATTTAAAAGATCTAAGAATTGTAGGAGGATTAAGAAGTCCAAGTGGAATTGATAAAACATAATATCAGAGATGTTCTCCCATATTAGATATGAGCCACCACTAATGCCTTTCTTTTTGATATGAATGATACCATGATGAACAAGGGACTAATCCTCCTAAGTGTAAGCTTAAAAAATGATTATTCTAGAAATTAATTATCTCTCTTTATTAGCAGTAGTTATTTTAGTTACTACTTTGTTATAACTTATTATTTATCATTAGATGACTTCGCTATTTATATTAGTTGTTAAGTTATAAAATCAAATTTTCTTTTAGTTTTCCTTTTATTAGTTATATATAAAGAGCCTTGGAGCATATGAGAAAGTTAGTTTAATAAAACTCCATTTTCCTTCTCTAAGTTTTGCTTAAACATGACCTCCATTTTAGTAATGATGGTTCTACTTTAAAACTTGTTCAATAATGATAATATGTGTTTGTTTTCATGTTTGATTTTGCATAGTTTATATTATGGATTTCAATTTATAAGAATAATGTGATAATTTCATTTGCATTACTACAATAAAACAAGATTTGAGTTAATTGAATAGTCGTGTGGTCACTTTAATCAGTAATAAATTTACACGTGGCAAACATCAAAATAACCTTCAATTTTAACAAATATAATATTGTGTGAGAAGCTTGGTATTGGGAGATTAATTATATTCTAAAAATTATGACATTAGAGACTCAATTACTTAAAATAACCTTGTTAGATTGTGTAAAGCCTTGTATGGTAGATCATCCAACAATAAAGTATTTAATTTGTTATAATCTCCATAATTCTATGAAAGACAAGGATCAAGTTTTCTTAATAGTTTTTTTAGTTCTTTTTTAAAAAATGCTTAATAGTGGTGTGATCCATATTAGTACAGTAAAATTGATCCTAAAATAAATAAACAATCAATCTCCAACAACACAAAGTATATATATATTTGAAACAGATGAATAAAAATATTCTACTTTTAAATTTATTTATTAAACTTACCCAACAAAATAACAAATTTTCTTTTGAGTTTCCAAAAAGAAAATCGATTAATATGTTTAAATTTATCCTACACCTATTAGACATATATTTTAGATTATTGGATATTGGATGTAAAAGAGTGCTGAATAAATTGTATAATTATTCCTTATAAGTAAAATTTAAACAACATAAACTTTATATATGAGAAGATGGTCTTCATCACTTAACTTTGTTCTTGATAACTAGACACCAAGATTACATCTCTCGAAGAAAAACTTAATGAAATCATTAAAGAAGGGCCTTTTGTAAACTAAAGAAAAGAAATAGAGATGCATTAAAATCATTTATAATATCTTAGAAGATTTTGAAATCTCCTTGCATCCATGTATAGATATTTAGTTAATTCCTTGAGACAACTATATCATACTGATGGGTAGGAGAATATGGTATAATATTAGTAAGAAATGACATAAGAATGTCATTGATGTCAAGTATGAGCTTTTTATTAATTGATATTTTCATTTTGTCTATTATATGATACGAATCCCATTAATAACTTTTATTCTCCTTATACTCTTCTTTATTGTTTTAGACTGTTGAACACCAAAATCGCTGAATGCTCTCATTCACCTCATCCTCTTTATTAGTGTTTGTAACTATCTAATGTAATTAGAAAATGTAATGATCCAAAATTTTGTTAAATTACTCATAATGCACCAATAAAGAGAAAAGCCTATAAAAGTCTAAGTTGAGCTTAAGAAAGCCATTTTTTTTATATAAAAAAAAGCGTTCCAGATGTCTTGCAGTTAATTAAAATAGGATTCACAAGCACAACCTTCCCAAAACTCAAGGCTTCTTACAAGGAAAAAGCACTCATATGGTCAACATTTTAAGTGCATTTTCACTGTATGCAATTATCTTTAAAGTTTCCTCATCTAAGGCTAGCAAACATCTAAAAGGTTAAATGAACTTGCCTTTTTGAATGTGATGAAGATAAGTTGTGGTCGCTTTGTCAGACTTAGACTATTGATCTTTACCAACTGAACTAGTGATTCATACCAAGCTTAAGTAGTCAAATGAACTACCTGAATTTTCAAAAATCATCACAAAACTTTGCATCCACAGTGCGCTCAGCAGTAGTTCCAGCATTGAGTTTTGATCTCCCAAAATTGCTAGATGAATTCCCAATAGCATTGCTATTGGAAGAAATCATCCCCTTCTAGAAAATAAAAGAAACAATTGCTAGAAAATGACTCAAGTAACATCAAACCCATTTTTTGTAATCTATTTTGGGTTGCATAGATTACACATATTTTTCAAAGTATCCATTGAAAAAGTTGCCATTGTTAGCATAAAACACATACTAGGTGTTGCCTTGTTGAATTGACGAAGAAGGCCAATTACCAGCTTCAAATTTAGTCTCTTAGAGTTGGCGAGGCTTCTAAGTAGTTTATTAAAAAGAAGAGAAAGAAGAGAATAAAAGATTGGAAACAAGTTTTAGTAGACAAACGAGTTATGTAGATCCAAAGAGGAAAGATGTGAGATTCTAAGTAGGTGACATGGCATTTTTGAAAATATCACCAATGAAAGGAGTGACAAGGTTTGGTAAGAAAGGTAAAATAGCTCCAAGGTACATTGGTCCATTTGAGATTAAATCTAGAGTGGGTGAAGTGGCATATAAGTTGGTGTTACTGCTTAACCTATCTAGAGTTCATCCTGTATTTTATGTGTCGACGTTGAGAAAGTATATTTTGGATCCTCCTCATATCCTTCAGCCATGTAATGTGGAGATTGATGGCGATTTAACATATGAAGAACAACTTGATGCCATAGTTGATTATCATATTTGTCAGCTGAGATCAAGAGAAATACCAATGGTGAAAGTGTTATCGAGTAATCATACGATGGATGACTGTACGTGGGAGACGGAGCTGGATATGCAGAGTCAATACTCGCATCTATTTTAATAATGAGGTGAGATTTAAAATTCGAGGATGAATTTTTTTATAAGGGGGAGATAAGGTAATGATCCAATTTTTGTTAAATTACTCATATTGTACCAATGAAGAGAAAAGCTTATAAAAGTATAAAATTAAGCTTAAGAAAGCTTAAGTTCATTTCTCTCTTAAACTCTTTTCCCTATAAGTTACTATTCACTCCCAACTTTTGACACTCATAACTTTACTGTCTGACCACCATTTCTATCAACCTAGGGCTCTATGAAGTCCCTCAAGACATTCTACAAAACCCATAAACTTGTTTCCTAAAAAAACAATCGGATTTAGAGGAATCACGATTAGAAGTTTCGGTTCATTTAGGTAATTCACCAATCTCCTTTTTTTAGTCATTTTTTGGTGCAAATAACACCACCATCATGTCTAACGGCCCTAAAAATGTAGGAAAGGAGGGAAATTCAATATCAATTGGCCCATTTTGTCGGTGAACGGAAATAGGTCACCTTTAAGCTTTAAACCTATGATTCTCACAAACCGGGAGGAGTTTCGACCTGAGACCAGTGCCATTGGATTCCTGAAGGTAAGCTCGTCATTTCTAGGTAGGTGATGAAAGATCACTGCCCTTTTAGCGCAAACACGTGTACCCCACGCTCCGGTGACAGTGGTAATTTTTCAACCAACCCAGGAATAGTCAAAATTAATTTTAAAAATTCCTAAATATTATGCAAATCAATTTTCATAAAAGAAATGTATTGAAATTCTTTATAGTTTGTGAGATAAAAAGTTAAAAAGGGTTGTGTTCTTATAGAATTGCATGAAGTTGATTAAATTCAAATTTTCTTGATTAGAATTGAGAATATCTTGATGTATTGAGTATAAATGAGGGTGTATGGCTTAGAAATTGGTATACTTGAATTATGATTGGATTTATTATAAATTTTTGTGATGTAAATGTAGACTCAAATGAGCATGGACATATAGTTTGTAGGCCCAAATTGAGTTGTGATTACTGGTGATCACAGAAGTGTCTTTTCATTGCGAGAATTAACTTTCTTTCAGAAGGGGTATGTCTGTTTTATAGGGAAAATTGTAACAAAATTTTCAGTAGACTCCTTGTAAAACGTGACATCGTCGTTTTTAAATAGAAAATAAAGTTTTTTTTATATTAAGTCATGGTCTTATCCTCAGAGTGTCTAAAATTTATTTAGGTTTTAAATCCAAAGGTCATTATGAATTTTCTTTCTATAAATCAATCAAAAGCTAAACCTTCCACTTCAAGACACTAGGTTCGGCACGAAAGAATGCATTCTACCTATGATTTAATATTCATAGTTATGAACATGCATTAGAATTTCATATTCATCATGGAAATCACCATCATTTTCATATGCACGTTTGACATTCATATGTATGGATTGACATATGTATACATATTTTTGTTGTGCAATGTTGTTCTTGTCTTGTTATGTGATAATGTGGAGGATTGATTTAGTATGAGTTACCTAGTGGGTGTCACTAGGCTGTGTGCACAATGAGTCTATTGGTCGGTATAGATTTGGGCTAGTATTGGGTCTATTGATTGAGATATGACGCAGTTGAGGCGGTTCGATTGAGCTTGCTCTCGGATGCCAACCGATATATGGTAAATAAAAAGTAGCATGATTGTGGCAGTTCAATTGAACTTGCTCTCGTATGGCAATCATATCTTAATGAGACTGTAGTGGTTCGGTTGAGTGTGGCTCTCGGATGATAGTCCACTACATTGGACCAAATGACGGGTCTATAGGTAAGGGGTCTATCATAGGGTAATTCGTCAGTCCTCCACTATTATTTATAATTGTGATGATTATGTGACATGATATTGTTATAGGAAATGCATGTATGTTTATGAAAAAGTCATTATGTTATAAAATTGCATTACGGATGTAATACGTTATAAATATATACATATATATGTATCATTTGAAATCCTTCGGAGAGCAAAACATAACCATAATATTAGTTCACTCAGCAAGGTCTGACTCCCCTCAACTATTTTTCAAGATCTTCTTTTTAGATCTCTTTTAACAAAGTACTTCATCAATCTTCTTCCTCGCCGGTGACTTGATGTATTTTTGTTAGTGACCTTTGACTCTAGAGCCATAGTAGTCTTGTATGTGTTAGATTTTCCCTTGTATTAACTATCTCAATGTTGTAGCAAATTGAGGATTGTATATTGTTAGAACTATTTGATCATTACAATTATAGGTTTGATCATTTTGAAATTTTATCTTTATTATGGATATAGGAATTTGGCGATATTTTAGACTTGCTAAAGATCCAGTAAACCTTGAGTTTACTGCTCCTTTGGCGCGGGTCACGGTCCAAGGTTGAGGTCGTGACAGAAAAATTACTTACTCTCATCTTCCTCTTCATAGTAGTTTCTGAATTTTTCAAATTAACATTGCTAACATTCCTTCATTCCCTCCATCTATTTGAAGGTTATCTAGAAGCTTTCCCTTCTTTGGAAATAAACCTTTATGTTGGATTATCTCCGTCGACATTTACATGGACATAATTGATTTATATTCTTCTAAAAACTACCTTTGAGGCATTACCAGTACAACAATTCCCTATTCAATAGTGCTACAGTCGACGATTGATCATCTTATAAAAATAGGCAAAATTTTTTCCAAAAAAGATAATTGGTAAGTTTAACATATTTTTCGTGGTTAAAATAAGAAAAGAATACGTTACCTCACAAATATAATTTCCACTCTTTAAAAAATTCTAGAGTATGAGCAGTAAATGGATGATTCACTAAAATTTTTTCAATTTAATATGGAAATAAATAAAGGTAAGAAATTAAAATTTTATATGAACACAGTTAAAACTACATAGTCGTGTATATGATAGGTACTTTTAGACATGGTAAACTACCCTCCCATGTGTACATCATAGGAATTTTTGGACACGATTAACTACTACGTGTTCGTGTGATCAATCGTGTTTGTGTTAGAGAATCCATAAATGACTAATCATTATTATGTTAGTCACACGGGTGTGTAGCCAACAGTATACGTGATAGGTATTGCTCGACATCGTTAACTATATGCCCATTTAGTTAACAGTTAACTATGTTTGTGTTAGTGAATCATTGATGACCAATTAAAAGCATATAGTTAGTCATATAGGCATGTACCCAATAGTGTACGTCATATGTATTATTAGACATGGTTAATTACACGCCAGTATGGTCAACTATTTTCGCATTATGGAATCCATGAATGACAATACTGGCATTCAATTTTGAAAATATGATGTCTCAATGGATATCGTACCCTATATCCAAATATACAATACCATCCTAAATAGTTTTAACATGATATATGAATATTAAGGTTCAAACATGCTGTAAGTATTACTTAATGAATTGTCCTAATATGCTGCGAGCATGCACATACCAACCCATCAAAGTACGTTATCTATCCAATTTTTTGTGAAAAAACGATTTATGATCAAGTATTAGTCAATAATATATATCCTTCTCTTATGAACAATAGAAATTTAATGTCTTAAAACATGGTTTATCAAGGTTAATGTGTTGTTAATTAACAGCCATGTTTTCATTAAATTAAAGAAGTTCGGGCCAATCAGTAAATGAATGACATTAAATTATGATTATAGAACATTTAATTGTTAAAAAATAGCTAGTTTTTAGGAAACAATTGCTAGGAAATTACACCATAAAATACCATCATCCCAACAACCTCACATAACCTAAAATGGTAGTTAACTAAAATATAAACTCCACAACTTGTTTTTTTATAGTGCTTCGTTTTTCTTCCTTATCCCCGTCGTCACTAATGATGACCAATTCAACCTTTTACCTTCTTATTAACATGTTATCCTCAGTCAATGCACATCTTTTATTCTTTCTAGATGTGCCTGTAATGGACATATTATTCAAGGTTACATCTAGACCAACAACCTAAAATAATATAATCATAAAAAAATAATTGATGAGGAGAAATGATTAATAATCATTAATAATTCATAACATACTGGATCCATATCTGTGTTTCTAGATAATGGACATGCTATGTCAGTAAAATGATACGAGCATTAACTATATAAATCTACATCGATCCTTAAAAGAGGAAGGAAAGTGAAAATCCTGAAGTTTAGACTAATTAAACTTTTCGAACTTTAAAGTCAAAGGCATTTGATTGACTCCCATTGAAGAAAGGGAAAGTAAAATTGAAATAACTATGATTTATATTAATAAATGTTCTCTCTATATTGTATCATCTTTATTTATTTATATTTTCAAAATTTGGAGTTTTAATTAGTATTGTAAATTTGAATAAAGATTTGAATTTAAACTATAAATTACTCCTTTAAATTATTAATCTTATTTTTAATGGTATCGTTAATTTCATGAATTTATCCCTAAGTTTGTTGGTCAAATTTTGTAGTTTATCTTTTTTTTACAGTTCCAATCCTATGAAAAGATTGGTTATATCTTAAAAAACATTAGGAACTTTTGTGGGATAAATAGGATGCCTCTCCATAAAATGGACATCTTTATTATTATTATTATCATCATCGTCATCATCATCATCATCATCATCATAGTTATTATTGTTGTTGTTGTTATTGTTATTATTGTTCTTCTTCTTCTTCTTCTTCTTATTATTATTATTAGTTGTTGTTGTTGTTATCGATATTGTTATTAATATTTTTCAATTATATTTGTATTTTTAAAATTATTAGAATAATATAAGTACAATGTAAATTTTGATCTTTAATTTTTTTATCAAAATCTAAAATTTACTTAAATGTTTTGCGGTAGTGAAATATGTATTGTCAAAATCATTTAAATTGACCATAAAATAAGTAGAATCATTATGAAAATCATTTTAATTAACTTGTCATTGGTTATAGCACTACAACAAACAGGACATTTAGTGACAAAATTTAACGTCGTAAATACTCATGTGCGACGAAAACATATTGTCGCTAAATCCTAGTAGCAAAACAACATCCGCGACGTTTTCTTAAAGTCATCGCTAAAAAGTGCTTTTGACACAAACAATTCATCGCTAAAAAGTATAACCGACGTTAATAAAAAACGTTGTATATAGTTATGTGTTATGTTTATGTTTTGTAGATAAAACTTTTTAGCGACGAAATCCTATTCATAGGTAATTTTTTTAGTGACGATTTTATTTTAGTAGTAGAATAGTTTTAGCTACTAAGTTCTTGTTGTAGAGAAACATTTTTAGTGACGGTTCGTAAACGTAGGTAAAAATTTTTTGTGACAAATTAGGTTTTGGTAACTAATAGATTTTTCTGATGATTTTGTTTTGGTAGCAAAATACTTTTAGCTACTATTATGTTTGTTGTAGCGAAAATTTTTTAGCAACGTTCTGTTGACGTAACTAATGACCTTTTGTGACAAATTTTTTTGGTAGCTAATAGTAACAATTATAAATACTATTATAATTGTTAAAAACGAATTAATTTAAATTTATTACAATTTTAAGACTTTTGTGACGAATTTGTTTTAGTAGCTAATATTATTTAGTAAAAAAAATAATTTTGAATTCAATTATTATTATAATTATTAAAAATGAATTTATTACAAATTTTAAGACAATTTGAAATATTAATATTATTCATTTTATAATTAATGTTAGAGACATAATTTTTTGAATAATAATAAATTGAAATAAAATAAAATATAAAATGTAATGCATTTTATATAAAAAATATTTACACTTCATTTACAAACTAAAAGTCTTCATTTGAGTCACTGCTACTAACATATGCAGAACCTAGTATCTGTTTAACCAATTTTTTAAGCTTGTTAACTTCTTTAATATTACGATCTAACTTAGTCTTCAGTGTTTTGTTCTCCTCTTGAAGCGCCGTCAACAATGCTGGTCAGGACGAAGAGACACCAACAGGCTTAGGGTTATACCCAGACTCTTGATATAGCTCGATCGTGTATTAAGGATATTGTTGCAAATTTCATGGACATTGGCTGATTTCCCTCACCCAATGATGTCTGCAACAACTCCAGCATCTTGTCCTACAATATAAAGCAGAAAATCGAGTTAACTAAAAAATAATTACTTAATATTACATAGAAAAATAAATTGTAATATTAATTTATTTATACTTATATAATTGCTTTGTGCCTCTTCAGACGTCCAGCCTTGACTTTCCTTGTAGTGTGTGTGCTTGTAAAGTGTAATATTATCATACTCTTGCCTTTGGAGTTTTGTTTGATCCTATAATATGAATTTAAAAAATTATAACCAATTAGAATTTATTGTATTCAAAAATAGAATAATAAATTGAAAACGTTACACTTACATATTCTTGTCATACGACTACAAATGACCTGGACCCGGTGTTATGAGGAGTCTTCATTTTTGTTTTGTTGGCCTTGGCTTTCTCACGCTTTTCCTAAATTAAGAGAAGTAGTTATGAGATGTTTCAACATAATTAATGGAAGGAAATATGGAAAGAAAACTAATTACCTAAACCTTTGCTGAAGCGTAATAATCACACATTTTATTCCAATTTTCTTCAGTCACCCGTTCCAGAACATGTCTCCTTGCCTCTTCAATGGAAGGGAAAGACTGATAATATTTATGAAGTCGATATCGATGATCCTTCACCCTTTATTTCAACAGTGAACTAACACTGCTTAAAACCCCAAGCGTATCGATATCAATGATATTGAGCTTCATTTATGAAAACACGTATTAGATAAGTTATTATTTTAGTGAAGTAAAATTACAATACATATAATGAAATTATTTGAAAAATTATCGAAACTTTATCCAAAGCATTTTGCAGCAAGTTGTCTTCCTTCAACTGCCTAACATGCTAAAGGCAAGACAAGTCATTCCTCACAACAACGCCCAACTCACTAGCCAATTTTACAGGTTGGATCTTATCCACTAAGCGCCCTTGCGTGGGGTCAATCGTCACTGACAACTTGGTATTCATTGCAACATTCATCCGTTGCAACTCAGTTCCTTTTGTCTTACCTCTACCTCGTTTTCTGAGGCCAGTATTAGAACCTGAAAAAAAAACATAATGATAAAAACACACTAAACATGTAATGAGAGCATAAATGTAAATATGTTTGGTTATCAAGAACAAACTTGAAGATCCTTAATGACTACTAGATGGTGTTGGTAAAGGTTGTTGTTTCTGACTTTCCTCATGCGATGATGCAATTGCTGGTTGTTCCGAGGGAGGAACTTCATCTCTCGTTACCACCCTCTTTCCTTTGTTTCGACCAGGTGCCATTATAATGAACCTTTACCGACTCTCATGTTACTTGGAATCCAAATAAATAATTATCATTGTCAGTTAGCAAGTTAATCAACTGAACTCACCTTTAAAGTTTATTTATTGTTGTATCTGTAATAATTTGTCAAACAACATATCCACTACTTAGGGGTCAAGTTGCGTACTATTGAATGTCGACTATTATTGTTCTAGTTCTACGAGTGTATGAATTAGGTAACTTCTAATTCAAAGTTCGTACTACTCCATATATCATATTATTATATTGATAAAATTATTTAAAGTTTTTATTACTAATTTCTGAAATGTTAGTAAATACTAATGATTAATTAATACTACTGTTTGACACTTAAAAATATGTTGTGAGTTTTTTTTAATAATACGTTGTAAACATTCAAAACAAATCTCCAATAAAACATATCTTAACTATGATAGATTATAAAAATGTTAGTTTAATAATTTATGAAAATGTTAATCATTTGGTGACAATTTCTAAAATCGTCACCAAATGTACACATTTAGCAACGTTTTCTATAAATCGTCACTGAATATGCAAAATTTGGTGACGATTTCCAACAATCGTCACTGAATGTTTGACATTTAGTAACGATGAAAACAAATCGTCGCTGAATGTATAAGATTTTACGATGAAAGAAGACTTTAGTCACCAAATATTGACCTTTTGGTGACACTTCATAATATCGTCGCAAAATATATAACCTTTAGTGATGATTTAATAGATTCGTCTCCAAATGTTAGAAAAGTTATGGTGGCGTCTTTAGACTTCATCGCGATTGCATTATTTTGCGACGAATATCAGAAATCGTCATAGATTGTGCACGATTTGGCGATGAAGTTCTATGTACATTGCTAAAGGTCTTCCCTTGTGTGACGATTTGTGGTTTCATCACTAAATGGTAAGTTTTAGTGACAAATACTTTTAAATGTCGCAAAATGGTGTCTTTTGGTGATAATGTGGTTTCGCTGCCAAACAAATCATCGGGAAAGGCTGTCTTTATTGTAGTGTGGTTAGAAATTAGAGCATCCACGAATAGATAATGGATATGCATATAGGCATGTAGCTACACACCCATGTGGAAAATTATGCTACGTTGTACTTACAAAGTTCTAGTATTCAAGACCTTATTATTGGATGTGTTTTAGATGTGTACGTGATACCATTCATCAATTAATTATCATAACAATTTCACACCCATGCAATTTTCAACGTTATATGACTAAATTGGAAATTAAGATATCCTTAGTCCGTGTTATAACATTGGAACAGTACTGTGGGACTATATAGATGTATGTAATTATCAAATGTATTACCTATAAATTGAATGGTAAGCAATTTTTTGACTATGAAAATTTCACAAAAATTAGAATTTCCTATGATTAAGTTAATTAAATAATGATGAAATAATGAAAATGATTATATTGATTAATTAACGAAGATACTTAAAAAAACATGTGGGCACCATCTAAAGAACAAGTTCACTAAATTGACTCGATTTGAGAATTTCATTTGAAATATTACTTGTTGTTAATGAAAATTCTCATTGTGATGATTGTATGAGTGATCTTTTAGCTTCAAATTTCTAAAGTATCTCATAAAGGGATTGTTATGTTTTGACATAACTTGTAACTTACCACAGTCAAAGATAGTTCTTTTGGTAGTTATTGGAAATATGGATGTAATTTAGTGATCAATATGAGATTAATCACCTTAAAGTGATTAGGAAGAATATTATGTTAGGTGTGTACGTCATAAAATTCGTCAATGAAATATCATAATAATTTCACATCTACGATATTTTAAATATTATAAGACCAAATTAGAAGTAAAGATATCTTCAATCGATGATCTAATTTGCTTTTTATCTTGTAAAACCTAATTTAACAAACATTTATAACAATTATAATAAATGAGTAATTTGTTCATTTTATCTAAAGGGATGTGCAATAACCTAAAATGAGTGAGCAGTACTTTAATGGTGGATAATCTAAAGTAAATAAGAGTATATTTTAAGTATAATAACCTTCAATTTCATTCAAAATTTTGGATCTAGGGATTGTAATTAAGTGTTTACTGCTTTAATAATTAGACAAAATGTTATCCATGTCATTTTCAAGAAAACAATAGTATTTTAGTAGAAGTCGCACTGAGACGCAAGGTTTAAAAAGGTCCAAAAGTGCATAATCTTAACCCGAATTGATAGGGAGATCTTTTTTGATAAACCCATAAAAAAAAAGAGAAAAGAGAAAGTTTTTAAGAACTTTTTGTATTAAAAAATCCAAAAATATAAATAAATAATTGCATAAAAATAAAAATAAAGAAATTCTAGATCAAAATAAAAAATAAAGAAAGAAAAACAAACATAAAGAATAATAAAAAATGAATATTAAAATAATACAAATACATAAAAAGTCCAAATATATAAAAGGATAACCAATAATAATAATAATAAATATGTAAAAATATAAAAATAAAAATAAGTAACATAATAAATAATATAATAAAGATAAAAAAGGTAAAGAATAATAATTAAAAGATAAAATAAAAATAAAGAAATTCTACATCAAAATAAACATAAACATAAACATAAACATAAGGAATAATAAAAATGAATATTAAATAATACAGATACAAATACAAATAAATAAAAATCAAAATATATAAAAGGATAACTAATAATAATGATAAATAGGTGAAAATATAAAAATAAAAATAACTAACATAATAAATAATATAATAAAGATAAAAGGTAAAGAATAAAACCACAAGATAAAATAAGTAAGTAAACAAACAAACAAAAAAGAAGAAAAATAAATAAATAAAACAAACAAGCAATTATAAAATTTTAGGCTAACTAAGGAAAAAATTAGGCGAACTAACTAAGGGAGAAGTACTAAAAATTAAATATTTAAGCTAAATACAAGACATAAGACTTGAAGAAAAAGGTTTAGTAGACCTATGAGAAAGAGAAAGGCCTCTTTATGTGAGATCTTATACCTCTAACCAAGTTTGTCAAAGTTTCTTATCGAGAGCCAAGCCTTTGGTAAGCTCAAGTAGAGCCATATCATTTCTGATCACCTCCACCTAGTTGTTCTGAGGTCTTTTTCTTTTCCTCTCATAGTCCTTAAGCACAATTTTCTCTCATCTTTTTACTGAGTCAAAATATCTCCTCTTAACATTTTCGAACTACCTATGCTTTGTCTCCCTTAAATTTCTATCAATGTTAGCCACCCTTTAATTTTTTTCTTACCATTACATTCTTGACCTTATATCTTCTGGTAAAGTTACACATCCAGAACATCCTTATCTCCACCACCATTAACTTCTAACTATGCACCTATTTGATAAGCTAACATTTCGTCTCATAGAGCATAACAAGCCTAATTGCTAAATGGTAAAATTTACCATTTACCTTAAGTGGTATTTTCTTGTCATATAAAACTCCCAATGCACTCCTCTAATTAAGCCACTATGTTATGATACAATGAACTATATCTTCATCGATCTCATAATTACTTTGGATGATGGATCTTAGGCACTTAAAATAATCTTTATATGGGATAAATTTTGAACCAATCTTCATTTCCATATCAGATATTACCCTATGGCCTGAAAAGTTACACTCTAAGTACTCAGTCTTAGTCTTACTCATTTTAAAGCCCTTTGACTCTAGTGTATCCCTCCAAAGTTCTAACTTAACATCAACACCATCTTTTGTCTCATCCACTAAAACAATGTCATCGTTAAACTACATACACCAAGGGAAATCTCTTTGGATATTCTTAGTGAGCTCATCCATCATTATTTCAAATAGGAAGGGGCTCAATAAGGAGCCTTGATGTAGCCCAATATTGATAGAGAAATTTTTTTATATCTCCTCATGTTGTCCTTACTCTAATCTTAACAACTTCATACATATCCCTAATAACTCGTATATAGGTCATAGGAACTCCCTTAATTTCTAAACACCTCAATATAATTTCCCTAGATACCCTTTCATAGGCCTTCTCTAAATCAATGGAAACCATATTTAGGTCTCGTTGTCTTTCTTTGTAATATTCCATTCATCTTCTAAAGAGGACCTTCCCAGCATGAAACCAAATTGGTTATCTGAGATAGGTGCACCTTTTCTCACTCCCTTCTCAATTACCCTCTCCTATGACTTCATTATGTGACTAAGAAATTTGATATCTCTATAGTTGTTATAGCTTTGAATGTACTAAGTCTCCATTCATTTGACATTTTGACAAATTTGAGGATCACATTACAAAGCTTGGTTAGCTAAGTAAGAGGCTTTTCCACCTCTTTATGGATATCTTATCTGGTCCTATTTCCCTTCTACTCTTCATCTTCCTCAAAGATTCTTTAATTTCTTCTCTTGTGATCTACTGATAATAATTGAGGTTATGACACTTCTCAGACATGCGAAGATCACCCAAGGAGATGTTGACATGTTTGACTTCATTAAAAAGGCTATAGAAGTATCTTTGTCATCTTCTCTTGATGTCATTTTCATCTATAAGCATCGAATTTGCTTTATCTTTTATACAACAAACTTAATCCAAGTCTCTCACTTCTTATTCCCCAACTTTTTCCAACTTAAATATATCCCTTTTTCCATCTTTAGTTTTCAATCGTTGGTGTAATTTCTGGTAAGCTCTACTTTTGGATTTTGAGGCTATCTTCTTTGCCTCTTTCTTTTCCAATTTATACCTTTCTCTATTAACTATCTTCTTTACATCTGTGATGTTATCCAATAGAGCTTTATAGGAAACCTTCTCAATATTCACCTTTTCTTGTGCATCTTCATTACACTACTAAGACTCCATCTTACTACCCCCTTGGCCCTTTAAAAACTCCCATGATCTACTTAGTTACATTCCTCAAAAGATTTGCTACTCTATCTCACATTTGGTTAACATCTCCTTTTAGTTGTCATTCTTCTCCAAACATTACTCTATCCTTAGGATATTCCACTATATGCCTTTCATAGTCCACCATCTGACTCAGGTACACCTTTGAGGACTTCTCTTCTTTCTCTAACCCTTAATTATAAGATCCATTATAAAAAATCTATGTTAAGTTGACAAGAAAATGTTAGGTATCACCTTACAATCCTTGTAAATTGGTCGATCACTTTGCTTTACAAGGAAGTAGTTAATTTGATTCTTTGCAGTTTTACTTCTTAAAGTCATTAGGTGCTCCTCTTTTTTCTTAAAAAATGAGTTGGCTACCACCAACTCAAATGCTACTATGAAGTCCAATAAAATAAGCCTGCTATCATTCATATCTTCGTACTCAAAACCCCTATGAGCCCTTGAATACCCATCTGAGGTTGCCCCTATACTAACCGTACCATTTTCATTACTAATTTATATATATTCTAGTCGTATGAAATTCCTAGTATGCACAAACATCTTAATATTGGAAAATGACCATGGGGCTATATGGATGTTTGTAATTGTCAATTATAAAAGTTATTTGAAAGGAAATCAATTTATTCACTAAGTATGATATTTTCACAAACAGATATGGAATCATTTCTTTAACATACTAAACCTATACATATGGGTGCTTATTTGTAATGAATAATGATATTTTTCTATATATAGGCATGACATTACATATATGAAGTACTAGTATAGTTTGTTTTGAGATAAAGTATAGTTTGTACTTAAAGATGATATTCCTCTATTTCACCGAAGCTATTACTTATTTTAAATGCATCCTAATAAATTTTTTTATAGTTGTGGTATTGACTATATTATGTGTTGATATAGTTTATATTGAGGCATAGTATTCTTTCCACTCAATCACTTTTTTCCTATCTTAAAGTGTAGGTGTTATTTATCTATAATGAATGATGATATTTTTTATTCATATACATGATATTGAATAGATAGAGTACTATTATAGTTTGTATTGAGATATCATATAATTTGTACTTAGAGATGACGTTTTCATTTTTCACTAAAATTGTTACTTATTTTAAATGCAACCTAGTAACTATTGTTTATAATTATGGTATTGAATATAATAAGTGCTGGTATAGTTTGTAGTGAAGCATGATATTCTTTTCATTCAATTAATATATTCCTATTTTAAATATATGTCTTGCTTATCTGTAATGAATGAAACTATTTCTTTTTTTTTGTATTGGTATACTTTTGTATTAAGATAAGATATGATTTGTATTCAGAGATGATATTTTGATTATAAAGCGTGGCTAATACTTATTTTTAACCATTGATGATATTTTTTTACATCAAATTGGAATTATGTCTATTGAGTACTAATACGATTTCTATTGAGCAAAGGAATTGTTTGTACTTAGTTATGATATTCTCTAATAAAAATGAAATTGTCATTTATTAGAAATGAACAGTGAATAATATTTTTTTTCTAACTATGCATAATATAATGAAATATAGTAACACTTCTATTAATTTTTGATAGAATATCACATACCAAATATAGTATACGCTAAATGTGGAGAAATCAAAATGATTCAATGCATTAATAAGGATGATTTTTTTCTTTTTTCTTCTTTTGAAACTATAATTCCTTCCTTTAAGAAAATAATAAACAGATGACATAGAGATTATTCATTGTTATATCACTGATGTTCTTACATGTTAGATAATAGATAGATAATAGCTTTTAATAAATGACAATGTTAAAGTACGCAAATAACTTTTTCAAAATTTAGGTTGTAGAAAGAAAGTAGTAGTTCCTATCTTCAAACTTCAACAATGATATGAATATCTTTTGTAGAGGTAAAAGGAAGAAAAAAATTATTTCTTTTTAATCATAATTGACATATTTGTTTTCATTAATTTTAATGTTCTTTATAATTTCTATCCTATATGGCATTTGTGAGCGACAGGTGATCTCCACTTAAGAACCATAAAGCTTTTTACTTCAAGGACTTCTTCAAGGATTATTTGTTAGTATTCTAACATCATTATGACCATTGTCAATGTATAAAAACCATATTAGTGTCAAATACCAATGGGTGGGTGTCATGATTTGATTTATGTAATAAGGTTGTTACTTTTTTTCAACCAATTTTGTATTAATAAAAATATTAAAATAGAGCTATTTTCTTATTTGTTTATAAGATATTAATTGATAATATCTTATAGACATTATCAAGGAGGTGATCGTAACCCGAAGACAACTGCAACCTTGGGCAACCACTCGACGACTATGAGGAGACCGCAAGATGAGGGTAAGGTGTTTGACACATAGTGAAAATGCAAGAGGCTGCAATCTTTAACTTGAGTGGCAAGAGGCGTCCCAAGTGACTAGTAAAAGAGGATTGGAGCACCTTCTCTACTGAGCATCCTTCAAATGATTAGGCCTTCTTAGGGCTTGTCTGTCACTATGGAAATAGGAGAGCCTTCTAATCCCACTAAAGCCTTCCCTATTTTATCAAAAGAGAATATATACCAGAAAACACCTAAGTCGGATAGCCTAACTACTGTTTGTGCAAGTATCGAAGAGAATATGGAAGCATCGAAATTGAAGGGAGCTTAGAAAAAGAATTTGGCTACTTAACATACCAAGATATCATTGAAGCATTTCCAGGATGTCTCTATAGATGGAGTCATATGTCCTCCTTAGGATCTACTTGAAGCTGGTGTTAAAATTTGTTCTTGTGCACTGATAGGTTTCTTTTGGAGTAAGCATCCTACATTCCCAGTGGCTAATGCCTGGGCTAAAGCACATTGGAATAACAAGGACTTGGAGAGGGTCTTGCTTAGGGAAGATGGAACATTCCTCTTTAAATTTATTCAAGATAGTGCTTTGCAGGAGATAATTGAATTAGGACCCTGACATATAAGGGACCAATCATTATTTCTACAATGGTGGAGAGCTAGATGGGAAATGGACAGAGGAGGGATTGATGTCTTCCCACTGTAGGTAAATTTTCACAATTTATTTATGGAATTATGGACTGTGGAAGGCTTTAGCTATTTCACAAGTTATCTTGGCAAGCTCTTAAGTATGCACACCTAAACTGTAAACATGGAACATGTTGGCTACCTTAAGGTATATATTGAGGTTTTTAAATCGACTCATTTGCCTTACAATCTATCTGTTTTGAGCTTAGGCAAAAATGGAGACTTGGTGAAGAAATCTATTACTGTATCTTACCTATGGAAACCTAAAGCCACTAGGAAATGGCAACCAACTGGGAAACTATTCCAAACTGGTAATCAAGATAAATTATTAGCAAAAGACAAAGTTATGAAAAATGTCCACGGGTCTAGTATACAACTTGAAATGTTGGGGGACTCAGAAGATGTGAAAGCAACTAGTCTAAAGAAGGCAATAGCAGGGAGGAATATGGGGCAAAGGCCTAAGGTTCCAAAAATTAAGCACCTGAATACTTATAGTCCTCTCATTAATGATGAATCAATCTTCCATTGATCAGGTTGGTGATAACCAGGACTAGGAAATATATCAAAATTTAAAGGAAAATGTCAAAAGTGGGGAGTCCCTCAATTTCTCATCAGAACAAGACCCTAACTTAGCAAAAGAATCAACAACAATGTCTGAGGATGTTGAGATAGTGCTAACAATCAGAAGTAGCGAGGAGGAGGTCTGCTGGGAAAAAAGAGAAGTGTAAAAATAGAGGGGCTTCATCCCCAAAATGTCTCTTCTAATTATTGAAAAGGTCATTGGTTAGTGAGCTTTTCAGAGAAAAAAAAACTATTCTGGTAGGTTTGTTGGAGACCAGAATTAAAGACCAATTTTTGCTTCAAAACCAAAAATTTTTAAGTGCACAATGGAGGTTCCTCACAAATCATAGATCATACTTCAATGGAAGGATTATTTGTTGTTACAACTCTGAGCTGATGGAGGTTTAAGTGGTGGAGGAGAGAGACCAACATCTTCATTTGTTATGTCGTTTTGAAGGCCAATCCTGTAAGTTAGCTTCAACTCTTATCTATGCTGCTAACTTTGCTTTCTAAAGAAGTAAGCTATGGCGGGATCTGAGTAGTATTCAGTCTTCAACTTGAAGTCCTTGGATTATAGCTGGTGACTTTAACTGTATACTCAGTTATAAGAAAGCTAAAGGTGGAAAGAGAATCACTCTAGCAAATACAAAAGAACTTACTAATTTACCTAGTCAAGTGGAGCTACTAGATCTATGTTTAATAGGAAGAGTGCTTACTTGGTCGAATAATCAGCAGGGCACTATGCTCATAAGGTGGAAAACAAATAACTGCTTAGTGAATTTGGATTGGCTAACTTGTTTCCCTCTATCTTTGGCACACTTTGGGGAAAACTTGAACTTAGATCACTCTTTTATGTATATTCAGTGCGCAAAGGTCACCAGGAAAGTTAGAGCTCCTTTCAGATTGTTTAACAGTGCTACTCAGTTGTAGGGATTTACGGACCTAATGCAGGACTGTTCGAATCAAGAGCTGAGTGGATATAAGTCTTTCCAGCTAATGTGGAAATTGTTGAAGGTCAAGGTAGCTGTGAAAAGCTTCATATGCAACAATAAACATAACTTGTCTTTGCTTAAATCTAAGGTGCAACAAGCCCAAAATGAGTGCTACAACTCTTCCCACGACCTTAATTTTTGACATAAAGAATTGGAACTACTTCAAGAGTATCAACAAGCTCTGGAATTGAAAAGGTCCATCATAAAATAGAAAGTTAGAGTGAAATGGCTTAGCAAAGGGGACGCAAATACAAAGTTCTCCCATGCTTCGATTATGGCTAGAAGAAATTCCAATAGAATAGTTAACTTGTTGGATAATGAAGGTAACTTGCAAACTGATCAAGGAACCCTCCTTGAATTGGATAGATCTTTGTTTTCTCAACTAATGAGGTCAGATACTGAGGACCTACTGTTGGAGAATATGAAATGGGTGTTGGCAAGTTATATTAAACTCGATAGTAAGGAAGCTCAATCTTCCCCCTTTACAACTTAAGACGTTAGGCAGATTGTCTTTAATATGCATCCTTCAAAAGCCCCTAGACCAAATGGTTTTTTAGTTGGGTTTTTCCAATCTACATGGGACATAACTGGTCAATTGATTACTGAAGCAGTACTATAGTTTTTCCAAAACTAAAAAATGCGGAAAGAAATGAATAACACCTACATTTGCTTGGTTCCAAAGAAAAAACATCCTACGACATTGGGGAGTTTAGACCGATCTCATGCTGCAACATAGTTTACAGAGTGATTGCTAAGTTATTGGCAGATAGACTTAAAGTGGTGCTCTCAGATATTGTGGACAATACTCAAATGACTTTTCTACCTGACCGAAACCTAGGAGATAATATCCTTTTATTATAAGAGCTGATGAAAGATTACTCATCAGGAAGGAGAGTGCAGAGTTGTATGTTGAAGGTAGATTTTTACAAAGCCTATGACACAGTTAACTGGGGATTCATTAGAACCTTCATGGAATTACTGAAATTCCCTACAGTTTTTGTGAACTATGACAAAATTAACTGGGGATTCATTAGAACCTTTATGGAATTACTAAAATTCCCTACAGTTTTTGTGAACTGGGTGTATGCAGACCTCTTCTCTAAGTGTTTTGGTGAATGACATCCCCTTTAGATCTTTTAAAAATGCCAAGGGAATAAGACCAGGGGATCCTCTTTCCCCTTATTTATTCACCTTGGTTATGGAAGGATGGTGAGACTTATCAAATCAATGACTTTAGCCAATGGAAACTTCAACTTTCACAAAAAATGTACCGAGCTAAAGCTTATCTTTGCAACCTTCTATCAACATTTTAATGCAATCTCTGAAGTTGTTCCCGAAATGGTCTGGGTTAAGGATCAACATGGAGAAATGCAGCATGTTTATATCAGTTGATGTCTAAAACTCCAGGTAACTTAACCTAGGCTTTGGGCTTTGCATCCGTCCCCCAGTATTGAGATATCTTGGTGTGACTATCTCTTCTGCCAAATTGAAGTACGTTGATTGTATCCCTATTCTGAAAAGCATCAAATCCAAAGTTCTTAATTGGCATAATAAACATCTCTCTTTTATAGGTAGAGTTATTTTGATAACCTAAGTATTGTCCAGCTTACATATCCACTCGTTAGCTCATACTGCTCTTCCTCGTAAGATAATCAAGAATATTGACAAATTACTCAAGTCTTTTCTATGGTCTGGAAAGTGTGAGTCTGGTAAAAGTGTGAAAGTTAAATGGAGTGATATTACCAATCCTAAGAAAACAAAGATGGCTGGGTATCATCTCTACAACTATTATGCAAAGAGTATTACTTAGCAAGAGGATTTAGAGACTGATCTCATATAAGGAATCTCTTTAGGAAAAATAGATTCATGCAGTTCACCTTCCAAATCAGAACTTTTGGCATATTGAGAAGTCTAGCCAATTTTCTTGGATCTTCAACCTTTTGCTGAAAACATGATTCATGATCTACCCACACATTAAATATAAGATCAATGATGGAGAGAATACTTGGTTCTGGTTTGACAACTAGTTAGAGGTTACCCCTCTCATTCAAAATTCAACTTTTTCATATCTAAGAAACATATTGCCTTTGGAAGCTAAGGTGGCAGATCTAATTCAAGAGGTGGAATAGAGAGGTAACTTTAGAGGATTTTCACATCTGTAAGATTACTTACCACAGATGGGGGATTCTCGATTGCCTGACCTTATTTGCTCGACCCCTAACCCGCAAGGAAGGTTTATCAATGTTTCTTGCCACAGAATATTCAAAAATGAGCTAACAATAGTCCCTTGGTACAATCTGGTATGGAAGAACTCTTTGAACCGAAAAGCTTCCTTTATTACCTGGTTAGCCATAAACAATAAGTCAAGGACCAAATGTCGATGGTTCAACCCATCTAATACCATTTGTGCTCTTTCCCACTATGTTGACGAAAACAAAAACCATATATTTTTCGCTTGTGATTATTTTAAAGCTATTTGGAGCTAGTTCCTTCATCTGTTGGAAGTAATACACCCTACTTATAAATGGGAGGCCATATTGAGATGGGACATTAGTCATTTTGAACTAGGGAAGGAGAATGTTATCCTATTTAAGGTTGTTTTCACTACTACCATATATATGATACGGAGAGAGAGGAACTACAGGCTGTACAAGCAAGTAGAGGAGGATAAATGCAAATTAGCTGACAAGATTATTACTTGGATTAGATCTGTTGTATTGGGTAGGAATGCTCAAAACCAGTTAACCCCTCCTATGCAGATGAGATGGAATCTATGACGTGGTTTGCTTTACGTTCCCTTGTAAATTTTGTCCTTTAGATGTCATGACTAGTACCTCCATTAGGTCCTAGTCAGTAAATGTTTTTTTTAGTGTATAGTCTAGTTCTTTTGAAGCAACTGTAATAGTTGGGCTATTTTTGATATAATTTTTTATTCATTTTTTTAAAAAAAAGATAATTGAATTATAGCTAAAACAATAACTTCCCAATTTTGATATATGAAAAATCCTTTGTGAGGTCTATGAATTTTATGTACTTTTGAACTTTATTAGAAATAAACAAATGTGAGAACTTTCTTACCAGTTTTGATCTCCAAAGACCTTAAAGAATACAAAACACACCGCCTTTACTGACACATCTATTTCTTATAAACAAGATACCAAGTAACAGTTCCAATTTGTGAAAGCTAAAAAGTTCTAAGATGAAGAGGGTTTAGCAATGCAGCGCAACCAATGTAGGGAGCTCATAGACAGTGACATGTAGCTAATAAGCCTTCACGCAAAAGAAGCGGTGAACCAGCCGTTTTGTCCTTTTTATCAACCTGGTGTTGTGCTCTAAAGAGGCCCGTGCTCATACAGGGAGACATGCTCTTGGCATACTGTTCCCTCGTGTTCTGTCTGGTCGATTGAGCACCAACAAATTAGTGGGTCACTTTTAGCTTCAATGATCCAATCCAAGTCTACATTGACATTGCTTAAATAATAACGCCACTTCATAATCTTAGGAGCTCAATTGCCAAATAAGTACTCTGAAATTTCATCAACGTGTGTGGTGTAGTGTATGACATCAATCGCAGAAGCTCTTTTGTTCATGTCCTCACTCTCTCTCTCTGATTCTCTCTATCTCTCTTAGCTCAGCTGTCCAAATTTAGTTAACTATCAATCTTCAGTCACTCAAGCCACACCTGAATAAGCTTGCATAGGTCACTGTTTAAAGAGCATGGTCAACAGAAATAAATGGTAAATTGGAAATTGCCGTGTCTTTTGGTTTTGGTACGCTCTCATCGTGGTCAGGTCACTTAGAAACTTGAAAGACTGCTTTTTTGTTTTTCTTCCCGTAGATAAAACAAAAGTACATAAACCTATATCGAAGACGACAGCCTTCATATAAATCCTTTGACGTGACATGGGAAATCTCTGTTATTGATTTGCTAACCTTGTTCAAATTTTCTCAGCAGGCATCGATGACCTCAAAAAATCGATGACATCTGATATTTGAAGTGGTTTCTTTTTTCTTTTTTTCTTTTTCTGAAGGGCAAAACTTCCCACTTTTATTACCTAAAAAACATGGTTCCATTAGTGCAACTGCGGTTTTCAGATGTCATTTCATGGCGGCACACCATCTGACTCGTAGGACTGGACATACGGCACCCACATGAACAGTGAAACCTACAGGCATAAATGTGAATATGGTCCCACATTTCTTCCATAAAATGTGATTCTGAGTTAGAAATTAGTTTCGAGACTCTTTACTTTTGGTCCATAGTTCCTTGACTATTTGAGACAGAGAGAGAACAAGGGAGAACCTTTCTACATTTTCCCATGTAGTGAGAAGCTAGCCGCACTCCCACTGGTCCTTTAACACGATAGTCCCTCTCACAGTCTCAGGATAGTCCCCAAAACATACTATTGCAAATATATAAGCCGAAGCTGCGTTTCACGCTTGCCCTCTTCTGTGTCTCTATCTCACCGTGGTTCAAATTCCCAACTTGTTCTTGGCGATGGTGTTGTACGGTCACTCCTTGTTCTTGGGTCTGCTTACCTTTTTCGCAACGCAGCTTCCTTCAATAATGGCTGGTTAGTTCATTATATTTTATTTTTCTCAATTTTTGAAGTATGATACCTCCCTTTGCATTAAATTTTTCTCTGACTTTGTTTTGGAGTAAGGAACTAGTCACAGTCTATTTGTTACTTTTTCACTTGTTTCTTTGTTCATTGTGGGCAAAACTGGGATTCTATAATGGGTTTTGGTATTAACGAGTTTTAGAACGCTTGTGAATTTTGCTCCAGAAAGTCCACGACCCATTGATTGCCTGGCCAATGTTTGTTCTGAACGAGGTAGATTTAGAGTGCTGATGTTGCTGTTCAACATACTTTGTCTCAGTTTTTGTATTGTCTTGTTCCGAATTGCAATTTATAGTGCAGATGCCTTATTAGTTCTTGTTTAACAGGCTAATGTGATAATAAAGTGAACCATATGTCTTAGTATACTCAATCTAACTTGGATGCTTTTGCGGATGAATTACGTGGCATACATTTATGGCTATTGATAGCATCTAACTGAACTTTATGTTAAAGTGTTCATTATGTTGAATGCATGCAACTTCCTAGTGGTTGATTGAATTCCTCAGAAGATTGATGCTCTTGGTACTTTTCTCTACTTATTTGTACAACGTTCTGGTGGAATAATGTCATCTAAAGCAGTTGTATCCTATAGGAATACATGACTGGAGGGTTTGCACGAACTTTGATGCTCATGATGAACTGATTTTACCTTAAATAGGCAAGTTTTTGTATGGTTCAGGCCTTCATAATTGATTCTCAGATGAAAACAGGGTGAAAATTTTGCTTTAAAGTCCACATCACAGTATCTCTAAGATGCAGATTGCTAGGAGTAGAAAGTTTGTTACTTTATAACCTCCAGCCTTGTCCTTAGTTAGTGAGCTTAAGTGCGCTAGCATTTTAAAAATTGTCGCATTATGACAGGTCATAAACTTCTAATTCCATGAAGCTACATCATATGAAAAGAAGCATTTTACCAAATGTCTCTGTATGTGGCCTACATAAGACCATCAGATTAATATCACTAAAATAACTACACTTACTAAACCTTCTTAATTTCCTGGATAGAGTTACTATTCCTATTGAACCTGATTATTGATAAAGCAACTAGGTGCTCATGTTGTTGATAAACCTTACCTCATTTTGCAGATTGTCCCTTGGATTTGAGTGTATCAAATTTTACACTAGCGGCTTCCATATGCTCTACTAAAGATGATAGAGGAAAATGTTGCCGTTATATTAATTCTTTTATTGCAGTTTCTGTAGCTCGCCATGCAAATGAAACTGGCATTCTAGGGGTAACATCAGATCAATCTGACATTTGCCTCCATTCCATTTCGCAAACCATGGAACTATATGGAGTTCCACATAATGCAACTTCGTTTTGTGGTCTTGGGACAAAAATTCCAGTTAGCTATGTGTGCAAAGGTCGAACTACTGTTAATCAGATGCTTCAGTCTCCAAAATTTCTTGATGTCATGCAAAATTGCAAATTGCCCTTATCAGGAGAAAGTGATTGCCGGAAGTGTTTAAATGCTGGCATTCTGTACCTTCATCATCTGGTTGGGAAAGATGATAACGTCACACTGAACACTTGCCGTGATGCAACTTTTACGACACTTGCAAGCCAAGTTGATGACACTGCAGCTGTTACTTTCGCAAGCTGCTTCTTTGGAATTCAAGGGCTTAACATCCCTCCTGGTAGCAGCTTGTGGTTCTTATGATCATCTTTCTCAATTTCTTCATTCCTGCTTTTATTGCTCATAATCAAATTTATGTTTCTAGAATGAGTCATATAATTTACTACTATAGTTTCTATCTCCATCAGCTTATGCCTGTGCACGTTCTAGGCTGAAGCATGTCTTAGTTTGAAATTTCAGGTTTCTTGGTTCTGAAGGTCTTTCCTAATTTTTATTGCACATCACGTCTAGTGACATTTAATTATGGGATTCTTATTCTGCAATCCATTGTTGTGTGATACTAATTTCAGTTTCGTCTCCATCTGCACTTGCCCCTGAGGCATCTCCAAGTCCATTGCTTGCTGCTAGCCCAAGCGAAGTTGTGTCAGGAGTCCCCAGGAATGAAAACCACAGTTCTTACCACCTAACCCTAGTTCCGGGGGTCGGAATTGCAGTTACTGGAGTTGCTTTTGCAATGCTGATTATCTTGTTGGTCCTAATTCGTAGAAAGAGCAGAGAGCTACAGGATTCAGAAAACATGGACAAAACCTCTTCAAATGCCTTTTCTCGTCCTAGACCCATAAAAAAGTATCAAGAAGGTACTATGGAGTTTCTCCCCATTTTGTCTGGCACTGCTAAATATGCTTTTCTTTGTTTCTTATTGGAGTTACGTGTTCCATGTGGTTGTTGTGAAGGTCCAGCATCGATGTTTCGAAAATTTAGCTATAAGGAGATAAGAAAGGCTACTGATAATTTCAATACCATCATTGGACAAGGGGGATTTGGAACAGTATACAAAGCACAGTTTACTGATGGCTCAGTGGTGGCAGTTAAGCGGATGAACAAGGTGTCAGAGCAGGGGGAAGATGAGTTTTGTAAAGAGATAGAACTTCTTGCTAGGTTGCATCATCGTCATCTTGTTTCTCTGAGGGGCTTTTGCATTGAAAGACATGAAAGGTATCTTCTTGCAAATTAGTGCTTGCATAACTGACCTCATGAGTGACTGGTCTTTCTCTTACCATCTAACTTGGCCACCCTTGTGCTTTTCATTGACGGTCGATAAGTGGATGATTTCAACTTCTTTCATCAGTATTATCATGGTTAATGTTGCTTGCATTTTTATTTCATGTCATAAAGTCTGTAGAATTGACTCTAGTCTCTCTTTCTTGCATGGATTTAATACTAATGGAATGCACAAAAATCAAATGCTTTGGCTTATATATGGCAGGTTTCTAATCTACGAGTACATGGCCAATGGAAGCCTAAAGGACCATCTTCATTGTATGTTTCTTGATTTCTTCAGATTAATTGTGTTCTGTTTCTTAATTGAAGTTGGATATTTTGATTCTTTTATTTTTGATGGTACTTGGCGAATTTTTATAATTTGATGGTCAATCATTTATACACATCTGAAATCATCAAACTGGATCTACAATTTATGCTTCATTAAACAAAAACCTTTTTAGATAATGTTCATTCAAAAATTCTAGGGAAAATGCCTCAGTTTACTGACCTTTTTATATCATATAGTATGGGAAAATGGAAGGTACAGATTTAGTCTCCTATCTTTTTCATGCAGCAAGTGGAAAAAGTCCACTGAGTTGGCAGATGAGAATCCAGATTGCTATTGATGTGGCTAATGCTCTGGTAATTATCAGACACATGTGCTCGGCCGGAAAAACTATATTCACAATGTTTGGTTACTGAATTTCCAATTTGATACCATTTGTTTGTTCTTTTCCATTCATTTTAATTGCTTACAGGAATACCTGCATTTCTATTGTGATCCACCTTTGTGCCACAGAGACATCAAGTCCAGCAACATCCTTCTAGATGAAAATTATGTTGCTAAGGTAATATTGTGTTGAATTTGCACGTGTAGATTTTCAATTTCACTCCTCACCAAAATAGCAGTTCGGAATGCTCTTCATAGATGAAGCATATTATCCGTCTGATGGGACCCAGCTGGTTTACTCATAGCCTAGTACTAGTCATAATGGAAATTAAAACGAGTGCTTAATCTGGAAACAGAACCTTTGTTTTCCCAGCCTATAAAAAGTTGTTCTTCAGGTTGCAGATTTTGGCCTTGCTCATGCTTCAAAAGATGGCTCTATTTGTTTTGAGCCAGTAAATACCAACATCAGGGGAACCCCAGGTTAGAAAGGGCAAATTTGACTGCTCAAACATTTAAGTTTATTTCATTTTAATAATAGATCCCTGTATGATGCCCTCCAGGTTACATGGATCCTGAATATGTGGTCACTCAAGAACTCACTGAAAAAAGCGACATATACAGCTATGGAGTGGTACTGTTGGAGATAATAACGGCAAGAAGGGCAATACATGATGGGAAGAATTTGGTAGAGTGGTCTCAAATCTTGTTGGCATCCGAATCAAGACTACCTGATCTGTTGGACCAATGTATCAGAGACTCCGTTGACTTAGACCAGCTTGAAACAGTTGCCACTATTGTGAAATGGTGTACACAGAGGGAAGGACGTGCTAGGCCATCCATTAAACAAGTCCTTCGGCTTTTGTACGAGAGCTCGGACCCTGCCAACAGTGGACTTATACATGCTATGGGGGATGAAGAGTATGAAGGAAGTGAAGGGAGAGGAAGGACAAGTAAAGGGAAAATGCATAGGAGTGAAGTAATTTTTAACAGCGGGGAAGGAAGGTATCTTGCTTCCTCTTCAAGTACATCAAGGTCATATTGTAGCAGAAGCTTTTTGCTTGAAACTGGATCTCCACAATCACCACCCAACGTGCAGTCCCTTTGATACCTACTACTTGTTCATCTGAACTAACCTTTGTTGCTAGAAAGCTGCACCAGTTCAACCAAAACTTGGTACTTGCTCAGCTTTGCTTATTCAAGTTGGCAGGTATGCGCAGTTTGTCGGATGAATTTACCGCAAGGAGCCATGACAATGACTTCAAGCTCATATTCCCTTTTAACTGAAGAGTAAAATTGTTAAAGAAGTTGCATTATATCATTTATTTTGGATTAATTTCCAAAACTTCAAAAACAAAAACTGAGGCAGTGTAAAAGCTCTCAGGGTTGAAATACAGTTCTTCGACTTATTTCAATGGGGGGCAAAAAGGAAAAAGAAAAAAAAAATGAAGAGCTTTCAAATTTTATTTGAGAGATTATGGGTTGTGTACTGTACACTAAATTCATTTCAAGATAAAAAGCAAATCTGGATTAGTTGAAGATTACTCTCAACCAAGATGGCAAGTTTGCGATTATAGTTGCAGAAGGGCCATTGATTGATTCTTATTTGGTCTTAGATTCTGATTCCAATGAGCCGATGTTATACAGTCCTATGACGTTAAAATTAAACCATATCATTATTAGAAGAATGTGTGAAGGGGCTGGCCGGCCTAATCGTCACTGACAGAATGTCCAAATAGGATGGTGTGAGCTCAACAAGCTAGGTTTACCGTTTACGAGGATGCAGCTACTTATGTAAGATCATTTAAATCCACAAATCTTGCGACCAATGGTTTCTGATGGCAATCGTCTGTTTCCTTTATATGGTCCTATGAATGCCATGTGACCAACTCCAAGCCAATTTCAACAATTTATCCACGCTTTGTGACTGTTACATGGCCGTAACGTGCTTAGACGAGCCGTGATTTATTGGTTCTATGTCTGAAAATAATGATCAGGATCGATTCATTTTAGTTTTGGAGAAGACCTAATCTGGTCCTGAATTCAACACTGTTCATTTCAATAGAAAACTAATCCGAGTTCACAACTTAAGTGAAGGGTTTATCAACTATTTATGACTGATTTTCTAGGAATTATGAGGATCACGGAAGTCACACAGCCTCCTGCCAGGTTCCAGCTATTTCTGCCAGATATGGTATAGCACCATTAATAAGGCTTGCCATATCAAAATGACGTTCTGTCATATGATGAATACAATTGCATACAGTTGATACACTTGTTTGGACGGAGCAAACCATAGATCGGGTGGATGCTTTTTTTGGACATCATTTCATAAGAAACTATAGTGATAGGAGTCTTTGCCGTTTTGAAGAAATGTACAATTTGTTGTGTGCAGCTGGAAAAAATTGTCTGCCATCCTCTATAGCCAACTGAGCTCTTCTTGATCACAATAGTAGGTGCTGTAACAATTGGTCAGGGTTGAGGGAACATTTCTGTTATTGGAAGTTCTAGTTACTTCGATAGCTTATTTGAATCAAAGATCTGTTCTTACCATAAATCAGAAACAAGGTCAGAAGTTTGTGTATCTCAGGACTAGAGAGAAAAGTATAGAAAAATGAGGGTCAATATTTGGAACAAGGATAAAAAGAAATTAGATAGCAATTAACATATCAAGTGTTGCCCACCTTTGTTATCTGGAAATTGGATTGTGTAGATGTTTCCTGGGGCTGTCAATGTCATTTATTTACTACTAAATAAGTAAATATTGGGAAAAAGAGAGTGCAACATAAGACTATGGCTGTGTTTGGATCTACGTTGCGGTGGAGATAAATACTTATTCACTGCAGTTTTCAAATGTAATCGTATGTTTGGATCTACGTTGAATAACTGGAGATTGGAGAAAAGTGTGGTACTACTGCAGAAATCAATAAGTAGAAAGAGAGTTGCGGTAGAAAACTGCTTCTGTGGTAGAAATTTTACTTTCCATTAATAACCTTCATTACAAGTATTATTTTTCATTATACTCTTAATTAATATGACTAATAATATATTTTTATGAAATATTTTATTTACTAAATTTATTTTATTTATATTTTCTTATTTTAATTTAATATTTTCTTATTTATAATTTTAAATTTATATGACTAATAATATATTTTTAATTATTTATACAATAATTAATAGTTTATTAAATCAATAGGCTTTTTAGTCATTTTATCTCTTGTCAGTAACGGAAACTGCACTTGTTAAACACTTATTTTCACGTTTCAGCAGTTAACAAAACAACAATCTCAAACACATAAGTACTTATTGAGAATAAATACTATTATTTTAGTAGGTAGATTTCAGCAGGTTGTCAACCGCTACCTCCCCCCCAAACTAAACCTATAATCTAAACATGAATCATCTATAAATAACTATGACAACATACCATTAGTGTCATTAACTAAACAAAATACTCTTTTAGAAGCCTTTAACTGAAAGAAAACGTGAAGCTACAATTTTTTGCTTTGTTTGAGTTTGATTAAAATAATCCAACTGCGGCACCAATCATGCAAATGGTCAGCTACATACACTTCTGACGCGTAAATTAAATTTCAGCCAAGAATTACAAGAATTTGAGGGAGAAAAACATGATGAAACAAAGTAATTAGGAGGTGAATTAATCACTCAATTTTCATTAAAATAGCATTGCTTCCAAGAAATTACAGAGAGTTCTAGAAAGAAGGGAAATAAGAGAAAATAATATATTTGATAACCTTTTCAACCTCAGCTTAGTAACATTTATAATGGAAAATAAGAAATATGGAAAGAAGGAAAATGCAAATGTCCCAATGGAATTCTCAACAAATGTGAAGAATGACTAAATATTTTTTCTTTTAATTTTTACTACATCACTTTTTCCTAGTTACTTAATCCCAATTTTTATTTTATTCTTTTAATTATTGCATCAAGTCTCCCCTGGTAGCATCATCTTTGTCCTCAAGGATGGAAATTTGAAAATTGCTTGGTCATATCATAATAGTAGACTCAAGTACTATCTTTAATTGACTTTTTCTTCCACGTAACTAGGACTTTGATTGTAGCTTGCCTTCCCCTCCTAACCTTCTTTCTTTCTAATATTGCTTCAGGTTCGAGCTTGTAATCAAGATCACACGTGAAAAAGGGTAGTGTAGTAGCAGTCGCCTTAGGATCATGGTACTTCTTTAACTATGACACATGAAAAGTTGGGTGTATCAGTGATCTCATAGGCATTTCAAGCTTATAAACCACTGGACCCACCTTATTTAAAATCTAAAATTGACGATAATATTTTGGGGAGAGCTTCTTATTGTTCCTCCTTGTTACTGAACTTTTCCTGTAGGGCTGAAGTTTTAGATATGCCCACTTCCCAACTTGGAAAGCCCTCTTTGATTTATGCTTATTTGCAAGTTGGACCATTTTACGCTGGGCTCTCTCTAGATGCCACCTGAGTGCCTTTTTCATCTCTTCTTTGTGCTCTAAACTTCTGCTTACAACATCATTACTAGACTCCTTAGGAACCTAAGGTAGATGTATAGGAGGAGAGTAACCATAAAGACCTTTAAAAGAGGTTCTCCCTATGGATGTGTAACACCCACATGCCCCCTCAAAGGATATATGGACGCCACACAAATCAGTACAAACAAATCAAAGCGTTCGAAAACTTCCATAAAACAGTTTAAGCAAACATACATGATATTACATTGAACTTAATACAAATTTGTTCCAAAAACCGAAACCAGCTTGAAACATAGTTATTACAAAAACTTATAACAATTTGGAATCATACATTTTATAAACAAGCCAAAATATATATTCAAAATACAGAACTTACACATGTCAACCACAATCCCTTAGATGCATTTCTGAAACTCAAGCAACACATATTATAATCCATTTAGAACTTTTGTAGAATAAAAACATATCAAACATATTGTTGTAAAATCTCAAAACATGCCATACATACAAAAGTCAACCCATATTAAGGTAATTACAAACCAGTAAACAAAACACAAATTACAAAGTCTTTTTACAATGAAATACGACTTAAACCAAACACAAATATACATTTTTCCAGAAGCAAAAACACTAGCTACTTTGGCCCTTGCAGTTGACTCGTCCCAGTCTTTATAATCCTCGTTCTGAACCTACACAGGGCAAATCCACCGTGCTAAGCATATAACTTAGTGAATAATAACTAATCTATATATATAAAGTGATAACTCATCATATTGAATCATGTAATAGCATAGGCATGCATTAACAGATTGGTTTAACAATAAAACAGACATAATGCATTTCAGAACATATTTTTATAGTTAACAGAGCTGAATATCAAAAAAGGGTATAAACCCTTCAAAATCATAATACAATTTTGTTTAGGTCAGAATCAAACATATATTAGAACACAAAATCAGATGACTGCTAAGTCATTTACAGAAGCAGGTAACAAGACTCACACAAGAGAGACCGAAGTCTTGACACCGAAGTGTCACAGGAGAGACTGAAGTCTCGACACCGAAGTGTTAGAGAAGGAGCTGCAGACCCTTTTAAGCATGCCTATTTACCCACAACTAAGACTCAATAGTTTTAAAACAAAACAAAGTCATTTCAAACATTTTATGTGCAAAGCAAGTAGTCAATCATATTCACATGCAAGTAGCACTTCCAATGATATAAACATGCATCAAACGCCTCGGACAATCATTTTCTGGAATTCCAACACAATCAGCATAAATCAAATTCAACAAGCAGAACAAACTAAGATGTGACCATCTAAGATTACTCACCAAAAGCTTCCTTATTGCTTATTGCCTCGAAGTCCCGGTAATATCTGGAAGTAGTCACTCTATATGTTACTCTATAACATTTAACACATATACAAATCACTATTGTGCATGATTGAGCATTCATTTATGTATACTGAATATGTATGATGTATGTTCATGACAAATTCTCGGGTATATTGCCTTACTAAACTGATGTAAACATCAATTGTACTTTAAAGGTTCCCAAATTCATACATTCAATTACTATTCCAGCTTTTGCTCGAAGCACCTCTTTCGGGTCAACTTTGCATAATCAATAAGATTAAGAAAATGATATATTTCTGTAACACTTTCTTCTAGACAATTATTCCTCTATGTTTTAAGTTTCTATTGATACTAAAATCATTCAATTTGATTTATTATTCTAAGAGTTATGCTCAAAATACCACAGACTGTGTACATTTGGAATTTTGGCTAAAGCAACTCATATTTCTCAATTCTAAAATTCAAAAATTACAAACTTGATACCAATTTAAATCTAAGAGAATCAGCTACAACTTTGGTGAAGACACCTTAGTCTAATTGGGCCTACATCAATACAATTTATTCGATAACTACAGGATATGATTTCTGTCCCTGGCAGTGCTACAACCTAAGTCAAGACTCAAGTCCATGCCAATTTTGAGACTCTACTTTAATCTAAATTAAGAATCAACTCATTTAAAAATATACAGATAAAGATATACTCAAAATACTAAAGCATGTTCAATAAAAATATTCCAGTTCACTTCCTCATTTTCATCCTAAATCAATCAAATCTTTCCCAAATGATTTCATATGGCTATATATTTTTATTGAGAGGAAGAAAAATGTGTTATGAGTTTGTTGGTTCAAAAATCAAGTTATTTGGAGGTCAGAAGAAGAAGTTATAGCCAAAAGAATGAAGGATGTTCAAAACTATCAAACAGCATCGTGCACTACCTTTTATTCCAACTTCTTTTAACTCTTCGCAAGACAGACCTTCAGCTCAATCTTTCATGGTCATTTTGACAAGGAATATGAAGAATTCAGGCAAAACACTCTTCTAAAAAATTTTTTGTTTATGCCTTAAGTTTCTAATGAAGCTAATTTCATGCAATTTTGTTTAGTATCATTCAAGTTATAATCAAAAACCCACAAATTGTTTTTACACTCTGACAGAACACAAATTTCAACTTCAAGACAATTTTCCAGACTCTTAAGGACATAATTTGAATTCAATTCCTCTATGAAAAATGTAACTCTATGTCTCTAGTTTACTCTAAATTAAACTTCATCCAATTTGAATATTTACAAATCAAGTTATGCCCTAAAGAAAGACGCATGTTTAGTAAAATGCTGCATATCTTAAACTCCAACTCACTTCAAACTTTCACCTAGTTATACACATCTCCAAATCTGCTTCTTCCTTCAACACCCACACTTGCATCAACACCATTCATGCATGCAACAATCCACAAGCATGAAAATGTATACCAATTACGCATATAGTTACAAACATTAAAACCTGAATAAACTTACTTGACTAAGCTTCTTTCTCTCTCTTCTCTCTTCAGCAAAATTTCCAGAACTTAGGAGAGCAAATGAGAGTTTCGGTGGATGCAGAAAAGGAAAGAAGAGTGAAATAAGCAATTGACTGAAGGTTTAGAAGTGTTTTTGGTGATGGATGAGCCAATAACATTAACAAGCATAAGTTCAATGGGTGAGCATCAAATGAAGTTTAATGGTGGAGGATTTCGGTGGAGACAAAAATAAAGAGTGTGTTTAAGAAGGTGATGTTCGATGTTGAAAGAACCCAAAAGAAGAGACCAAATGCATCAATTTTTCCTTATTCAAACTTAACTTAAACTTAGGTGGCTTCTTAATTAAATGCCACATGTCACTCCATAATTTATCCATTTGTCAACTAATAATTTGTCTCTTAATTCCTTATTTTTCTTAATTTAAAAATGCCTCAAATTTTTAATAAATTTCCAAAATATCCAAAATGTCTCCAAAATTTTGAAATTAATAATAATATATACCAATTTAATAATCTAAGACAATTAATCCATAATTCGCCAAAATTCTGAAATAACAACTATTATCACCAAATAAATTTTGTAACACATTTAACCCAACATTCATACTTTAATCACTAAAAAAAATATCACTTATACTCGAAAAAATGTCAATGAATGCATGTACAATTATTTGTATGTGTCCAAAATTGCATATGCACATATAAGTGAAGACTCAATTATGCAAAGCATAAAGTGCACTGAAATTTCTTAATATTCTAACCCCTAACACAGGGTGTTACAGGATGAATGGTAATTGGTATTATACCACCATTCTACTAAACTTATTCATTTAGACCAGCTACTGGGAGTGTCACTTCTTATACACCTCAAGTAAGTTTCCAACCCTCTATTAACTACCTCCAATTGCTCTTCCGTTAGTCGATTGTAGTATGTGGATTTTAACAAATCCACCCCATAGATAGTCAAGATATCATCCCAAAAGTTACTCATGAAAATGCTATCCTTATAAGAGGTTATTGATCCTAATAAGCCATACAATTTGAATACATAGTCTATAAAAGCTTGTGCTACCACTAGGTCTATGTAGGGGTGTGATAGTGTTATGAAGTGAGATATCTAGTTAGCTTGTCAACCACCATAAGTATAACAAATTTGCCTTGAGAGAGAGGTAGGTCCTTGATGAAATCCATGGTTATATTTTTCTGTGGGGTGTCAGGAATAGTACGTGTTTGAATTAACCAAGGATAAGTAGTATTATCACTCTTGCACTTTTGAAAATTATCATTTTTTTATAAAATTATGATTTCCTTCCTCATGCCCTTCTATTCAAAAAGATATTGCACCCTCTATACTATAGAGTCTCTCTCAAAATGCCCAACCAAATGGAGAGTTATGCATCCATTGCAAAATAGACCTTTTGAGCTTAGGATTATTACGAATGACTAACTTATTATGCCTTCTTAATTCTTGGTTATACCAAGTGAAATAAGGATGGGATGAGGCATTACTCTGTAATTCAACTATAAGTTGTTTCATGTCAGGATCATTATCCCAACTTGCCTTTATTTGACTTGTCAAATCAGATGATAATGATTACATTATTATACAAAGAATTTCTGACCTTGAACCTTGAATTGTCAATCAGCTGCCACATGTTCTTTCCCTTTTTTGTATTATATCTCATTATCGAACCCCATTAGCTTGGAGAGCGAAACCTGTCGTAAGGGTAGAGAAATATTGCTCCAATAGGTATTTTAAGCTTTTTTTGGTCTGTTTTAATCATAAAGTGCCTCAACATGAGGTATTGCTCCCATTTTTTCACTATAAACAAGATTGCTAACAACTCTCTTTCATACATTAAAAAGGGGAAATACTTTTCTATTATTATTGATTGTACCTCATATTTGAGCCATCAAGAACAAATGAGTTTCTTAGTATGATGTGTGATTATGTCAAATAAAAAATAAAAATAGAAGAGTACTTTTTAGAGTTCTTGAAGGTAGATTACAAATTTGGATTAGGACTTTTAAATTAATTATTGAATGCATTTAATAAGTCTCTTGATCTTAATGTTTATAATGTAAGGAGTTAAGGATATGACAATGGTTTTAATATGAAGGAAAAACACAAAGGGCTTCAAAAGCAATTACTTGAAATAAATCTAAGAGCATTATATATGCCACGTGTTTGTCATAATCTTAATCTTACTCTTAGTGATATGGTATATTCTTTTGTTAAGGTTGTTTCATTTTTTGGAGCAGTGCAACGTATATATGCATTATTTTCAAGTTCTCCTAAAAGGTGAAAGGTTTTACTTGATAATGTTTTAGGCTTAACCATGAAATCATTATCTAACATTCGTTGGAAGAGTTTAATAAAAAGTGTTAAAGCTATTAGATTTCAAGCTCCTCAAATAAGATTGGTTTTGATGGAATTATCTAGATCTTGTGATGATGCCAAGTCAAAGAGTGAAGTAGAAAGTTTAGTTAGTGTACTTCAAAGTTTTGAGTTTTTACTTAGTATGGTTATTTGGTATGATATTTTATTCACTATTAATACGGTGAGTAAAATTTTGCAATCTAAATCTATGTGCATTAATGCTACCATAAAGTAATTAGAAGGGGTGATGGTATTTTTTGAGACATATAGAGATAAAGGGTTTGGCTCTAGTATGAATATTGCCAAAAGTCTTGCACATGAGATGAATGTAAAACCTACATTTCTAACTAGACGCTGAATTATTAGAAAAAGACAATTTGATGAAATTGATCACAATGGAGAAATATAATCAGCTGATGATTCTTTCAGAGTTAATTACTTTTTAGTTATTGTGGATATGGAAATTGCTTTGTTAAAGAATAGATTTGAACAATTAACGACATTTGATAATATTTTTTTATTCTTATTTGATTCAAACAAGTTAAGATCGTTGAATGATAACGAATTAAGATAATGTTGTACTAATTTTATAACGACTTTTTCTCGTGATAATGTGTCGGATGTGGATTTAAATGATCTTTTTTCTGAGTTAAAAGTGTTACAAATGACTTTGTCAAATAAGTTAATGTCATTAGTTGAAATTTTAGAATTTATTGAAGCTGTAGATTATTATCCAAATATTTCAATTGCTTATCGAATTTCATTAACTAAACCTGTGATTATAGCATCAGTTGAGAGAAGTTTTTTAAAGTTAAAATTATTAAAAACCTACTTGTGATCATCAATATCACAAGAAAAATTGAATGGTTTAGCTATGTTATGTATCGAGAAGGATATGATGGACAATATTGATCTTGATAACATTATTAATGATTTTGCTTATAAAAATGTACGGAGAAATTGTTTTTCATAAATCATGATCATTTGTGTATTTATTAGTACTACAATTCTCTTAATGTTTGCAATCTAATATTGTTGTTCGATTGCTACTATTGTTATTTTATTGTTACTGTTATCATTTTTAGTAATTTTATTGTTACTGACATTTGTAAGATATTATTAGCTGATATTATGATCATTTAATATTTTGTTGAATATGTAGAATTATAAATTGAGTCACTTATGTATGGATATTAAATTTTAATAATAAAAATTTGCTTTTAAAGTTTATTTGTTTATATATTGTCAATTTGTTAGAGGCTTTTTTTTTTATTTCGCTTAATGCCTATAAAACAATAGTAACTGCCATTTATTGATCAGCAAGGCTTTTTTTAAAATAAAATTCATCCAATTCTATTCTATTGCTACCTCCAGTCTATTTCCATTTGTGCATTATATTCTGATAATGATAATGGGATGTACAATTGCAAACTTGCAGAACTTCGATAGTAAAAGAAGCATTGGAAAGATTAAAAAGAATTGTACCCACGGATGAAAACAAACGTTGAAAATATTTGTCAATGTAACGACGTTTTTCATGTCATTCTCAAAGATTCTTGGACGATTAAATCTATGCCTAAAACTTTCATGGGGTTAAGTCAGTTGTCTCCGATTTAGAAATTCAGGATTCTCTTCAGCAAACATAATAAGAAGTTGCCGGCAGGGTAAATATCAAGACCAGTTCTTGCATTAACCTTTGTTCTTTACAAGCCTTGCAAGCGTCACCGAAACTTAATAAACTCCAGGTGACAGTTAGTGTGAACTAAACTAGACATGCAAACAAGGCGATCTCCCTTGTACTTGATTTCATCGATCAACAACCAACTAACAAAGTCTCAGTTTACCTTATAAATATGTCAATGACAATCCCAAATCTCATGATATGCAATTCATCTTGTAACTGAGAGCTACTGCAAAAATGGATCATGTTCCTCCTTACAAGTATCTCTTACTTATCTGCATTCTGTTATTTACTGCTATGTCAGAATCGTTGTCAAGTGATCGTAGAACGTATATCATACACATGGACAAATCAGCAATGCCATCTACATTCTCCACACACCATGACTGGTACATATCAACACTGTCCTCTCTTAGCTCAGCAGATGATGGCATGTCACCAACCCATCTTTACTCCTACAAACATGTTTTCAATGGCTTCGGTGCAGTGCTGACAAAAGCACAACTCGAAGAACTAGAAAGCTTGCCAAGTCATGTTGCCACATTCCCAGAATCAAGAGGTCATCTCCACACCACTCGCACTCCAAAATTTCTTGGCCTAAACAAACATGTAGGGTTGTGGCCAACCAGCAAGTTTGGCAATGACATAATCATTGGTGTTCTTGATACTGGAATTTGGCCGGAAAGTGAGAGTTTCAATGACAAAAACATGCCTCCGGTGCCTTCGAGGTGGCGTGGCCTATGCGAGAGTGGAACTGATTTCAATGCTTCTTATTGCAACAAGAAACTAATCGGAGCTCGCAAGTTCAGTGAAGGCATGAAGCAACAAGGATTGAATATATCAAACACTGATGACTATGATTCTCCGAGGGATTTTATGGGACATGGAACACATACATCGTCAACAGCAGCTGGAAGTCCAGTGCAAAAGGCTGATTATTTCGGTTATGCAAAAGGGACAGCCATCGGAATCGCACCATTAGCGAGAATTGCCATGTACAAGGTACTTTTCTTTGGTACGGATGTCAAATCTTATGATGCTGCAGCTACCGATGTGCTTGCTGGAATGGATCAGGCCATTGAAGATGGTGTCGACGTCTTGTCACTGTCCTTGGGGTTCACAGAGACGCCATTCTACGAGAACCCAATAGCCATAGGAGCATTTGCAGCCATCAAGAAAGGGATATTTGTGGCTTGTTCTGCAGGAAATGGAGGTCCTCATGGATACACCATGCTTAATGGAGCTCCTTGGCTCACGACAGTTGGTGCTGGAACTGTTGATCGCCTGTTAGGAGCGCGTGTTACCATCGGGAATGATCTTGTGACCGTTATTGGAAAATCTGTTTACCCGGAGAATTTGGTCCTGTCAAAAATTCCTGTGTACTTCGGACAAGGAAATAGAAGCAAAGAGATCTGTGAAGTGAACGCCATAAATCCCAAGGATGTTAAAGGCAAGATCATCTTTTGCGACCACGATGTCGAATCAAATGTGTTTGCACAAGCATCTGTGCTGTACTTTAAAGGTGTGGTTGGGGCTATCTTTAGTTCCAATGACGGAGAGTTTTTCCGGGTTCATGATTTCAATTTGCCATTCGTCATATTGAACACAGAAGATGGGGACTTGGTGAAGAATTCTATCCTAAATTCCAGTGGAAACCTAAATGTTAGTGTTACGTTTGGTATAACATTAATAGGGATAAAACCAGCTCCAAAGGTGGCATATTTTTCCTCACGAGGGCCAGATACTAGATCTCCGTGGATTCTGAAACCTGATTTACTAGCTCCTGGACGTGATATTTTAGCTGCATGGGTGCCTAATAGAGGGTTTGCGCCAATTGGTGACCATGATTATCTGCAGACAGATTATGCTCTAGTTTCTGGGACATCTATGTCATGTCCGCATGTAGCAGGAATCGCGGCCTTGCTAAAGGCTATCCACCCTGATTGGAGTCCAGCAGCCATCAGATCAGCAATGATGACGACGGCCTATGTCGTGGACAATACTCGTGGTAGGATCATTGACATGACTACAGGAGTTGCCGGGACTCCTCTTGATTTTGGAGCAGGCCACATAGATCCCAACAAAGCCATGGACCCTGGGTTGGTATATGATATGGTGCCTGAGGACTACATGAACTACTTGTGTGCAATGAACTACACAGGGGAACAGATTCAGACCATCGTAGGAACGACAAATTACACTTGTCAATTTGCTAGTTTGGACCTTAATTATCCTTCTTTCATTGTCATCTTGAACAAGACCAACACTACCACCACTTCATTCAAAAGGTTGTTGACCAATGTAGCAGATACCGTCAATTCCAGTTACCAGGCCGTTACAGAAGTTCCGAGGGGTATGAAAGCTTCTCTGCAGCCACCAATACTCAATTTTACTGGATTGTTCAGCACAGCCGAGTTTGAACTCACCGTGGAGGTAGATTTGATGGAAATTGATAGTGTTACTCCTCAGAGTGACTCAATTGGGAACTATGGATTCCTGAGCTGGTACGAGGTTAACGGAACACATGTTGTTAGAAGTCCCATTGTCTCTGCAACTACATCGCCTAAAACGTGATCACCTGCAAATGCCACTAATAGCCATTAACTACCTTAGCTTTCGGATTTGTTAGACAGCTCTTTCACTGTGGTTTGATTTTCAGCTTTTCTATTGAAGTTTTAACGATGTTTGCTTGCTGTTTTAACGTTTCGTACTACCTTACTTCCCCTATCTTATGTCTAATTGAAACAACTAGGAAAGCAAGTTGGTGCAAAACATTTAAGCAGAAAATAGCTACATCTTTGATTTCAAGGTTAGTGTTGTTCTTCTGTATAATTTTCATTTTGTTAATTACATAATTAGATTTTGTATAGAAATTGCTTGTTGGATTACTGAAAGAAAAATTCTACTCGTCCACAATAAATGTTTAGTCCCAATTATCTTTACGTTATAAAAGATAATATAAACCAAACTTTCATTTTTATCTTTAAAGATTTGATATTTAATTAAGTTAATTTTTATACTTTGAAAATTATAGTTTATTCTTATGTAATATTGTTTAACTATCATGTGACTTCCATTCATGTACTATGTCATTTTGGATTTAAAAACAAACTAACTAACTAACAAAGAAAAAGGAATATGTGATAATTTAAAAAAGGGATAACAAATGCAAAAGTGCCTGACTTTTTAAGATTTTTCAATTTAGTGCTCAAGTTTTTAAAATTTTTAATTGAGTGACTAACTTTTTAAAGCTTTAACTGTTCAGCTCAAAACATTATTTTCTTAATTTATTGATTTGGCTAATGAAATCTTTGTTTTTTATGATATATAGGTGTCCACTTCAAAAAACTCATTCCACTTAATAATATGAGCAATGGATTTAAAATTTTTCAAAAGATTTGGCACTTTAAAATTAGTTATCCCTTTAAAAAGTTGAGAGTCTAAATAAAAAAAATGTTAGTTTATTTCTTACAGTCATTGATTGTAAGTTATCGACATAATTATTTAAAGACATTATTCATCTTATACATATTTAGATATGTATGATAAAGTTCATGAGTAAATATATATTGCAAATGAAATTATGATAAGTTCATAATTATGAGATTCATATTGCATTTATGCCATCATCATCATCATTACACACAGTCCGAATCTCGCAGCCTTACATTTACAGAACAGAGAAGCTATTTCCTATAGACCTACATGCAAATATGACAATGGAAAAAAGTATAGTAATAATACAACAAAAAACTACAAATCAGGAACAGAGAGGCTATTTTCTATAGACCTACATGCAAATATGACAATGAAAAAAAGGTATAGTAATAATACAACAAAAAATTACAAATCAGTGATGCAGGTTAAAAAGAGTAAGTAAATAAAACTAAAATAAATAACTAAATAAAATAAAATAAAATCTTTACCAAAAATGTGTATCAAAGAAACCACAACAGTCTAGGTAGCAAAATTATCACTTTAACAAAAGAAAAATTATCAAGAAGATCATATGAGTGTGAAGAGTTTTTAAAATCACCAATCATCGAGCATTAGGCTGTATACATTTATATATTATCTATAAATTGTTCTTAGTCATTGTTCTATTGAGAGTAGACATTAATAAAATGTAAAAAAATTAGCATAAATTATGTTTTTTTCCTTATGAAAGAAGTAGTTGATCTCATAAACTAAGTATAGAAATATGTAAACAAACGAATGGGTGCTTGTTAGAGAACAAAATTACTAAACACACTCATATGAGGATTCCATTTAGAGCATTACTTGTTCTCTATGGAAATTCTCATTATGATAAGTGTATAAGTGATTATTTTATTTAAAATCTCCAAAGTTTCTCATACAGGAATTGTTATGCTTTGATACTACTTATAACCTATTATAGTTAAGGGTAACTCAGTCGATAGTCATTATGGATATAGAATGAACTATATGGAAGTGGTTAAGTGATCAATAAAGAATTCATCACCCTAAAGTAATTAGGGATAATGTTTCATTATTCTTGATTAATATTAATTCGAGAAATTCTTGGCCAAGGTGGAATTACATTTTATTAATAATTTATAATGTCATTAATAAAATCAATTATTAATGGTTGAGGACTAACATGATTGAACTCAAATAGGGTAGAGATTAATTTCATGGGTTATGTCTAATCAGAACATTGTATGATGAAGGGATTGAATCATACTAAGAAATCACGCATAGAAAAGTCAATTAAAACTACTTTGACATTTCTAAATATTTAAGTGATCATAATGCATTGTTAAATATCAATTTTAACTTTTGGATATTAATTATTTAATTAGAGAATTAAAGATAAATTAGATTAATTTAATTTATCTAATTATAAATAGGATTTACGATTGTAAATTATATCAATTGCTAATATATTTGAGAACATAATAGGTCACACATGAAGAACGGGTTAAAGAGAGAAAATATATTTTAATTAAATTGGTTTTGAATGTAAATTTTGAAAAAATTTATGGTTAAATATGTGACATTTAATAAGTAATGATCAATATGAAATATTATATCTTAATTAGACATAATTATATTTAATTAGAATTAGTTAGAAATTTAATTAAATTTTAATTAAATTAAATTCTAATTTTAATTAAATTACTAAAATATCTAAAACATATTATAAATAGGGTTTACTTTAAAAGAGCTAGAACTCCTAACCTAACCCTCTTTACAATAGTTGTAGAGTTCTTTACACATATTCTGTGAATACCGTTAGAGATTGAACACTTATATGACTACAGTGGTTGAGATGAGTCAATTTTATAAATGATTTAAGGAAAACAATAAGAAAAGGATCAAACTTCTGAATAAGTTACAAATTATGATTCTTGTTTTATTACCATTCATGTGTTGATAATTTTATAGAATTTAAGTAATACTGATTTAAAAAATCAAAAGAAAAAGTTTTGTACTTATTACATTGTGACGGGATTAGATCCTGCCTAAATTTTCTAACAGTAGTATCAGAGCAAACTTTAATTATATAACTTGTTAAAGTTGTTTGATTATTATTGATTTAATAAAAATTAAGACTTAATTATTTTCATTATTTCAAAAACAGTCTCTCTACTAATTAGGAATAAGATTGCGTACTACTGGATCTCCCCAAAACTCACGTATTAGTGAAGTTTTTACTAGATTGTTGTTGTTATTATTGTTGAAGAGTTTGTATTAATTTCTGAAAAATAAAATTGCTCACCGTTTGATTTGAGGTTTTCTGAAAATTAAATTTGTAACCTCCTATAAGTGTTCCTAGCTTCTAAAATTGATTTTATATGTTTAAGGAAAAATATAAATGTTGCGCCTCTGAAATTATATAATGCTTACCTGTATTACATGCACAAGACAATCTCCGTTCTTTTTAATTTTAATTTTTGTATGTTAATTCTTAATTTTAAATCAAATTAATTTAATTTGGATTAAATTATTTAAATTCCTAATAAGTTTAGAAAAGTGTTTTCTTATTGTTTGAACATTATTTTCAAAGTTATTGTTTGAACATTATTTTCAAAGGGTTAATTTTATTAGGAATGTTTTGGAATTTAGTTCAATTTTTCAAAGAGGTGAATTATTAAATTAAATTAGTTACCAAATCAATAATTAGATTCAAATAAAGGTTTAAAAGGATTATCTTTTATAATTAGAATGTATTAGATAAATTAATATAATGAGATTATATTAATTAATATGAGATCATAATTCAGAATTAAAGTAAATATTTTTCTTAATATGATTAATATTAATAATTAAATTAATTCCTATTTAAATTTTAAAAAAATTAAATTAAATTAATTATATTTCAATTAAATTAAAATTAATTAATTAGACTCTTTAAATTGTGAGAAGTATTTTCTTAAGTAATTAAAAAAGTTGTTTCTTAATTAAAGTTTATTTATTTCAATTTGATTGAGATATATCAAATTTATGGTTTTTTTAGAGAATCATTATTTTATTTATTTAAAATTTTATTTATAAATAATAATAATAATAATAAGTTTCTTTATTTATTACATATTTTCTTAATTAAATTTTGAAAGTGTTTTCATTTGTTAATTGAGAAAATTGATCATTCTTTAATTTTTTAAAGATAGTTTTCGAATTATTAATAATATTAATTAATTAAGAAATCAATCTCAAAATAAATAATTTAAAGGAAATTCTTAATTGAATTAAAAATGTTTTATTTAATTTTGAAATTATTTTTCTTTTTCAATATTAGAAAATAGTTTTCTAATTAAGAAAAGGGAATTTGTAATTAGATTGGAAATAGTTTTTTAATTGGATCATAATTTCTTACTTGTTGAATTTATAAAAACAACGTGGGGGTTTCTAAATTATAATAAGTTAGAAGCATAATTTATTGAAAAATATTTTCAATTAAATTTTGTTAACGGAGTGAAGATAATTGAAAATAATTTCTAATTGAATTTGAAAATTGTTTTCATATCAAATCAATTTTCTAGTTGGATTAAAAATTTAATTTTTTTAGAAATCAATGAGTCTAATAGAATTTAATTATCCATAGAATCCTAAATATTATTTTAGATTATGAAAATCAATAAGTATAACCAAACGAAATTTGGTGCTTTATACATATAATTTGATTATATTGACATGAGAACTAGCATCATTTATTTACATGTTTGATATATATTGGACACATGTTTAATTATATGTTTTATATGTATGATTTAAATTCTTCACTAAAATATTAAGGATAACCAACTCTAAAGTACTTAATTTTTTGAGATTTTTTCAATTCAGTAACTAAGCTTTTAAAATTTTCAATTTAGTGATCAATCTTTTAAAACCTTAATAATTTAGTTCAAAACATTAGTTTTTATTAATATGGCTAATAGATGGACATCCATGTGTCATTTAGTAGACATGCCACGTCATCAAAAATTACCTCTTGAACTGAATTATTAAGGTTTTAAAAGATTAGTCACTAAATTAAAAAATTTAAAAGTTTGAATACTAAATTAAAAAAATCTTAAAAGGTTAGATACTTTAGAATATGTTATCCTAATATTAAGTACGTATTGAGAATGTACTTATTGTCTTCCATTATTTAAGCATATAACTAGAGTTATATTTATTGTAAGGTTTGTTGAGTGAATATAAGCCCTTTTGACTCAAGCATGTTTTATCTTAAATTAATAGGTCCTACTTAACTAAGTTTGTAAGATTTGGATGAGTGACTCATGATACATATGAATTTAGACACAAGGTTAGAAATAACATATAAGATATGTTTTGGCAAAAATTGTTACCTAATAGATTTGGGAGTCATATGAGATGAGATTGATAAGGATGTTATTTACTTAAGATTAGTTGGTTTGTTGAGTAACTCAAGATCAACTAAATTTAAATGGGATTCTAGTCTACTAGAGAGATTAGAGTAATCTTTCATAATGGTCGTAAGGGCTATTATTTTGAATAAAATAGTGGGAGTTACTAAATAAATGATTAAAGTCCTAATCTTATATAGTAGTCATGACATATAACCAATACTTATTTTTCTTACATTTATACTTTATTATGAATAGAATTTACTTGGTTTATTATAGTTGATACTAAATTAATGAACTAAATTTCTTATACATAAGTTCAGTTTGAAAAGAGTTCTCAAATTTTGATGGAAAAGTATGTCCATCATACAATTTTTCTATAATCTATGACGAGCATTTAGTGACAAAGTTTTAGAGATAAATGTATGAACATTTTGAGTAAACTAATGTCTCGTAAACTTTGATAACAACATTTAAGATTTATATCAACACCATAATGACACAATACAAAAGGTTACACAAAGTAAAACTGAAAGGTACCTTAATAATTGTTCTATTCATTTTATCCTACTAAAAGTATAAATGTGAACTATAATTAAAGGAATTTGTTATAGAATGATAATAGTTATTGTTAGAAGAAATGATTGCATGTCTTTTCTTACCTATTCAAAATATGATAGCGTTCATATATATTTCTAGTTCATGCTTATAAGTAATTGATACTGAATTTAGATTCAATATTATTACTATGCTTAAGGCATAACAAGAAATATAATGTTGATCAAAAGTAGTTGATCAGATTTATACAAATAGTTGGTATGTATTAGACCAAGGTAGACTTATGTTTAATGTAAATGAAAAGAATACAAAGTTGCATAATCAATACTATCATTTTATGCCATATTAGTTATATCAACATATGAGAATCTTAAAGTTACATACAAGAATGTGTGTGTGTGTGTGTGTGTGTGTGTGTGTGTGTGTGTGTGTGTGAGTGTTATGAAACTTGTTAAGTTGAAGAATGATTAAATCAATCTTTGATGAAAGGATGATGATGGTATTGAATTGTTAAATTTTATACATGTGATGTGTTAGATGTAATAATAAGCCATAAAAGGATTGTTCTTATATTTCATTAGATTAATAATAACTTTATATGACATAGTCATATATATTAAATGAATTTTTTATTTAAAATTTTTTAAAAGTTCAAATTGTTTAAATCTAAGTAGAAATTAAGCATTGAGAATTCCGAAACACTTTGATAAGATCGATGTAATGTGTTTTAAAATTTTTAGTTATTTATAGAGAATAAGATTCTCTAGTGAACACCTTTATAAATAAACTCTATAAGAGTATGGATTTGTGAAAAGAAGAATATACAATATCAGATATTGCATGATGCAATATTATTTCTTCTATAGTTATATCAGGTATAATAACTTACCTTCAGTCATTCCAATTAAATCAATTAGCAAGCTTTCATATTAAATATGCAATGATAAGACTTTCAAAGAGTCAAAGTTAATGATTTGGGATGTAATGCTTAGTTAAAGCATGTATTTTTAAAAGATATCCAAATGGTTTGATATAATCTTATAGACTATTAAACAAATTGTTTGTTTCAATGTATACTTATAAGAGAATTGTTCTCAATATAAGTAGTAGGGGTAAGATGAAATTTGAAAAGTTCAAATCTCATAATAATGCATCAATTGGAACTTATACCTTTATTGATACATTTAATGTATAGTTAAAAGGCTAGGATTTTATGATAAATTCAATGAGTTTGTTTTAAGAGATTATTGTAAATTTATCATGTCTACAAGAAGGTTAGTGGAAATGTAATTGCCCAGTTTAGTAGGAGTATATAAAGGCATGCTGCTCGTAAAGATAATAATAATTTATATTTTCAATTGTTAAAAATATAGCTCTCTAAGAACAAGTCATATTAGATATGAAAAGGTGGCAACTTAATTATGGAAATTAGATCAATATAGATAAATAGGAATTTGTTTACATATTATACTCCAAGTATATAGATAATGTGTGAAAGGTTTTAGTATTTGAGATATCTGATACTTGTAAAGTATTAAAGATATTAATTATTCTATGTTTGAGTTGATATTGAGTTCAAGGTTATAAAGGTATTTACTTTAGAAGTAAATCCCAGTTAATGTATATTTTACTTGGAACAATATTATTTTAAGATTGAAAAGGTTTCAATGTAGCATTAATTACGAAAAAATAAAATTTTCATTTAGTGGAAATGATTATTTGGATTAGAAGTTCTTTAATGAACCTAGTATAGTTCCTTATATTGTTCAAACAGTAATATAATGTAGAACATTAGAGTCTTTAGGAATGCAAAAGGAGCTAAGGTTTTATCAAAGATCCAAGTATGTATTTAGGAAATTTCTCTTAATTATGGAGATAATTAAGATGAAAGATAGTAAGATTTAAGCAATTGCTTACTATAAGAATCTTGTAGAATTATCTCACTAGATCACTGTCTTAGTGGTAATATAATCGTCATATAGTAGTATGGTATAGGATATTTAAACAATTGGCTTAATATAAGTGGGATATTATTTGTTTATGTTTACAGCCAATCGGTAGGTTATAGCTTAATGACATAATTATTTAAAACATTCTTTATCTTATACATATTTAAATGTATGTAATAAAGTTTATAGGATAAATATACATTGCAAATGAAATTATAATAAAATCATGATTATGAGATTCATATTGCATGTATATATTATCCTTAAATTCTTTCTAGTCATTATTCTATTAAGAATGGACACTAATAAAATATATAAAAAAAAACTATTACATGTTATGTTTCTTCCTTATAAATAAAGTATCGATCTTATAAACAAAAATATGAAAATACTTGAGCAAATTTTTGGGTACTTATTAGAGAATAAGTTCATTAAATTGACTCCATATGAGAATTTCATTTTAAATATTACTTGTTATGTATGAAAATTCTCATTGTGGTAATTATATAAGTGATCCTTTAACTTGAAATCTCGAAAGTTATCTCATATAAAAATTGTTATGTTTTGATACTATTTATGACCTAATTTAGTCAAGGATAACTCAGTCGATAATCGTCGAATATAGCATGAATTATATAGAGGTAGTTGAGTAATCAAGATAGAATTCATCATCCTAGACTAATTAGGAAGAATATTTCGTTGTTCTTGATTAATATTGATTCGAAAAAATTTTGGCCAAGGTATAGTAACTCTTTGTACATGGATTAAAAATGTCATTAATAGAATTAATTACTAATGATGGAGAACTGACATAATTGGACTCAAGCAAAGTAAACATTAATTTTATATTCTATGTCTAATTGACATATTGTAAGATGAACGAATTGCATTATACAAAAAGATTATACACATAAAGGTTAGTTAAAACCACTTTGACATTCACAAATATTTGGGGAGTGGTGATGTTTAATAGATGTCAATCTTGATATATAGATATAAATTATTTAATTAAAAAATTAAAAAATTAAATTAGTTTAATTTACCTATTCTTAAATGTAATTTAAGATTGTAATTTATATTCATTGTCAATATATTTAAGAACTTAATTGGTCACACTAAAAAAAAACAGGTTGAAGAGACAAGATGTTTTGATTGTAAAATTTCAGAAACTTTATAATTGATTAATATTTAATAAATAAGAATCAATATGAAATATTGAATCTATTTGAAAACATTTAGTTAGAATTAAAATTTCTAATTAAAATTTAATTTAAATTAAGTTATTAAAATATCTATAACGTATCATAGATAGGCTTAGATTCCAAATTAGCACTCTAGTTTATTCCTCTCTACAATAAGTGTAAAATTCTCTCAAAACGTTCCATAAATAACATTAAACACCTAACACTTGTGCAACTCAAAAAAAAGGAAACAATAAAAAGAATCAAACTTTATAATAAAGTACAAATTATAATTTTTAATTTATTACAATTTATGCGTTAACTATTTTATAAAAATTTAATTGATTTTGACTTCAATAAATCAAAACAAAAAATTTCACATGTATTCTGCTACACACACAAATGGAATCCCTCAATTTCCCAACAAAAAGATCAAATCACAACACCCAGAGTCAACCGTTTGAGGGATGAGTCAATTTGATGATACAGATATCTTCTTTGGAAAAAGCAAAAACAGCATATCAATCACATGTTCATACATGATGGTTACACCGAAGAATAAAAGCTTTGACATTTTTTCCTCGATAAAGTTGTCTTCAACACCAAAACTAAAATGTCGACCACCAAAGGATTCTGTAAAAAAGCAGTTTTGCAGTTTGGGAGTAGGGAGTCTCTATTCGTCTAAATAACAGTAATTTACACGAGATCAGTTCATATCATATGCATTCACGTAAATTCATCCACAGAAGTACCATTGTAAGGTAAAGAATAACTGGAACGAGCGGTCTTCAGCAGAGGGGGGAGGACCAACCATTCCATCTCTCTTCTTTGATGGACAAATGGAAATTATGTGATCATACCTCAAATTAGTAGTTTGATCACTTGCCATGGAAATTTGAGGATTAACATTGGAGTCCGTGAAGTGGGCAATAAGAATAAATGTCAACCAGCATTCCGCTATCATTATTAAACACGAAATAGGATGACAGCGGCAACCAATTGTTTCATATATTTCTGTCTGAGCTTTGCAAGTCAAAATAACTTGTTTTTTCGTTTTTCTACCTACCAACTGCAATCAGAAACTTCCTCTTGCTTATTGGGTCTTCATCCACAATCACAACATCATATACCTTGCCAAGAAGTGCCTCCAGCTGAGCCACACCATACTTCTGATATTCCACAGGTTTCTTGTATCTCTGTTGGTATATTGCCTCAAAAGAATCCAAAAGGATCCGGCAAGAGTAGCTCACCAGGATCTCCTGTAATTCATTCTTGAATTGCTCAATGTTTCCATCATCAACTTCAAATCGAGTTTCTGTCGCAACATTGGCCTTCCCTCGGATCCTCCTCTTTTCATTCTCCTCAACTACCACTCTTTCCTCGTCTGAGAACTCATCTGAAGATCCAGTACCTAGCATATTATCCAAACTATCATCCCTGATTCCCTTTTTCTTATTGTTCCTTGCCAGAACTAAAGGAGGTGCACTTGGGCTCACTTTCCAGTTTCGAAGGTAGACAAATTTCTTTTGGCCTTTGCCATCTATAGCTATTGCATCACTCATCTTCTTGAAGAGATTCACAAGTTTAAATGCCCCATATTCTGACACATAAAGAGGTCGTCCATATACCTTCTGGTACTCGGCAGGAACACGAGTAAGAGGCAAACATCCACCTGAAAGTTCAAGTAACTTTACCAGCTGTCCCTTGAGGCCATTTATGTCCCCTGGCTGAACCCACATTGTAGAACGACACTGATCATCGCAGGAAATAAGACCTCCTGAAACTTCATTTAAGCCAGATGGGAGACTCTGTGACCTCATACTGTTAGGGAAACAAGGAAACGACATGGAGCAATTGCCATTATACTCTGATAAAGACTGTGATACTACAGAGAAATCCCTAGAGTTGTAAAAACTCTGCATGACCCCTCTATATACAATAGCTTCTTCTTCATTTTGAGAATCAAGGTTGTCACCTACATGACAACCCATGAGAAACCTAGCAATATCAAGAGGTCTTCCCTGAGGGGGCAGTAAAGCGTTTGAGGGAGTTACAAAGCCTTCTCCACGAGCCACACTAGGCCAGTCCCATACAAACTTACCAGCACTGATAAGAGCAGACGAAACGCCCACCCCAGAAGGGATGACAAGAATCACAGTGTATCCCCGTTGACCCAGTATGTGCAGTGCAGGGGCAAAATCAACATCCCCAGAGATAAGCATGATGGATGAAGGTGGAGGGTTGTCAAGGGCAAAAAGAAACATGTCCACTAAAATAGCCTTGTCAGCGGCATCCTTCCTACCATTTGGAACATCAATGAGTTTAACACCAGTTCTCTGGCAGCCCTCCCTGAGTCTTCTGGGAAAGGAATTAAAATCCCCATAGGCAGAAAACATTAAAACAGCTCCTTTAATTACAGGGTGCACCCTCAAAGCCATTCTAATATTGCCAGCTACATCTTCTGACCGAACGTCACTAGGCACAGGGCAGTTCTCAATGTCCCAGAGGATGGCAACAGGACCATCAAATGAGCTTCGATTCTGCTGGTTTAAACGAGGTTGAACTGCAGGAATGTTTGGATCTGCCATAGGGGCTCGTCTATGTTCAGAAGGATCTACAGGCACTGTTGATGCTAATGTATTTGCATTAGCCATCGATCCTGTATGTTCTTTTATAGGGCTAAAAGTTCCTGATGATAAGCATAAGAAAGTATACGTCACAATGCATTGTAGAAAAGAAATGTATAAATCCAAACACCTTAAAAAGGAACATAAAATAAGTGTAACTTTATGACATTCTATTTTATCCCTTGTTAAGAATCTTAGTCATTAACATTAACCTGGGAATCTTTAATTGATTATTTGTCATTCCCCCATTTGGAAAAGTTTGACCTTTAGTTTAGATTTCTCAAATTAATCAATATCAAAATGCAAACTGCTCGAATAAAGTGAACACTTGTTGTAGATTATGGATATAATGCAAAAAGGAAAAGATTAGGGTCCCAAAAGTTGTGGAGTACCATGACTTCACATTAACCATGGATGCAAAGTCTGCCACAAGGCCATACTAATGTATGGCATTACATTATGATGGCTTTTGCATTTTTACGACGTAAACAAACTATACCTGGAAGTAATCATACAACAAATTATTTCCAGAAATAGTCCAATTACACAATACTATCAGACAGTAACAGCGAATCTTTCATATATCTGTTTCCTTGGTCATTATAAATGAATTGATGACTGTTATTGTGAGAAATGCTTTGGTTGACTAACAATTGAGATACAGCTCCAACCTATATAATCACGACAAAGTGAAAACATGTTTACATTTCTTGATGTAACAGGCATGCCCATGATTAATAAACTTTAAAGCAAGGAATTTAAATTCAAGGCGCAATGGAATCTCACAGGTAGCATCAAGATAGTTTCCAGAGAAACAACCCAGCAAAGTAAGCCATAATATAAATAAAGAAATCAGTTCGATCAAATCAAAGTGATAACTAAAACTCCGATATGAAGCAGAAAGGGATAACAAAAGCAAATTAAATTCTTTTTATTACTCTTACTTCAACTCAAAAACCCCACGACTTGAAACAAACTCAATAGTCAATAAATTACTCTCTTCCACACCACAAACTCTATAATCAGAATCGCCTATTCATTGTCATCACTTTTCCAGCATTATAAAGCAACCCACCACGACCCAGCACAAAAAAGAACATCAAATCTCCAAATCGTTACCGATTGAAACGAAGAACCATCATCAGAAAAGAAAACAGCACAAATGAATGTGAAAAAGACGTACCTTCTCATGCCCTCTATTAAGTTAGGTTCAAGTCCTCTCCGACAACCAAGAAAGTTTGATCTTGAAGAGGGAAAAACAGAAAAAAAAGATAAAAGATCGAAGATCGAATGAGAACCAGATAAATATACAATCAAGATAAGAGGAATAAGAAGGACTAGAGCTGGACCAAAGAAAGGAAATTAGAATCATGTTTTTAGGGTTTTGGCTATTGACTGAACTTACCAAAATATGGGGTTTGGAATCTCAGAAATGAAGATCGCATCACACATGACCTTGCTTTTCTTGCATTTTCTTGGAAGTACTGTAGAGGAGCTGTATAGAATAGAGTTTATAAATGTAAGTATAAGTCCCAAAGGGGATCATAAAGCCCTAATCGACAGTGACGTCGTAGTCTCCAATTCCGCGGATTTTCCTTTGTTGTTAAGATAAGGGATACGGGATATCGGCAGTGCAACTGCGCAAGTCCCCTTTTCTCAAGAATAAAAATTTTAGTTTTATATTTTTTAAATTTTAATATAAATTTTATTTATTTAAGACTTTTATTTTTTAGTTCCAAGACTTAATAAATTTATTTTTTTATAATATTATTTATTTTCAATAAATATATATTCTTTAATTATAAATAGAATTATGATTAATATAATCAAATTATTTAATAAGTTTAATTCCTAAAAGTTTATTTTAAAAATTAAAAATTATTTTAAGTATAATTTATTAATATTGATTGTTATCAATAATCAAATTTTATTTTAAAATAAAAAATCAAAATAAACTTAAAATTTTATTATTAATAATTACTCAAATGTTTTCAAATTAAGAGAAAAAGTTTAAGTTCTCTTATTTAATTCAAGTTGGTGCTAAATTTAACAATTTTTTTGTTAAATATTGTTAAATCATAAATACTTTCTTCTTACCATTAAATTACATAGCTTATTTAAAATGAGAAAAGTTATGATTTAGCCTTTCCAGAATTCATGTTAAACTTTGATTTAAACAATGCTCTAATATTTGTTAAAATATATTATTTTGGTAAATATACATGAAGAGCATTTTTTAAATTTGGAAGAAAAAAAAAAGAAGAAAGAGAAATTGAAAATTTGGGGAACTTAGGAATATTTTCTGACTCTATATGTTGATTTTCACATGTTAAATCTAAAATTGGTTTTGATTTTAATAATCATATGCCTTATGTTATCATGGATTTCAGATACTATATATATTCGTTAATATGTTCCAATATAATTATTAAAATTTAAAAGAATAAATTAGCCTTCTTCTTATGAGTCCCTGCAGATTACCTTTATAATAGAGGTTTCTTGGATTTTCAATTAATTGCTACAATTGAGAGATATGTTGTATCCTTAGATTAAACATAAGCTCGAAAACGGTGAAAGTACATGGTTCTAGTTCGATAGTTGGTTAGATACAAGCCTTTTATATAAAGAAATGATCTTAGTCTTTTGAGGAACAAAATTCCTTGGAACCTTAAAGTATCGTCTCTAATATTGAATGGTGATTAGTATTGGAGTTTTAGAGGTTTTCACTCACTTGTTGAACACTTACCACAATTATCCGAAAGGAATGAAGAAAACCTCATCATTTAGACCCCCAATTCAAATGGAAGATTCACAAATGAATCATGTCATAGAATGATCACAAATAGTTCGGTAAAAGTTCCATAATGCAATCTCCAATGGAAACAAACTCTAAATCCTAAAGCTTCAATTATCACTTGGCTAGTGATCAAAAGTAGGCTTAGGACCAAGAGTAAACGGTTTGACACCAATGAAACAACTTATGAATTATGCAAAGAAGTTGTTGAAGACAGAAATCACCTATTCTTTTTATGCAGATATTCGAAGGCAATTTGGAGTAGAATTTAACATATATTAGCAGTGGACAATTGAATCATTTTATCAACAACATAAAGCATGGAAAGCAAAATGTCATATTGCTTAAAGCAGTATTCACCACCACCATTTACACTCTTTAGAAAGAAAGAAACAACAAATTATTCAAGAAGAGTGCATAAGACAAGTACCAGCTAGCCTTAAAGATTCTTAATTGGATTAGAGCTACAATTATTGCAAAAAAAATGCACAAAATTCTCTCTCATCGAACAAAAAAAGTAGATGGAAGTTATAACTAATATGTTGTACTAATCTTATAATTGAACTGGTATGTTTTTATCTTAAGTCAAATTTTATAATCATGTTTTAAACTAACAGATAGTCAGTTTCATATACCCATTGTAATGTTGAACTTGCTTTTGCTAATGTTAATACATTTTATTCATTTCCAAAAAAAGAACATAATTTGTATTTTTGAGAAAATAAATTATAAATATAAAGAAGTTTTATTAGGGATGATCTGATTGATTTGTGGAGTCTTTATAAGGCTTTCAAACAACAAGAGTGAAGTAAATCACACGTTAATATAGAAATTACGTAGAATATATGATATACACAAGAAGGGGGGGTTGAATTGTGTAT
>JAOQMS010000180.1:39963475-39992123 GCA_027563885.1 Erythroxylum longipes | reverse complement strand
CGTGGGCTACGTCCAGTCCTCAAAATTCTTCTGAGTTTTCACTATACTTCAACAAATGTACAAGTATTCTTTCTTCCTTCTAGAGCCTCTTTAGCTCTCTGACACCAAGTATTCTTTCAGCTATCTTAGCCTCTTCAAGCTCTCAGCTTTTTCTTTCTCCCACTAGAAAGATATCGTTAGCTATTGTTACAGTAATGTTTAGCTCTCCAGTATCACACTACATAATTTTTCTTTTCTAAGTATAAACTTGAACGCTCAAAAGATGTAAGATCAAAAGTTTTCTGAAAGGTTGAAAAGTTGTCCCGTTGTAAAGTTATTCAATCTTCGACTACGACTAGTATTTATAGTCTAAGTCTTTAACCGCTTCTTTGATTCTTGACAACTGCTTCTTGAATCTTGATAACCGCTTCTTAAATCTTGATAACCGTTATTTAGTTGAGTTTTGTAACTAACTCCAACTAACTAACTGTTCGACGTACTCGCGTATCTTCTACTTTGTATCGTCTGTGTGTTTCTTCTGTGTTTTACTTTCTTCTGTGTTTTGTATCTTCTGTGTTTCGCTTCTTCTGTACCTTCTACTTCTTCTGTCTTTGCGCTTCTTCTGTACTTTAATCTGTGTTTTGTATCTTCTGTATTTCGCTTCTTCTGTACCTTCTACTTCTTCTGTCTTTGCGTTTCTTCTGTACTTTCTTCTGTGTTTTGTATCTTCTATGTTTCGCTTCTTTTGTACCTTCTACTTCTTTTGTCTTTGCGCTTCTTCTGTACTTTCTTTTGTGTTTTGTATCTTCTGTGTTTTGCTTCTTCTGTACTTTCTACTTCTTCTGTCTTTGCGCTTCTTCTCTACTTTTTTTGTGTTTCGCTTCTTCTGTACTTTCTACTTCTTCTGTCTTTGCACTTCTTCTGTACTTTCTTCTGTGTTTCGCTTCTTCTGTACCTTCTACTTCTTCTGTCTTTGCGCTTCTTCTGTACTTTCTTCTGTGTTTCGTATCTTCTATGTTTTTCTTTTTTCTGTACCTTCTTCTGTGTTTTGTACTTCTGCATGCTTAACACACTCATCAAACTAGTTCATTTATTTCTAACATTATTATTATTTGATTGTCATCAAAATTAATCATCGTAAAGTCCTCCTGACTTAACAAAGAGGTCTTGTATTTAAGCCTAATGTTCTAAGATTCGTGCCAAAAAGTACTTATTAGCAAAAAAAAAAATGTACGAACTCATAAGTTTGGTATCAGCCATCGATACTGGTTCCTGGTATTAATCGGTACCAGCCGGTATTTAAAATACCGGCCAGTACCATAATCTTTAAAAAATACAGGGACCTGTTTGTAAGAAAAAATATTAAACAACCACATCCCTCTCCCCACCGCCGACGTCTTTTATCTTTCTCTCTCATTTTACTCTCTCTTCTCTTACCCAGCTCAGCCCTCATCTCTTCCCTCAACCACAGAGAAATGTGGAGACCATAAACTCCTTATAACTAAGATCTTCAAACAAATCAGAGTATATATATACTTGCATCAAAGGAACACAACCATTGACGAAAGAGTGAAACATATTTAGGTATGGGATGTCGTCTGAAGCAGTGAGAGGGTTAGTGACGATTCCTGTCTCACGGAAAATCGATGCCAGGTTGGATGCAGCACCATCTCTTTTAAGTCTCAGCTCTTTGAGGTGCGTGTGATCCCAAGGTTCAATCTTCCCACTTTTCTCTCTGCTAATAAGAATATCACTTTCAATGGGTTATACTTTCAGAACTTTCGATGGGTTCTACTTCCAGAACTTTTAGTGGGTGATGAAAAGAGGTGTTTTTTTTTACTTATAAAATCATTAGAGAATATTATTGGAGGTTTTATGAGACAAAAGTTTAAAACTTTCTTCGTGAGTTTTGTTGTCCTATGAGCAAAATGGTTTTTGACTTTACGTAGATCGAGAAGAAGATAATTAAGAATCGGTAATGACCATGGTGTTGGGAAAGACTAGGTAGTGTTAAATTCTGAAAAAGTTTAAACACAATATCAAAACTTCCCAAATCTATTTGAATAATAGGAGTAAATAAATACTAGCAACAATTTGCCAACATAATAGGAAATCAAATACAAGTAACAACACCAAAATTTTTAACGTGAAAATCCCCTTCAAATCAAGGGTAAAAAATCACGGGACCTCCAATCCGAAAAATAGCTCTACTAAATTAAAATGTATACAAATATCCTCTTCTCAAAGACACAAACTCAACATCAACGAAAGAAATAAGCAACTACACAAGATAACATTGTTAGGAACATACAGGGAGAGAAAACACCAAAAAAATGTCATTATTCCGAAGCTCCGATCTCAACATCCAGAACTCCAAATGAAAACTGACCATTCATAATGTAAAAGACTGTCTCAAGAACACACTCCTAAATTTTTAGCTCGATCCAACGGTAGATGAGTGTGGATCGAGGGGAGAAGTGAATTTGGTCGTCCAAAAATGTCACAGCTATTTCTCTGCTCTCTCTTCCTTTTGTTTTTACTTTGTGCTAACGCCCATTGTCGAAAAATAAGTTAAATATTATAAGCTAACAAAGGATGGGGCAAAATGGTTTTTTCGCATAGGAAGGGAACCACAACTCAACAGTATGAGCAATATCTGGCCTAGTGCAAACCATAGCATACATTAAACTACCCACAACTGAAGCATAAGGAACTCTTTACATATTTTCCTTTTTCTTCTCATTTGAAGAACATTGTTTTCTACTAAACTTAAAGTGCATTCCAAAAGATGTACTTACAGCTTTAGCCTTATCCATGTTGAATCTCTAAAGTACTTTTTCAATGTCTTCTCTTGTAATAGCCATATTTTCTTGGCTTTTCTGTCACGAATGATCCTCATGTCAAGAATCTACTTTACTGGTCTTAAGTCTTTCATAACAAAGACTTACTCAGATTCTGCTCAACTTAGCAATCTTGCAAGTATCATGACCAATAATAAGAATATCATCAACATATAGCAACAGAATGAGAAAGTCATCATCAGAGAATTTATGCACATAAACACAATGATCAGAGGAAGTCTTCTTGAAACCTTGTTGTTTTATAACTGAATCAAACTTCCTAGACCATTGCCTTGGATCTTGTTTCAAACCATACAAGCTCTTCCTTAACCTGCAAATATAATCCTCTTTTCCTTTAACTCTAAAACCTTCTGGTTGCTCCATATATATCTCTTTATCCAAATCACTATAAAGAAAAACAGTCTTAACATCCATATTATCAATCTCCATATCAAGGTGTGCTGCTAAACCTAACATAACTCGAATGGATGACATCTTCACTACTGGAGAAAATATTTCTTCCAAATAAACTCCTTTCTTTTAACAAAAGCTCTTGGCAAACAATCTAGCTTTGTACCGTGGAACTGAAGTACCATCTTCATGTTTCAATATGAAAACCCATCAGTTCTTAAAAGCTTTTCAATTCTTAGGTAATTTAACTAGATGAAATGTGAGATTTTCATAAAGTGATTTCATCTCATCTTCCATTGCTTTAAACCACTTCTCCTTCTGCTCACTATCCATGGCTTCCTCAAAATTTTTTGGCTCTCCTCCTTCAGAGATAAGTATATACTAACTGGGAGAATAATGTGACGAAGGTCTCCTCTCTCTAACAAATCTTTTAAGAGAAGTCTCTGGAGCCTCTGTAGGTGTTAGTTGTTGATCCATTGCAACATCATTTATTGGAGCATCAAAAGTGTCTACACTTTATTGATCATTTTGCATTTGATCACCATCTTCACTGTCATCTTAAACATCAAGATCTTATGGACATTTCCAGCTACATTCAGGGTATCATTTATAGAAACTGGCTCAATATCAACCAAACGACTTCTGACAAGTTTCTTCTCAATTGGATCATACAATCAATAACCAAACTCATCCTGAGATACATTGTCAGGTCTTAAAATCCAATTTCGACCTCTCATCCTTAGAACATACACAAATGCTTTGTAACCAAAAACTCTCAAGTGATCATAGGAAAGATCCTTGCCAAACCAAACTCTATCAGAAACACCACCATCCAAAGCTACAGTTGGTGAAACTTTGATAACATGAGCAACTATGCAAAGTGCTTTAACCCAAAAGGAATTAGGCAACTTTGTTTTCGTAAGTAAGCATCTAACCCTCTCCGCTAAAGTTCTGCTCATCATTTCTGCTAAACCATTCAACTGAGGAGTTTTGGGAGGAGTTTTCTTATATCTAATACCTTGCTCTCTACAATAGTTATCAAATGATCCACAATATTCACCACCATTATCAATGCAGATGCATTTCAATTTCTTGCCAGTTTGTCTTTCAACTAAAGCATGAAATTCTTTAAATTTCTCAAAAAGTTGATCTTTGGTCTTTAAAGCATAGACCTAAAGCTTCACAGAATGATCATCAATAAATGTCATAAAATACAATGCACACAATATGATCTTACCTTCAAAGGACCACAAACATCTGAGTGAACCAGTTTTAGTAAATCAAACTTTCTTGAAGAAGGATGACTCTTAAAAGAAACTCTTCTCTGTTTCCCAGCCAAGTAGTGAACACACTTATTCAACCTAGCTTCCTTAACCCCCTTGAAGCAATTTTTTCTTGGCCAAATAATTAATCCCCTTCTCACTCATATGACTTAGTCTTCTATGCTATAATTCTGATGTAGTATCACTCTATACTATATTCACTGAGCCTTCAAAAATAAAACCTTGCAACAAGTACAAGTTAGAGGATTTGTTACCTCGTGCTACAACCATTGTAAGTTTCCAATGTCCGTTTTTAAAAACATTGCAATAACCATCTTCTTCAAGTTTTACTACAGCTATCAAATTCAAGGGAATTCCTGGTGCATATTTGACATTTTTAAGAACTAACCTTGAACCATTGTTAGTTTCCAAACATACTGTTCCAATACCAATTACACTTATCTTGCTATCATTTCCCATCTTTAATCACACTTATCTTGCTATCACACGATTTTGATCATTTCCCATCTTAAACACACTTATCTTGCTATCACACGATTTTGATCAACACTGTCCTTTTCCTGTCTCATTTCCTTTTTTAGATTAAAGCAATATTTCTTAATATGCCATGCCTTACCACAATGATTACATACAAAATTTTTGTACTTAGACTTTGACTTGCTTCTACTTTTCTCTCTACCTTTCTGACCTTTGAATTTGTTTCTCCCCTTCTCTTCTATAATCAAAACATCATATTACAGAATTGGTTAGTGAAACACGAAAGGTTTCCCATAAATCAGGTAAAGTATTAAGAAACCAAAGTTCTGTATCTCATCATCAAATCTTATACCCATTCCAGACAGTTGATCAATAACACCCTGAAAATCATTCAAATAATCAGAATTAGCACTGCCCTCCTTGTATTTCAAGTTCATCAACTGCTTGAGTAAAAATAATTTGTTATTTCCTGTCTTCAATGCATAAAGTTGCTCAAGCCTATCCTATAGAGTTCTGGCATGTGTGTCATTAACAATGTGAATAAGAACAATATCTTCTACCCGTTGTCTATTAAAACCATATACTTGTTAATGTTCAAATTCTCAATCTTCATCAAACATAGACTCAGGTTTATTAGTGGCAAACACAGGCTAATGCATTTTATTCACAAATAACAAATCTTTTATCTTACCCTTCCATTTGTGGTAACTGCCTCCATTGAAGCAAACCATTCTACTAGTCTTAACTTCCATAATTCAAATAGATCAAAAGGATTAAATCAACTAATGCTCTGATACCACTGTGTTAGGAAAGACTAGGTATTGCTAAATTCGGTGGAAGTATAAACACAATACTAAAACTTCCTAAATCTATTTGAATAATAGGAGTAAATAAATACCAGCAACAATTCGCCAACAATAACAAATCAAACACAAGTAAAAACACCAAAATTTTTAACATGAAAACCCCTTCAAATTAAGGGTAAAAAAATCATGGGACTTTTGATCCGAAAAATAGCTTCACTAAATTAAAATGTATACAAATATCCTCTTCTCAAAGACATAAACCTAGCATCAATAAGAAGAATAAGCGACTACACAAGATAACGTTGTTAGGAACATAAAGGAAGAGAAAACACCAAAAAAATGTATCACTATTCCGAAGCTCCGATCTCAACATTCAGAACTTGAAACAAAAAATTGACTGTTCATTATATAGAGGATTGTCTTAACAACACACTCCTAAATTTTCAACTTGATTTTCAACTCGATCCAACGATAAATAAGTATGAATCGAGGAGAAAAGTAATCTGATTGTCCAAAAATATCACAGCTACTTCTCTGCTCTCTCTTCCTTTTGGTTTTGGTTTTGCTTTGTGTCGACGCCCACTGCGGAGCAAGAGGTTGGCTATTATAAGCCAACAAAGGATGGGGCAAAATGAGTTTTTCACATAAGAAGGGACTCACAATCCCGAACTTTCAATGGGTGATGGATATCACTTTCAATGGGTTACACTTCCAGGACTTTCAATGGGTGAAGAAAAGAGGTGTTTTATTTACTCATAAAATCATTGGAGAATATTCTTGAAAGTTCTTCGAGGCAAAAGTTTGAAAGTTTCTTTGTGAGTTTTGTTGTTCTTGTGAAAAGACCATAAGGGTATTCGACTTTGCATAGATCAAGAAGAAGATGATTAAGAATCGGTAATGAGCATGGAACTAAAAGACGGTTGCCAAGATTGTTGATTTACACCTTTTGGCTTGTTATTGTTGGCAAGCTTCATTAGGGTTTTTCTTTGGTGAGCAGATTTGGATTCTCTTAGATATTTTACATTAAGCTCTTACCTATTTCTTTTATGTTTTAACTTTCTAATGCTAATTATTGTACAAGTCTTTTCCTTTTCCCTTTTTTTTTTCTCGTGATTGTTTTATATTTCTTTTATTCACATGAAATTTTCACCAAATTCTAAACACAGTTTGTTCTTAGTTCTTACAAATATTAAGTCCCATTTGAAATTAATCCACATGTCCCCTTGCCCGAAACTTCTAGATGTCACATACATTTTGTAAATATATCATTAAACAGCATATTACTATTTTTGATTGGTTTATGATAATATGTGAAATTATTTTTATGTGAAAAATAATGTTAATAAAAATAAATAAATTGATATTATTTTAAATTTATATTTTTATAATTTTTTGAGACAAGAGTTAACATAAAATTATAAATTATACAATATAATATATTGAAAGACTATTTTATAATTTTAAAAAATTTTATGAACTATTTTATAAATTGTAAAAATTACTTAAACCGGTCCTTATACAGTACTATATCAAAACTAAATCCGCTACTAATTCTGATAGAATATTTATAACATTCATAACATTGCTCGACTCGAGCTTATTAAATCCTGACATTTCCTCTTTCAATATTCACACTCTCTGTAGCGTATGTTATGGTACATCAAGATAAAGAGCAGAATTTGACTAGGATCACCATCCCAGACACACCAAGTAAGGGAAAAGAGAGACGAATATAATTGCATCATAGGAGGGGAGAATTTCTTCTGTAACAATGCATCATCCTACTGAATTCGAATCCATTTGTGGTCATATTTCCATTGTCCCGAAATAGACGCAGCACCAAGTGAGAGAAAACAAAGTAATCCTCAAGAAAAAAATACAGCCATTTTTTATGTCTCCTTAAGTAAAACGTTCAGGAACAAAGAGCAGGCTAATGGACATATCATAGCAATTCCCAAGTTCAGAGAAAGGATGTGCTAAGGTAGTCAAAGTTCATCACCTAAGGTAACCAATAAACACCCATTCATAACACTGTACATGTAATGTCCTTATATGCAAATTAAGAATCCGAGAAGCAACTCTTGGACTATGACCAAAAAAAAACCTGACAAAGGATAAGTTCCTGGCATGAGAGCTGCGTTTACAATTGCAGGACCCTCTCAATTGCAGCAATATAAAACTCCTTTGGCATGGTGCCGACCACAGACTCTTGCTTCTTCCCATTCTTGAATAGCAGAACCACAGGCACAGCCTTAATTTCATAGTCCTCAGCAATTTGTATATCACTGTCCGTGTTGAGAACAAAACACTTAAGCCTCCCATCGTACTCTCCAGCAATCTCATCAATCACCCGGTGGACCATTTTGCAGGGTCCACACCAACTTGCATAGAACTCAACCAGGACAGGTATATCACTTTCCAAAATCGAATTCTCCCAAGAGTCCTTTGTAACCACTGCCGCTAAACATATTCGAAACATGTTAAGATGGCACTCAATATGTGTGTGCTTCATATGTCTGACTAACACCTCATGCATAGAAGGTCAATGACAAACCATAAAACAAGCATAAATTAAGCCGACGCTGAAGAAGAAGGATCCAATATTTCAACCCATTCTCCAAGGAACATAATTTTTAACAACATAGAGATAAAAATATCACGTTAAGTGTCGACCATAAGATCCAGATGGTACACAAAAACTATAAGCAAGAAAAAGCACTTCACACCAACTTAATCAAGTGATACCCAGCATCCGTTCTTCATCGACATCATTGCACGAGCATCTCATCTTCAATGAAAAACCTGTAGCTAGCATAATCACTAACATCCAACCGTCTCACATTTTCTTAGCTTCACCCAATCAACAATTTGATACTTTCCCACTCAACATAAAACAACCTAGCAGAAGAGTAAATAAATAAGAAAATAAAAGGACCCAAAAAGGGTAGAAGATAATCACGGACCACAATTACAGAGAATCCTTGCTTTTTATATTATTAAAACAATCCACGATTTTTAGCCATTTTTCAGTATCCGTTTTAAGTATTCACCAATCGTCTTCTTCAAAGTGTGATCCGTTTCGGAATGTTTTGTCAACCGACCGGCCTTAGACAACAAAAGACAACAAAATGAACACAAAATCAACTTCCAAATACCTCATTTTATTTTTAAAAAATTCCACGGTTTGGAAGCCAAAATTACTAAACAGTCATTTAAAAGAAGAGCCACCAAAGAAAGATTGAATCTTCAATTGAAAAGATTCAAAATTTAACGAAACAGAAGAAAATTGAGAGATGAAATGAGGATCTTAAAGCGTAATAATAATAGTACCTCTAGAACCGCGAGCGCAAAGGACCTTCAATGGAAGACGAGGACCCAATTTGAGGACGAGATTTCTTGTTGTTGGCGGAGGGAGACAAAAAAAGGTCGAGCTGTCCGCGCGGTTGCTGAGTGAGACGGAGGAGAGTGACGGATCTAGAGGAGAGCGAATGAAGGTGGAAGTAGCCGCCATCGCAGAAAAGCTCTGCTAGAAATGTATGGAAGTGTTAGAGAAGAGAGGCATATCAGAAGTTACAGGCCTTTACCTGATTGAACAATTAAGATGAAAGTGGGACCCACAAAACATAAGAAGGTTATGATTTACGATTAATGAGTTTGTTTTAAGAGCTACAGAGATGACAATTTCGGCTCCACCAGTTTTTGACCTTAGTTGGGCAGGCTATAGGTTCGGCCGTCGGACTACAGGCAAGCCAGGCACCACGGGAGACTCTTGGCCTGGCCCGGCCTGATTCATTTACATATCTAACTAATAGGATAAGGTGAGAGTATCGAATTTGGTTCTAGTACAATACTGTATCAGTACTTATCAATATTGAATATTATTTTGAGTAATTTTTAAATTTATGAAATAGTTCTTAATTTTTTTAAAATTTGCAAAATAGTTTATTAATATATTGTACAGTTGTACTATATGCTTTATAAGTTTATATCAACCATATTTCCAAAAATCATAATAATAAATAATAATCATAATTAATATGAAATACCAATATTTTTTAAATATTTCATATATAAATAATAACCAAAATTAATATAAAAAAGACAATCATCATCATATACATATAAAATTAAGAAAAATACAAAGTATTTAAAATATTGCAATAATAAATTTTTATCATTTTAATAAATAATAATTACGTCAAAATATCTAATAAAAATAACAATAAATATCCTTCACTCTCAAATTATTACAATTTATAACAAGAGTTTGTGATGAGAAAACAATCAAGTAGAAGTTAAACCTTAAACAAAAACATTTATAATTATATATAACATAAATATCAAATATAAGTAAAATTAAAAGAAGAGGAAAAACAAAAATCAGAAGCGAAATTCAATTGTCTACAGTAAAATACCCACTATAATTGCACTGACCTCAGTTATCATTTGGTAAAAAATTCTCATCATTGAGAGGAGCTTCATCATCACTTTCATTTAAATTTAATGCACCAAATGACATGTTAATGCTTTCCCATCCAAGATTATCTTCCAAGTCATTGACATCTACCAAATTCGGTTCTTCAGAAACCCAATCTGCCAAAAGATCAATATTATTAATGGAAATTAGATCAGTTGAACCACTTGTACTATTAAGACTCCTAGCAAACAATAAAATTTAATTATTATAAAATTATAAAATTATATCGAAATTAATAATAATAATAACATACATTTCCCGAAGCTTTAAATTATAACGAACAAAAACTAAGTCATTCAATCTCTTATTCTCTAATCTATTTCTTTTCTTGGAGTCGATAAATTCAAATGTGCTCAAGTTTCGTTCACAACCTGTTGCACTCACACATTGACTTAAAATCTAAATTGCAAACTTTTTCAATTCTAGAATACCATTTCCAAATTGATCCTACCAAGAAACTATAAGTCGTAAGATAACAAAAGTAGTGTTATAAACAAAATAAAGTGATAACTAATTTTCAACAAATAAGAAAAAGGAAACAACTAAAACCTAGAAAAAGTTTTCCTCTTTGTTGAATAGCAATCGACATTCCAAAATCATCATAAGACAACTTATGAAGCTCCATTTATGAGCTTAGGAGATCTTACATCACGTTAATGCCACAATTGTTGTAATAGTTAAAAGCATTCATCTATTAACTTCAGCTTGCTTAGTAAGATCTAGTCTAAAATAGACACTAGGATTCAAAAACTCCCTAGCTGCAATTAACGAAGAAGAAAGTTCCCTTTCCCTTCTCTCATTAATGATTAAAAGATATGGTGTGTACAAAGAAGACCTATGTTTCAAATTAACCTTGATTACTTCCAGCACTCTCTCCATGACATAAAAGATAAACCATTGCTGGCTTTTCTTCACTATCAGTCAAGCGAAGTATCCTCACCAAAGGCTCAAAAACTCGGACAACAAATTGGCATTAACAAAATTCTCTATGTTCTAGTATAATTTTACAAACTTCGACTCCAGAATTAGACTTAGCATGCTGAGATGTAATCTACTTATCACTTGTAAACATTTACCTTAACTCTTTCTTCATCATAACAAAAGACTGAAGTGATAAGAAATTTGTTGCAAATCTTGTCACAGCAGGACGACATAAATTCTTACCATTGGTAAATTCCTTTCTCATTTAATTCAATACCCATGCATGATTATAGATGAACTTGGTCACCTTTTTAGCTTTTTGCATAGTCTCATCAATAATAGGAAAATACCTAGGATCCCCTATATTCTCCAGCAGTAGGTTAATGTAATGTGCAACATAAGGAGTCCAAAGAAAGAATTATACTTTTTTTGCCATCTTTTTTCTGCCGCTTTATAAGCATAATCATTGTCAGTAATAAACTGAACAATATTTTCTAGCCCAACTTGATTTACAACTTCATCAAATATTGCAAACAAAGTCTCATTATTCCTAATAAGGCCATATGCATTAATAAATTTAAAAAACATAGAGTTATTTGTAGAATAAACAAAAAAAATTAATAATAGGCTCTTATATCCTATTTGTCCAACCATTACATATGATTGAACATCCATAAGTAGCCTAATTTACTCTTCTTTTTGCCAAATAACTTCTAATTTCATAAACAGAATAACTTAAAAGTTACCTCTTAAGTCATCAATCGAAGGACCTTTGTATCCTAGACCATAAGAGACTATTCCATCCATTATAGGTTGATAATAATAACACTGAAAAGCATTGAATGATGAACCTATATCATACCACCATCTAACTACTACCATATCGACATTATGAGTTGCATCTCTTGATTGCATTGCACTACGAATTGAAGGTTGGACTTCAGGAGTTGTTCGTGGTGCAAAAAAAGTAGTCACTTGCCTTCTTCTCTTCCTCACATCAAGTCCAGTTACTTCTTCAAGGGCCTTCGATGGAACATTACTAGTACCACTAACACTACTACCACTACCACTTTCAACATTTCCACAATCACCAAAAAAAACCAAAAAATAAACTTCCACTACCAATTTTAAAATTCAACATTTTCCGTCTATCTTTCTCATGTTGATCTTCTTCAAGCAATATTTTTATTTGTCACTTCACATCATAGCTTACTTTTTTACAGGGTTCTATATCTCCTTTAGCCTCAGCTAAATGCTTCTTCAATCTGGTGATTCCTCTACCTTTCAAATACTTGTTACAAAACAAGCAAATTGTATGATTCTTCATACCTAGGACTAATGCAACATGAGCCCAAGTTGGATGATTATATCTTCCTGAAGTAGTTTGATCAGGAGTAGTTGAACTTCTTTCCATTTATCTGTAACAAAAATAAAGATATTAGTTTTATAAAAAATTAATCATTTAATAGTTTCATCAATAAAATTAGCGGTGCTAAATCCTTCATAAGACAATGCAACATAAATAATGTCTTTAGCTCTTTATATTAAGCCTAAAGAAGTAAAGATTCATGAAACTTGAGTAAAATTCAGAAATAGATAAACTTTCCTATTGGAGAGTAGTAAATTCATGCTAAATTTAAAATCGAAGTACCGTTCAAAGATTTAAGATGATGACTTTACGAATCCAAAAATTAAAGTCATGACTTAAACATCCTTAACTTCACTTTCATCTTATTCTTGTTTTTTTAGGGATATGATTATATTGCCATTGACATATCTTCATAAATCCTTGCCTTTAATAAATATCTTGAAATAGAATGCACAAACTAAGCAATTTTTTTCATTAGGATGAACTAAAAAACTTTCACACCTATTCGAACAGCTAATGCCAAAGTACTATAAATGAGATAAAAATGTAATAATAAGAAAAATAGATTTTGAATATGCAAAGACTATAGGATGGACTAATTTTAGGATAAATAAAGGTGGATACGCAAGAGACTTGAATCCTTAATGAGATGGACTAATTTTAGGATAAAAATTAAAGACAAATTAGAGATATAGAATAGTTACAATTACAACGCTTCCTATTTGGCTTTTGCACAAGACCATAACTGAATTATTATTATACTCAATTAATTATTTACCCAATATCCGAAAACCATTTTAATAAATTTATGTCAATTAATTATTTACATTGAATTCTTTCCAATTTACATTTTCGGTTCGTTAGTTTTAAGTTATGTTCAAACCTGAAAGCCTTTCTAACTTTAAATCGTGCATATAAAGTTAAGTTGAAACTTGAATTGAAAGCCTTTCTAACTTTTAACATGATGGATGCCGTGAATGACCAAAAAAATTAACATAAATCATGACATCAATTATCAATTAATCGAACCATAAATGAACCAAAACCAAACTCCTTTCATTCAATTCAACTCCAAATCCAATCCATTATCCAACTCTAACCAACGGCAAGTCACAAATCCTTCATAATTTCATTCCAACTTCCAAGTCCAACCCATTCACAATCATAACACAAATGCAATTAACCCGAAAAATTCAACAGAAAAGTGAAAACACACATAAACAAAAATTCACAATCGTTATTATTTTAGATAGGGACGGGACGGGTCGGGTCGGGTCGGGTTTAGATTTGGGTATTATTCCAGATCCGACAGATTTGGATGCCTGGGGGACAAAGGAGGTTAGCTAATGGTGGCATGGTGCGTTGGTGGTCCTCGTGGAAGAGGGCTGAAGCCTGATGGAGGTCCGAATAAGGCTCGACGGTGGCGGGTTCACGTGGTGGAAGAAGATTCGAAGATAACCATTGGAGAGGGTTCGTGTGGTGCATTGCTGAAGAGGTAGGACGTAGGAACACCACCTGAGAGGTACGATGTAGAAGTACCGCCAGAGCTGGAGAGGAGAACGAGAGAGAGAGAGTGGAGAGGACGAGAGCATGAGATAGAAAGAGGATGAGGTGAGTCAGAGAGAGAGAGAGAGAAAAATGAAAAAGCAGAGGTAGGTGTCGAGGGGGGTTCAAGGTTAATAATTTTTGGTTTTTCCAAAAAGGTCCTCAGTTTTATAAAAATTACAATACTGGCCAGTATATGGTCGATATTTTGAGTACTGGTCAATATATGGTGAAAACACTTGGTACCGGCTGGTACCAAACAGGATGATACCGTTATGTTTTTCGATCGGTATGGTATCGTTCGACCGATACCAGCGGACTGTACGGAACGGTATTCAATACCTTATGTCCAGGACAGAGCTACACTTGATAGCTTCTATCTAGCTTTGAGGTAGCTGAGCTGAGCTCAACCGACCCAAACATCTCAAAGTCCGACTTGGTCTGATTTTGTATTATTTTTAATTAAAAATAAGAGACAACGTTATTTTTTGTAAAATAACATCATTTTTATTATAACTTTTGAGTATCAAGCACGATAAGGTTTGATAACCCGAATTTGAACCCATCTAAGACCCATTTTCTTAAAAAAATCAGGTTTAAGATTCATTAACTTTAAGTTGGGCCAGGTCAAATCGAGTCGAACCGAGCTTAATTGTCAAGCCTATGTTAGGTTTCAAAGAAGGATTAGTAAACTAAATTAAAAATTATAAGCATAAATAATATGTACAACAACAATAACAACATTCCAGTCGAAATAATAACAACATTGTAGTAGAAATTTCAAGTCCAAACCTAATTATCAAGTCTATTTTAGGGTTTCAAAGATGAAATAGTAAACTAAATTTTAATTCATTACATATTACAGATTAAACTTAAAAATTATAAGCATACATAATCTATACAATAACAACAACAACAATAATAATAACAATATTTTAGTAGAAATCCTTTTGAGGCTCTAGAAAGGTCCAAAAATACATAGTCTTACATCTAACTAGTAGAAAGTAACAAAAAATGAGAAAAGAAAAGAAAAAAACAAATTTAAAAATACTATTTGAAAAAGATAAAAGTAAAAAATATAGACAAATAACTACATTAAAAACAATAATATAATAAAATATAATAAAAAGTAATGAATTAATTAAACATATATATATATAATACACAATAAATAACAAAATAAAGATAATAATAAAATAATAAAATAAGCATAAATAAATAAATAAGGAAGAGAACAAAGAAATAAATAAATGAAAAAACTTAACTAAAATGGGTAAAATAACTAAGAGGAAGTATTAAAAATAAATACAAAACACAATAATTAAAAAAAGGTTCTAAATACATGTGTATAAGCATAAATAATTTGTATTGTAAATAAATCCGTTATAATTTTTTAATTGTTTTAAATTTTAAAGATGAATTAAACCTAAATGAAATGAAATAGAAAAAAAAAAAGACAGCACACGCCCTACTCTGAATTCAACCTGAGACTAATTTTTTTAAAAAATCAAGTCCAAAGTCATTGACTTCTGGCTATGCCAGGTCGGGTCGAGGCAGACTTGTACCTAATTGCTAAGACTATTTCAAAGTTTCGAAGTACTAGTTTTATAACAATAATATTTTAGTAGAAATCTCTTAGTCCAAACCTTTTTGCCAAGTCTATTTTAGGGAAAGATGGACTAGTAAGCAAAACTTTAATTAATTACAAGTTACATATTAAAGTTAAAAATTATAAATATATATAATCTGTATAACAACATTCAAATAGAAATTAAGCTAAGAATTTGGAGAAGTTCAAAAGTACATAACCTTATCTTTAATTAATAGAGAGGTTATTTTCAATAGACTCATAAAAATGAGAAAAGAAAAGACAAGGAAAAATTTTAAATTACTATTTGAACATGATAAAAGTAAAAAAATGTATACAAATAACTGCATTAAAATAAAAATAAAAGATAATACCAATAAAAAGTATAATAAAAATAAATAATTAATTAAAAATTGATAATACATAATAAAATAAAGAAAAAATTAACAAAAAGATAAAAATAAAATAATTAAAAAATAAATAAACATGAAAGGGGAATAAATAAATAAATAAAACAAACAAGTAAAAAAGCTTAACTAAAATGACTAAAATAAGTAAGAGTAAGTGCTGAAAATAAATACAAAACACAATAATTAAAAAAAAAGGGTTCTAAGTACATTATGTATAACCATACATAATCCGTATTGTAAATATATTCGTTGCAATTCTAATGTTTTAAATTTTAAAACCCAAATGAAAGAAATAGGGACAAGAAAGAAGTCAGCTCACGCCCGGTGGGACTCGAACCCACAATCGCCTGATTAGAAGTCAGACGCCTTATCCATTAGGCCACGGGCGCTTTTTATTTGTAGCTGCTAAGTTGCAGCCTAGTCACCAAAGAGTACCATCTGACCATTATTGACTTCAACGACCATTCAAGGGAAAGTATGGTTAAAAAAGAGGAAGTTGGCAGCAAGGGTAGAGCTTAAACCCTCTACGATGTATTGAATCATGTAGCCCAAGCTTTGACCCTTGAGTCTGGAATTGAAGCGAAGAAAACCAACAAAAAAATTACATGGATAACAATTTTGTGGCTTCTTCAGGGGTACCACTAGCACTAGCAATAGCAATTGCAGGAAGCATTTGAAGAACAAAAGTTTGGCAGGCTAAGTACTCCCATGGACAAATGGTTACATTCTGAAGACACCGTATTTGGTATCTTCCACAGGACGGTTGAATGAAGCAGATATGCAAAGTCCTATGATTTTTCTAGTGTCAGCTGGATCAATGATACCATCATCCCAAAGCCTTGCTGTCGAATAATATGAGCTTCCTTCTCTTTCATATGCCTCCACCACCTTTTCCTTGAATCTTTCTTCCTCTTCTTTTGTCCACTGCAGATCGTACGGATTAAACATATCAGAATATCATCTTCAAGGCAATGGCATATAACAAAACTGTAAATTACCTGATCTCCTTGCTTTTTTTTGTTTGCTTTTTCGATTTGCGATAGTACACCAGCCGCCTGAGCACCACCCATCACAGATATTCTGGCATTTGGCCAAAGGAACATAAAATTGGGACTATATGCACGACCACACATGGCATAATTTCCAGCACCGAAGCTTCCACCCACGATAATAGTAATCTTTGGCACCTGCACAAGCATTCATCAGAAACAGTTACAATGACATGCATTTCTCTTTTGTTTTTCTATCAATTTTTAAGTTAGCCATAACGTACAATGAAAGAGGAAGATTCAAAGTCTACTCAAACATCAACTTTATTTTCCAAAGGCATTCGAACAAATATTTCATTGCATACTTTTTCTTTTTCTTTTTCCTTCTGTAATCGTGCTAACGTGAAGATGAGTGAATTGGGGGATAAGAAACTAACCTTAGCACATGAAACTGCCATGACCATTTTTGCTCCAGATTTTGCTATGCCATTTGCCTCAGACCTTGAACCAACCTACCATACGCAAAAGTCAATCCTGATTTCTATCAATTAACAGCATAGCTATTAAAGAAATTTTATATCTAAAGCAAGCTATAACAATAACATCTTCAACCTTATCACCAAGCTTAAGTAGTAGTTTCAAAGACAAGCATGCAAGCCCAAAGTCTTATTACCATCAAATTACCATGTCTAAGTCTCTAATATCATTTTTATATACCAAAGTTTTCATAAAACATCACTGTCATCGACTGAATAAAACTTGACTATAAATATTGTTTGTTCAAGAAGGGGAAATCGAAAAAGCTGGAAGGACTCTAACTAAACAGTTAAGGCATGTTCATGTCCTAAGGTAACTTGACAGCAAAGCAAAGCAAATTCTTAAATGTAGAGTTCACCAATTAATTCAATTAGAAGAAGACAAACAATGAGAACATAAGGCTTCCTTTAGGATGGAACTGATAATTAGCTCAATTTGTCATACATTTCCCCTGTACCTTCACCATGTACTCAATTCCAACTACCACAAACATTTGTTGAAACCTCACAGATAGACCACATATGTTGGTGACTTATATAACTTCCATGTTCATGATTCCCAACACTTAACTAGATAGCTTTTGTTTATAGGATATCAAATACAAGGAGCATTGATCTTTTCCGTTAGTATGATCTTTCAAAAAGAAGCAAAAAGCACTAACAGGTAATGTAAAGACGAGACAAATAAAATACCATAAATCCGGTGATATTCTGAAGGAAGACCAAGGGAATATTACGTTGAGTACATAATTCAATGAAATGGGCCCCTTTTAGAGCAGATTCGTTAAACAATATTCCATTGTTGCCAATGATGCCAACAGGTTGTCCAAGAATTCTAGCAAAACCAGTTACAAGAGTCTGCAGTGATACAAGCGGAAGAAACAGGTAAGATTTATGGAAAGAAAGATGGGTAGAACTGATCTGAGGCTCAGGAATTAATTACATCATTCACATATATCCAGGGGAAATTTAAGTTATTTTATTCAAGTGATTGAGATGCTCACAGTTCCATATAGCTTCTTGAACTCATCGAATTCACTTCCATCAACAATACGAGCAATGATTGATCGGATATCAAAGGCCTGCTTTAGGTCTACAGGGGCAATAGAACGAAGTTCTTTCACATCATATAATGGTTCTTTATATGTGGAATTTACATTTTGGAACGCGTTGATATTCCCTGTTTTTCCAGCCATGTGCAAGTTTTTGACAATATTCCTCCCAAGGGCAAGTCCATGCAATTCATCTACAAACACAAGTAGTTTTCAGGCATATCAACAGCTAAGAATAAGAAGAAGTCCATATGTTGTTTCCAAAGACCTGCCTAGGCAGAAGATGCTGCATCGATAGTAGTGAACAGATACCTTGAGCAAAATAGTCAGAAACCCCTGATGTCTTGCAATGGACAGAAGCACCCCCCAAGTCCTCGGCAGAGATTTCCTCTCCTGTGGCAGCCTACTATAACTTCTACTTTAGCTCTACATTAAGTTTTAAGAACAATATACACACAAACCCCAGTATGCAAATATGAACCTAGGTTACATGACTCCAAACAAATACGACCAGATATGCTAATAATACTGACTGGGAAAACAAACAATGGAACAAAACTTAAGTAACACATGAAGCAATCTGAACCACTAGAGATTTCAGAACTGACCTTCACAAGGGGTGGCCCAGCTAGAAATATGGTACCATTTCCTTTTACCATCACACTTTCATCAGCCATTGCTGGAATATAGGCCCCACCAGCAGTGCAAGAGCCTAACACAAGTGCAATTTGAGGAATGCCTTCTGCAGACATGATCGCTTGATTGTAGAATATTCTACCAAAATTATCCTTGTCAGGAAAGACCTCAGCTTGTTTTGGAAGAAACGCCCCTCCACTATCAACAAGATATATGCACGGTAATTTGCACTGAGCAGCAATCTCTTGTGCCCTTAAATGTTTCTTCACTGTAATGGGATAATAAGTTCCTCCCTTGACAGTAGGGTCATTTGCCACAAACATGCATAGGCGTCCATGAACAGCACCTATTCCAGTGATTATTCCAGCAGATGGTAAGGAATATTCATATAAGTTGTGTCCTGCAAGCTTTACACAGAAAATAAAACACAAGGAAGACATCAAAATCATGTCTGCATTCCACATGCAAGTTGATAATTGAACTTCCATTATTTTTAGGTACACTAATTTTCATTGGTTACACCTGACTGCACGATTCAAGGATCCAAAGCTCACTTACCTACCATGAGAGGGTCAATGTTATCTTGACGTGTGCTTAATCAGATACCCAGAATAAATAAAACCAACCGATACTATAAACAATCACATGAGAAACAGCCTCAAAATATTGGCTCAACGGTTAAAACACAACTCAAGCACAAAAATATACAAAAGATTCAAACTTTGCCATGAGACAAAAGAAACTGCTTCCTACTTATTATGGAATGGCAATTATCTAATTAGTCCAACAACTGACGAAGATATAGTAAAATTTAGATTAACGTCCTAGCATGCTTCTGAAAAACGAAAAAATCACATACTTCAGATTCCAATCTTTTATCTCCATTTGTCCCACTTTTTAACACAATTTCCAACAGCATAAATTCCTTATACGAATCTACTTAAAGGTTATGAATCGCGCAATTGCTAATTAATTGATATATAGACTTGTTCAAGTAATCCCAACAAACCTGAGAGAGTTCAAGAAACGAAGAACCAGGGTCAAGAAGCCGGTCAATTCTTTCCCTAGGCAAAAGCTTGTTCCTACTCCTGTTCCTTTTGACCGCTTCTTCACCTCCTCCAGCCAAAACCTTAAAGTCATACCCAACACATTACAGTTGCCATTCAGACGCAAACCTTACGCGCACAAACACTAACAACGTATCAACATAAACAAGTTTACCAATAAAGTAAAATACCTTCTCTACATGGGTTTGAAGCTCTGAAAGCAGACTCTCCATGGCCTTAGAGTTGCGTGAAAAAGACTCGGAGCTCCGATCCAGGCCATCAGGGAGGACCCCCAAGCAGAGGTGTCGTCTGTGGAGGACTTGATAAATCGGGCTCGGTATTCCAGATTTGGAGCATAACTCTGAACATGAAGATACGGCTCTTCTGGCCACGACTCTGAGCATTTCGCCAAGTGCGACGAGTACAGCTAAAACTCCCTCTTATGCTTAATGGGACGAATTGATGTGAAACTCCCTCTCCCAGTAAATTTATAAAAAGGGCTCTGGCTCTCCTGGCACTGGGAGCTTGCGTGTTGTTCACATCCATTTTGCTCACATCCGCTTCCGCCTTATCTTAGGAATTAGGAAGCTCACCCAATTAAAGAAATGTCATTTTTTATGAGTGAGCTTGTTACTTCTCCTTGCATATTCTAATCAATAAAATTTTAGTGAATAAGCTTCGTAAAGTACCTAAAGTATCTATCTTTAAGAGATTTACATATGGCCGTCACATGAATTTTCTTTGACTGCCAGTTCGAGAAACGTTGTCGTTGGAGGCAGTCTTTAACTCTTTGAAAAGTAAGTTCATGCCCGGATAAGATACGTGGCGCCTTACGCCTTTGGGATTTTCTGAAAGTACACACTTTCAGCTTTTCAATATACAGCAGACTGCAGGCACAGAGGGGCTAAAGATTGAAGCTTTAGCCAATGGAGTCTGTGTTGTGTCATCTCTCAGCTGCAGCTACAGTTCCAGCGAAGCTTTGTTCTTTCAAGCCCCTTACCATGAATTCATCTGCAACTAGTAGTGTGTTCTTTGTTTCCATGGGGATTCCGTCGCAGCATGAAACACCCACCAGAAGGAGACTTTCCTCCAAACCCAGTAAAACGGTGTCTCCGACATTACAAAACGCTCAGGCCACAAGTTCTTCTGAGAGTAGTACTTCGCCAGTCCCTCCTAAGAAGGTACCATTCTTTCTATTGTCATATGCTGTTTTGTTTAAAATGCGTATGGGGAAGAGACTGTCATTGTTTACATACTTTCTGAGTAGAGTATCCATGACTTTAGTAGTTCGGTTTTTATCTAATTTCAGGATGTCTTAACTAAGTATACTCGTCGCGTTTTGGTGCACATTTCTTAGGTTTTGGTCTTCTTGTAGTTTACTCTCTGTTCTTTCAACATCCTTTTCATCAACGTCGTAACGCTGTGAAGAGAAAAGATAGATCCGGAAAATAGAAATAGAAACTTTGTGATTGATGAGCAATAATGTTTCGACAGTTTCCTTGATGAATGAGTAATCAGCTAACCCTTTTTTCTCTGAATTCGAAAAGTTGGCTAGATTTGGATAATTATAGCATGTCTGTCTCAATTTTTGAGTTTCTTATGAGGCTTGATTCGGAATTTTTATTGTGGATGTGCAGGTACTGATTCCTATTGGATTTGGTACAGAAGAAATGGAAGCTGTTATTATGATTGATGTTCTACGCAGAGCTGGTGCAGAGGTGACTGTTGCTTCAGTGGAGCCACAGCTTGAGATTAAGGCTGCAGGTGGCGCCAGACTGGTCGCTGATACCTTTATTTCCAGCTGCTCTGACAAAGTTTTTGATCTTGTGGCTTTGCCGGTTAGTTGTTTCAAGTTTCAAATTGTTACAGATAGAATTATATAAAAATTTCCAGTGACAGTATTCTTTGGTTACTTTATCTCTTGGTATGGTAAGCATCCATTGCTATAGTATACTTCACAACATTCAATTTTTTTAGTAATGGCAACAAACTTTATATTTTACTATTGAACTACAAGGCTTGGATTGTTTATAGGAGCCACACCTTGTTGACTTTCAAGAAGAGAGGTCCATGATGATGTGATTATTATATTTTCTTGATAACATTGTTTATTTTTTTGTTTTCCAATGGCAGTAGTGCATGGAAACTTACTGAAAAAACAGTCTAATTCAGTGGCAAGTTAATAATTGACACAAGTGCAGATGTTTTTCATGTGACAAGACTATATTGATTGCAGACTGGATCAAAGAAATAAAATTTTTTCATATCTGGCACTGCAATGCAACATGTAGAACAACAAATTACATGATTTTGTGCAGAGATAGTTTCAGTACTCTTTGAAATTTGATGCTTTCATATGTAATTTGGTCGATTTTGGTTTTATAAGGGGGGTATGCCGGGTTCAGCTAGGCTAAGAGATTGTGAGGTTCTTCAGAAAATCACAAGCAAACAAGCTGAGGACAAAAGGTTATATGGAGCTATATGTGCTGCCCCTGCTATAACACTTCTCCCATGGGGTCTTATGAGAAGAAAGCAGGTGACTCACCTGATTTGATTTGGTAGAACTTTGGTGAATATGCATGAAAATGATTTGTTTTTCTTAATGAAATGTAGCGTATGATGAAAGATGACATGTCACCCTGCATTCATGGACAAGCTTCCAACTTTTTGGGCCGTCAAATCAAATATTCAAGTTTCAGGTGAAGTTACAACAAGCCAAGGTCCTGGAACTTGTTTCCAGTTTGCTCTATGTTTGGTTGAACAACTGTTTGGGGAGTCTGTTGCCAAGGAGCTTGGTGGATCGTTGGTAATATCTACTATTCTTTTGAATTATTTTCTTCTGCCTACCATGCATTCTTATTTATCACTATTAATGCTTTGTGTTCTACATCCTCATTACTTTGTTTGTATATGAGCCAAAAGATAAAATTTAGTTTGCCCTATATCATTAATGCTGATATTAATAGGGTTTCAAGTAGGATAAGATTCATTTCCATGTCAACTTTCATCCCAGCAATGTCAAAGAGGAATGGTTGTCACGGAAGAATGAATTTATAGCTCGGTAGCATACACACATTGGCACATACACATCCATGAAAAGATTCTAAAAATAATAGAAGAAAGAAGAACTGAAAGAGTAGATGTTTGAAGTAGCTTGGATATTACTTCTGCAATTTTTAATATCCCGCCTAAAGATTTTGATGTAATTATGCCTATCTTGCCCGAATATGATATCCGTAACTATTAAACTGTTTTAGTAGAACGCTAGTTCTTTTCACCCTTTTCTGGAGGCTCCATAGTTAATGCTTTTCAACTCTTGTAATAGTTAATGCATGTTGCTGCTGCTGCTGCTGGTGGCGGTAACTGTATAAAAGAAGAGTTTAACACAATTGAATGGTCTGTTGACCATAATCCCCGTGTGAGTTTCTTTTAGCTGCCTTATTTCCACCTTGTATCGTTTTTGTTTTTAATGTTCTTTCATTGCTATTGAATTCTGGAGTTTCCTGTGTTCTCTTCAATGTTATTCAGGTTCTAGTACCAGTTGCAAATGGTTCTGAAGAGATTGAAGTAATAACGATTGTGGATGTTTTGCGCCGAGCAAAAGTGGATGTAGTTGTTGCTTCAGTCGAAAAATCTGCTCATATTTTGGCGTCGTGCGGCACAAAAATTGTTGCTGATAAATTAATTAATGATGCTGCCCAGTCTATCTACGATTTAATCCTCCTTCCGGTGAGGCAAATGCTGAATCATGTCATGGCTTTGTTTGTTAGCTTTCCTTGCATTCCTTTTCATATAAAACTAAACTGTCAATTTATGAATTTCCCATGTTGCCATCAATTTATGCACTTAGTCATAATGTGCTGTATCATATTTTTCAAATGCAACCTATAAATTTTCCAGGAAGACGTCAATTTATGCATGTCGTCCTAAAGTGCTGTATCATAATTTTTTACTGAAAATAACCTTCTGATAAGCGAGATTGGTTTTATCTAGCATTTAACATTATCACGACTTCATTTGTTGGCTTTGATGAACTTGCTGTTTGATTCCACCACGGACTTAAGAGTTGATACTACCACGCAGTTATACATACCTAGATAGTGGTCCAAAGTCTTAAAAGAGTTTGTTCAGTTTTTGTCTCCTCCTTCCCGATTATACTTGTTTTGCTTACTTTTGAGCATGTTTGACTTTCTTAAGGTATGCCCACAACCCACAATGTACTTTTTAACAGTCATTCATTGTCCATTATGCATCCTTAGAGAGTTTGGATTTGATACAAACATTCAGGGAGGAATTCGTGGAGCTGACAAGCTGCAAAGATCCAGAGTTCTGAAGAAGATGCTCCGTGAACAAGAAACTGCTGGAAGAATATATGGAGCAGTTTGCTCTGCCCCTGCAATTCTACAAAAGCAGGGTTTACTCAAGGTAATATGAAGCTAACTGAGCTCATCCTCCTTTAAGCGTTCATATTTTGAAGCCGTTTCTTCTGCCGTGAAACAGGATAAGAGAGCCACCGCACATCCTTCGGTCCTGAGCAAGCTGACCAGTGAAATGGCTAATGGTGCCAGAGTAGTAATCGATGGTAAAGTGATTACAAGCAAGGGACTTGCTACAGTTACAGATTTTGCATTGGCTATCGTGAGCAAGCTTTTCGGTCATGCAAGAGCAAGAAGCGTAGCGGAAGGTCTTGTTTTTGACTATCCTAGGAGTTAGATGCATCAAGTCAGAAAATGGAAGTCAATTCACATGATGCCCACAAGCGCTAAAAGTGTTCTTCAAGTTGGCTTGCACAACTTCACACAAGGTCATGGTTGCTACACGCAATAAACAAGATCATCGTCATTTGATCTATGACTACCAGATGGGAATGTTAATGTGGGCTAAGAATAGGAACAGCAGCATTGTCAAAACTAGAGCTGAACAATGGTTGAGAATTGGAAAGTGTGATGGGCATCCATGCAATAAACTAGAAAGAAAAAGTGAAAAATTAAGAGTATTCTTTAATGTTAAATCACAATTGCTCTTAAGAAAGTTGCTACCAATGAGGAAAAGAACTACTCTTTAACAATTGAAACCAAATGTTGCATCTTCAAGTTATTCGGTGTGTTCAATATTTTATCATCTTTTCATCACACATGATGGGTTTAGTTAATTAGCATTCTACAAACTCTAATACTTATCCAATAACAGGCGACCAGTATATGACAAGAGGTCAATATATCTATGAGTAATAAGTGATGTTTTGATTAATAAATCGATCCTTGAGTAGATTTAGTATGCTAAACTCTAAGTTATACCTTACATTTTAATCTCTTTTGACCTCATTTACTTTATAGTGTCATCTATGTATTTAATTTTTTTTACTAAGAGCCAGTTGCCACCTTTAAATATATAGTTTTTCTTATGCAGTACATCAATCAAAATGGTCTTCCTCTATTCTAAATTCTCTTGAATTTAATTTAATTTAGTTTCCTAGAATTATCCCATAAGATCATATTAAGCATATTCTTTTACTAACATTCTAAAGTAGCAAACTTTAAATTTAATTGTTAACAATTAGACAGAAGTCCTAAGGGCATATTATGGGACTCGTATAACCTGAGATTTTATGACTTACATTATTACTTTTTCATAGTTGCATTTGTACACATAATAAGAGTCATATGCTAAAATATTAACTCCTTTCAATTTAGGGTCTATGTCTTTTATTAACGTAATATCGTATAGATATGATTCAAACATACTCAATATTTAAACTAAGTTCACTTGTATACTCTAAAATTTATTTTTTTGAACTCTTATATGGAAATTAAGACATATATAATGACCATATGATCACTCCAAACCAAATTCCTTTTACTTATTATGTAGGTCAGCATTTGTAGCTTAAGTTTCTTTCTTACTCTTACTCCATATTATCACTTTGATAATAAATTTAAATTTTGCCTTAACTTTAGTCATCACAAGTATTAGAGGTGATTACTTATGCACGAGGGTCAATCTTTTATCTATTTGACATAGTTTTTGATTCATACGTAAAATATTTTATATAAAATAAACATATTTCATAATCAAGTACTAGTCAGTGTTTATTATTTAATAAACAACGATAACTCATATTTGGATTTTAAACATGACAAGATATTGAATTAACGTACAAAAAAAATGTTAATCAATTGCACTTCAATATCTATATAATTCTTATGACTTAACATGCTCAATATATGTATCTTAGGAAATTAGTTTTGTCATTAGGTTTACCACCATATCTCATGTAAATATATACCTCATTCGTATGTCTCATACAATTATATCTTTCATATAATACTTTGTACCTATATGCTTGGTTTTAGAATCAAATTTAGGGTTATTAGTATAAGTAATTATTACTTGACTGTCATAGTTGATTATTATTGGATTAGTCTCGCTCATAGCAACTCTCATACTAACCAAGAATTATTTAAGCCACACAGCTTTCTGTACTATTGTTGAAAATGTTATAAATTTAGCTTCTATTGTGGATACAGTAACACAAGATTGCTTATTAATTTTTGATGATGTCCCATCATTGTTAAGTAAGAAAACAAATCCAAAGGTATATTTTTGCTCATTTAAATCTCCTCCTCATTTTGTATCTATATACTTTTGTATATGTAGATCATTACCTTAATAACACCATACATAATGAATGGTACCTTTTAAATACCTCAATATTCTCTTTACTACTTTCTAATGTGCTTATCTAGGATTTGACTAATTCTGCTCACCATTCTAAAACATAACAAATATTTGACCTTATACACATCATGGCATATATGAGACTTCCAAATGCACTGGAACAAGGAAGTTTCTTCATTTGTTCCTTTATGTTAGTATAGATAGACAAAACTTCTTATTGAGACCTTCGTCTTTAGCAATAACATTATCAATTACTTTGCAATCTTGCATACAGAATTGTTTTAAAACCTTTTAAAGATAGGTTGCTTGAAAAACTGATAATAATCTCTTGATCTTTTGAAATCTTAACTCCAAGAATATATGAATTCATCCACATCTTTCATCTAAAATTTGGATAACAACTAGTCTTTGACGTGCTTGACAAACTCACAGTCAATTCAAGCAATCAAAATATCATTCATATATAAAGATAAAATTGCAAATTTACCTTTTAAATCTCTTAATATCTTGACAGTGGTCTTCATCAAGCATATGAAATAATTACATTATGAAAATGAATGTCACTGCTTTAAGGATTTCTTTAAACTATAAATCAATTTTAATAATCGACACACTTTATATTTTTGGCCTGTCTCAATAAAAATTACAGGTTATTCCTTATAGATTTCTTTTTCTAATTCTCTATTTAAAAAAGCAGTCTTTACATCTATTTTATGTAATTCAAGATCCAAACTAGCTACTGTAGCTAAGATTAAATGAATTGAATCAAACCTTATAACAGGAAAAAATGTCTTAGCATAATCAATTCCCTATTGTTATTTACATCCTTTAGCTATAGGGACTATAAAAGCCTAATGTATATTCCTTATATCATTCTCTTCTAATGAGATAATCAATGAATTTTTCCTTTGATTTTAAAATGATGTACAAAAATTATTCCATGATTATTACGACATAATAAGGCTTATAAGAAATAAATTCATGAACTTCCTAATTACTCTCCCTCATATCAGATATAGTAGGTAAACTTTTAGTATATTGTAACCTTAATTGTGTTAAGTCAAGAGGACTTTACGATGAATAATTTTGATGACAATCAAATAATAATAATGTTATAAACAAATGAACGTTTTTAACAAGTGTGTTAAGTGTGTAGACAAAGTCAACATAGACATAGAAGGAAACACAGACGCAAAGTCAACATCGACGCAAATACAACACAGACGCAGAGGCAGAAGGAAACACAGACGCAAAGTCAAGATAGACGCAAAGTCAACATAGACGCAGAGACAATATAGACGCAAATACAACACAGACGCAGACGCAGACGCAAAGACAATATAGACGCAAAGTCAACACAGACGCAAAATTAATATAGACGCAAAGAGGACATAGACGATACCATGAAGATACATTAGCACGTTAGACAGTTATTTAGTTAGAGTTAGTTACAGAACTTAACTAAATGACGGTTATTAAAAATCAAGAAGCGGTTATCAAAGATCAAGAAGCAGTTAGAGACGAAGGTTATAAATACTAGTCGTAGTCGAAGATGTTAAAAAGGTTAGAGAATCTTAGAGAAAATTCTTACAAATCTTACGATTC
>JAOQMS010000180.1:39925457-39956424 GCA_027563885.1 Erythroxylum longipes | reverse complement strand
TCGACGATTATAATTTAAATATAATGGAAATATATATTTTAAAAAAATTTAATAAAAGTTTTACCGACGGAAATATGCAAGATTTCCGTCGGTAATTGTCTAAATACAATACCGACGGAAAATATTTTCCGTCGGTAATAGTTCCTCATTTGCCAATGGAACATTTTATCGTCGGTAACTTTACCGACTGTATTAGAAACATTCCGATGCTAAATTTACTTACGGGTAAGCCACCGGTCGGTAACTTTAGCGACGGAATACATTGGATGGTCGGTAACTTTTCGGTTGATTTTACCAACGGTTTATTTGTTCTGTCGGTAATGTTACCGAAGGTAGACAAACTTTCCATCGGTGAATTTAGCTACGGCCGAATCTCTGAAGTTTTTGACCGTCGGTTTATTCCGTCGGTAATGTTGTATACCAACGGAATATTTCTCGTTTCCGTCGGTATTTTCCATCCCTAATTCACCATTTTCTTGTAGTGAATCCAACTACTATGGCAGAATGACATGGTTCAACATTTATCACAGTTTAAGTGCAAAAATGCAAAAATTTAAAAATGGCCCCACTCCCCACACTTAAATGGGACATTGTCCCCAATGTCCTAAAATAAATTAAAAAAACACAAGGGGATGAGAACATAATTACTCCCCTGGATCAAAGAGGGCTCAGCGACTTGAAAACAAAATTCGCAACTCTAGTCTTGTATTACTAAAACCAAAATAGATAAAAAGAAAATAAGGTATTCAAATGGAAGCAATAATAAATAAATAAACTTAAATAAAATTAAAATGAAAGGATAAGTTTGGGGTGCCTCCCAACAAGTGCTTGTTTAAGGTCACAAGCTCGACCCCTATCAACCGATATCAACCAATGTGTGTTGGAGCTTCAAGCTCCATCACCTCCATATTGTGCATTTGAAATCCCTCATAGTAGGGCTTGAGATGATATTGATTGACTTTAAACTCTTTCCTTGTCTTGGCAGTTCTAATCTCCACTGCTATATGAGGATACACTTGTGTAACCTCAAAAGGACCTATCCATCGGGAGCATAACTTACCTAGAAAGAGCTTGAGGCTTGAATGATATAAAAGTACTTTTTGTCCACCCACAAATGTCTTCTTAGAGATGTTGCGATCATGGAATGTCTTAGTCTTTTCCTTATAAATTCGGACATTCTCGAGTGCTTCATGTCGCAACTCTTAGAGCTCTTATAATTGTAAGTATCTATGGGCACTAACAACTTTTAACTCCATGTTACACTTCTTGATTGCCCAATAATCCTTATGTTGTAGCTCCACTGAAAGACGGCATGGCTTCCCAAAAAATAAGCTTGAATGGTGACATCCCTATTGAAGTCTTGTATGCAGTCCTGTATGCCCATAAGGCATTATTGAGGTGCAAACTCTAATCCTTCCTGCTGGGATTCACCATCTTCTCTAACAAGGACTTAATCTTTCGGTTGGACACCTTAACCTGACCACTCATCTGAGGGTGATAAGCGGTTAAGACTCGATGCATCATTTGATATTTCTTTAGGAGGGTATCAATCATTAGGTTGTAAAAGTGAGTCCCCTTATCACTGATGGTGGCTCGCGGGACTCCAAACCTTGAGAAAATGTTAGATTTTATGAAATCTACAACCACTCGAGAATTGTTAGTTCGGGTGGCTTTTTCTTCCACCCATTTAGACATATAATCAACTGCAAGTAAAATATATCGAAATCCAAATGAGGGACCCATAAAGTCAATGCCCCATACATAAAAAATCTCATAAATTAATATGGTGGTTTGAGGAATTTCCCCACGGGATCCTAAGGTACCTGTGCACTGACAGTTGTCATAAGTCCTATATAAATCATATGCATCTTGAAATAGACATGGCCACTAAAACCCATACACTAGAACCTTGCAAGCTATCCACTTTGGGCCAAAATGACCTCCAAGAGTGATAAAATGTCAAAATAGAAAGAAATTCATTAGCAGGTATGCATCATCTGATGACTTAATCCGTATAAAATTGCCACAGGTAAGGATCATCCCATATATAAAACTTTGTTTGGCTTTTCATCCTCTTCTTCTATGCCTGGATGAAATTTATAAGAATTGATGAGAAATCAAGAAATTTAGTATATCAGTTTACTAAGGAGCTATTAACTATACTGCATGTAGCTGCTCATCTAGAAAATCATCATTGATAGGGCCTTTGTCACACCACGCTCCACTAAGCGGATCAAATGATCTGCTCTCCGTTCCCCGAGCCTCTCTTTCCCTTTATCTCGACATAAGACTCCTAAAGTAGGAGTATCCAATGGATGAGCCTTGGCTTTGCCTCCTTCTTTGCTAGTAGGTACTTCAAAGCTGCATGATCAGAATAAACAATAATCTTAATACCTAATAAATAAGACCTAAACTTATCTAAAGCAAAAACTACTGCAAGAAGCTCGTTTTCTGTGGTGGTGTAATTTACTTGGGCATCATTCAAGGTCTTTGTGGAATAATAAATAGCATGAGTTATCCACCCCACTATCCGACCCAAAACTGCTCTAATTGCAAACTCCAATCTGGAGGTTGTAAGATAGGTGTAGTAACTAACTTCTCCTTTAGAGAATCAAACGCCTTCTTGCATTGCTCATCAAAAACAAACTCTTTGTCCTTTTGAAGCAACCTACACAATGGTTATGCAACCTTGGAAAAGTCCTAAATGAACCTGAGATAAAACCCTACATGGACAAGAAAAATCAAACTCCAGCACAGAAGCGGGATAGGGCAAAGAAGAAACAATGTATATCTTGGCTTTATCAACTTCAATACCCTTAGCAAAACCCACATGTCCTAAAACTATCCCTTGTTGAACCACAAAATGACAGTTTTCATAATTAAGAGCAAGGTTAGTTTCAAGACATGGTTTAAGTATCAAAATGAGGTGATCCAGGCAATGTTTAAATGAATCCCCATGTACGGTAAAGTCGTCCATGAAAACTTCAATGATTTTCTCAAGATACTAAAAAAAGGTGCTTACTATGCACCTTTGAAAGGTAGCAGGGGCGTTGCACAATCCAAAAGGCATCCTTCTATAGGCAAAGGTGTCATAGGGGTATGTAAAAGTCATCTTCTCCTAGTCCTCTAGAGCAATAGCAACCTGAATATAACCTGAATAACCATCAAGAAAAAAATAATAAGCACGACCAACAAGAAGTTTTATTATCTAATCAATAAAGGGTAAGGAAAGTGGTCCTTTCTACTCATCAAGTTGAGCTTGCGATAATCCACGCAAACTCGCCATCCGTTTTACACTCGAATTGGAACCATGTATCCCCTCTCATTCTCCACAATTGTAATGCCCAACTTCTTGGGAACTACCTACAAAGGACTTATCCACTTGCTGTCAAAGATAGGGTATATGACACCCATCCAGCAACTTCAGTACTTTCTTCTTCACCACCTTTATCATTAGTAGGTTGAGACGTCTTTGCAATTAACAGACTGGGGTAACTCCTTCCTCAAGAAAAATCCTATGCATGCATAAGGAAGGACTAATACCTTTAATATCTACAACTGTCCATCCTAATGCCATCTTATACTATCACAACATATTAACGAGCTTTTCTTCTTGCACCTTTGTAAGATCACTTGCTATGATAACTGGAAGGGTGTTGTTAGTGCCCAGATAAGCATACTTGAGGTGATTCGGTAAGGGCTTCAACTCCCCTTCTAGTATTTGAACAATAGAAGGTAATAACTGATTAGTACTAATAGGCAATTCTAAAAAGTGAAGGACATACTTGCCAAAAGGACTTATCTCAAGTGCCCAAATTGCTTCCTTTAGGTCCTATCCAAACTCCAACTTGCTTTGTCAATACCCAGACATCTTTTTCTCCATCAAGGTATTCAAGGCTACCTGCAAATAGTCACCTATAGAAAGAAGAGACCAATGCTCCACCAAGTCAAGAATATCTACCTTAGCGACAGACTCACAATCTGATGGATAGCATATGGCATCAAAGATTGTCGAAGACTCAAAGAGCCCTCATTCTACATATCTAACACATAAAAATTTGCAGCAAAAACAAGCTCGTTAACCTACACCAAAACATCCTCATAACTCCCTTAGGTTATGTGTTAAATCTATTAACCAATTGAATGATAACATAGGTATCCTTTAATGAACCAAGATTAAGAGATTTAAAAATAGATAAAGGCATAACATTGATTAAAGCTCCAAAATCTAACATACATCGCTCATCCTCATGTTACTGATCTTATAAGGAATGGTAAAAATACTTGGATCCTTGTACTTAAAGGTAGCTTCCTCTATAAGACTAATGACACATTGCCCCCCCCCACTGATCTTCTCATCTCCCTTCAGTTTCTGCTTGTTGTTGCATAGCTCCTTTAGAAATTTAGCATATCGTGTAACTTGCTTAATTACTTCCAAAAGAGGGACATTAACTTCCACCTTGCGAAAGACCTCCAATATTTCCTTTTCCTTTTCCTGCTATTTATTCTTTGCTAACTTACTTGGAAATGGAACAAGAGGTGAATCATTGATAATAGGGTGTGAAGTACTTACCTAAGGATGGTGATCCTCCTCGTTTATTAGCTCAGTTTCTTCCTCTTCTTCTTTCTCCTTCCTCTTCCTTGGCCTTTGTACCTCCTTGCCACTTCTCAAGGTAATGGCGCAAGCGTGTTCTATTGGATTCCTTTCAGGTTGACTATGCAACCTTGTGGAACTTTGGGTTTATAACTTCCTTACGACATCAGCTAGCTGACTGACTTGATTTTCAAATTCTCAAACCACTCATTACTTCTTGCTGAAATTGAAGTGTGTTAGTCACTACGCTCTTAACAATTTCCTCTAAGGACATACCTCTAGCTTGTTGTTATTATGGTGGTTATGGAGGTGGTGACCTTGACTAAAACTATGGTTGATTCTAATGGAATCCTAGTGGTGCATGGAATCGTTGTTGCTTTTGCTGATAATTGGGTTAGCATGTATTAGAACTGCTTCTTTGATGTTGGTTTCCATACCTAAAGTTGGGATAATCCTTCCACCCCAGATTGTAAGTGGGGGAAAAAGGGTCATACCTCCTCTATTATCCTTAGAACCCCCTAATTGCGTTGATGCTTTGTTCATCCTATAAGGAAAAGCAAGTGATAGTTGTGATTTGCATTATGTTTTAGGGTTCAATTTGTTAGGTATTTAGTGTTAATTTGAGTGTTTAGTGTGTATTTATGTTTTAATTGTGTTAGTTTATGTGTTTAAGTTTCTTATGGGTTAGTATAAGTCTTTGAGCTTAAATGTTATATTTTTGAGGTACCTTGATGTGTTTGTTAGTGTTCTAGTGTAAACGGTGAAGAATGGAGAAGTTTTGAATAGTTTTGGGCCAAAAACACAAGCCATGATCGTGCTACAACAGGCCATAATTGTGACATAAAGAGACGAGCTAATAAGACCTAAGCCACGATCATGCACTTTGGGTCACAATCGTGACAAAGAGCTCTAAACCAAGCCACAATCGTGCACTTTGGGCCATGATCATGATAGAGAGAGTTAGTTGCTGGCAACGATCGTGGCAGGTAGGACTACGATCATGGCTTGCACCGATCAGACACGAAAATAGCTAAAAACGTTAAGTTTTATGGGACTTTTCGGACTGTTTCAACCTCAAATCAACCCTAGGGCTTCTAAGATATAAATAGAACATTGAAGAATAGAAGAGTAGCTTTTTGCATCACTCAATTCTGAAACACTAAAGAGCATATCAAGAGATTTGAGGAAGGAGACGAAGGAAGAGAGACACGAAGAAGAAGCTTGACGCGAAGTACTTCCCGGAATAGGTGGTTTCCTGCCATCACCGCCTCCATTAGTCCATTCCAATAGTATTTTTTGGTTTTATTTCAATTTTATTGATGTATAGAATTGGGATAATCTTTGAGAATAATTGTTATTGAATGTCGATTTTTGTCCAAACTCACCTTCAAGATTTTTATCTTTGAGATTAATGAAGTTTGATTTATTGTGTTTTCATTGAGTTATTTGTGATTCAAATTCGGTGCTTAATAATTCGATAATAAACTGAAAGGGTGAGCCGAGTGAATATCATCAAATTGGGCTAATAAGAGTTGGGTAGTTTGATACATAAGAATTTAATCAAACCGGTAAAATCGTATAACGAGAGTTCGAGCATAGATTTCTAATAAGTTATTTGACAAATTCATAACTAATTTAGGTTGTGCGTAATTGGAAGTTGAGAGATTACATTTCCATAATTTAAATTAGGGATTATAATTTAGTGTTAAATATTATAACTCGAGAGGGACTAATCCACCCGAAGACCATCTAGACCCAGTAATTCAATAATTTCATAATTAATTAGATTTTCATTAAATTTGGATTAAAACCCACTTTCTCACAATCGGTAGTTTATAGGTTGATTCTGGAATGGGTTGTGAGAAATTGCTATTTTGTTTATATTTTATGAGTTCAATTCTTAATATTGATTATTTGATTGGTTTATTTTTGCATTAGTTGTTTATTTTGATTTATTGCGAAAGTTAGTCAAGCCTTAGATTTTAGGATTAGATTAACCCTTCTCGTGGGATGATACCTGAGGTACTATTTGAACGACCCGTGCACTTGCGAAAATAGTGAGGTTATAAAAATTAAAACTTAGCATACGTAACTTTATGAGCAAGTTTTTGGCATCATTACCGGGGAGGCGATTAGTTTAGTTCTTTAATATAAGGCTTTTCCACTATCTCTTGTTTTTTAAAATTAGTTAAAAAAATTTGGGGCGTAAAGTAGAAACACAGCAAGACATCTTAGAGGGAGAATGAGACATTTGAAGAGTTGAATGCTAAGAGGAGATAAAAAGAACGACCATAGAGGATGTATATTATAGGGAGCAAAGGATGCTTGCAGAGTTCAAGGAGCCCCAATTTGGGTGGGGAAATCATCATCCTTATATGAACTCATACACTTCGAGGTGGCAGAACCACCTAGATTTCTATTGGCCCGACAATGCAAGTACTCACATGGGCCATCACGTCCTATTATAATTTCAACAAGATGAACCCAGTTCATGGGATTCCAATTTGGAAAAAATCATGGATAAGCTTACAGATATGGAAGAGAACTAGAAGAGATTGGAAGAGAAGTTTAAGCAAGTAGCAGAGGATCATACATCTTCTATTCACAATCTAGAGGTTCGAATAGGTCATCTTTCCAAGGAATTTTGTAAGCAAAGTGTGAAAAATTGTTTGCGCAACATGAATGTAAATTCTATAGAGCCATTTTAGGCTATCATCCTTAGGAATGGGGTAGAGCTAGAAGAACCAGCGAGAAATCAAGCTAAACCTGATCGTAGAGAAGACTAAGAAATCAAAGAAAAGGATGAAGAAAATAATGCCAACCATCCTATTATTCACTAGTTCTTTATATACCATATGTGGACATAAAAAAATCTTGGGGAGATGTTCAGGAAAAGAAATCTATCTTTTGGATTGATGATGATCAAATGATATTCAACATGAATGATGTAATTAAGAATCTGAAGGTTAGTAGCTCATTCAGGATAATTGATGTGTTCAAATCTTTTGAAGAATAGAGGATGAAGAATAGATGACAACAAACATCGAGTTTGATGAAAGTATGGAAGTCTCTGTTTGTGAAGTGGAATAAGCAGAGGAGACGAAGGTGATTAAGGAAGAAAGAGAGCAACTCACTTTCGTATAGGAAAAATTGTTGGATTCAATGACAGATTCAGGAAGTTTTGTTATTCCCTATTTTATTGACAATTCACTTGAAAGAAGGACAATATTAAGCTTAATTGGTTTTCATAATGTTATCAACATTTTCGTTCTGATCATTTTGCAATTTGTAGCTTACTCACAGGCTACAAAACTGATGTTGAACAAGAATGGTGGAAGCAAGCCGCTCATAATTGATCCTGGATGAGTTTTAAAGGATTAAGGTCAAGCTAATGACCATAAATTAGCACGTTTAATTGTTAGGTTTAAATTATTACGTAGTTAGATTTATTTTAAATTTCAAAATAAGTTCTTAATAATTTGGAATGTTTTCGAGTGCTAAATCTCTTACCTTTTTAAAGTAAGTATAAGATAGGGCAGTAATAATAGGCATCAAGCACAAGTGATCTCTGCCTCCATCACCATCAGGACCCTAGTCAACATGGCGGTTTCGTCTTTTCATTTTTATTCTTCTTATGTTTTTTGTTTATTTCCTATGGGTGTGTTTATGTACCCTTCTCACATTGAGGACAATGTGTTGCTCAAGTGTGGGGAGGGATTATGTGTTTTTACTTTTAAATGTGATTTTTCATATTATATGATAGTGACTAGGTTGCATTGTGTGAATTGTTTGAATATGTCAATGGCTTAGATGGAGTGAAATTTATTTAATTTTGAACATAGCCTATTAGGTTGTAAATAATCGTTAGCTCGTAAAATTAGTGAATTAGGAGTCTTTGGATAAATATACCGCTTAATTAGGATTTATGTAAATTTAACACCCTATAGGTTGTCACATTCATTCATAATTTAAAGCCTTTCAACTTAAGAAGCTTAACTAGTATTTTTCATGGAAATGAGTAGCTTAAACAACAAGGTAGGCAATTAAAAAAAGTATTTTTTATTAAATAAATCATTATTTTGTTGGCCTTCGGGTTATGAATAGAGCTAGTAGCCAGTTAAAAATGTGATATAGCTGAGTAACCAGATCGACATGCATCACAAATGTGTGCCTTTGTGTCAAAAAGCCATAATGAAGTTTCTACGAAGATGTTTAATAAAAACATGACTTAGTTAAGTAACTGGATCGACATTCATTACCAATGTTTACCTCCACATAAAAAGACTAATTCTGTGTTTAAAAACGAACTAAAAAAACTGTGCTTCCTTAATAAAACCTACCGCACTTCTAATAAACTTGACTTTTCATGACAATATACTTTGGAATAGTGACAGAGTCTGAAGTGCCAAAGAATTATTAATATGTGTGTGCAATTGAAAAGGCTAAATAAATTAACACTTAGATCTTGATTAAATTGTATGTTTAGTTCAAAACCCCTAGACATTGATTTTTCATGCTAATGATTAGATATAACTTATATGATTGTGTTTAAGATTAAAGTGATTTCATGAATTTGAAGCAATTGCCTCATTATTGCATTGTGTGTTGTGTGTTTGTTGTTTTGTTTGCTTAAGGACAAGCAAACATTTAAGTATGGGAATGTTGATAGTTGTGATTTACATTATGTTTTAGTGTTTAATTTGTTAGGTATTTAGTGTTAATTTGAGTGTTTAGTGTGTATTTATGTTTTAATTGTGCTAGTTTATGTGTTTAAGTGTTTTTATGGTTCAGTATATGACTTTGAGCTTAAATGTTATATTTTTGAGGTACCTTCATGTGTTTGTTAGTGTTTCAGGGTAAACAGCGAAGAACGAAGAAGTTTGGAAGAGTTTTGGGCAAAAAACACAGGCCACGATTGTGACAAAAAGAGGCAAGCCAATAGGACCCAGGCCACAATTGTGCACTTTGGGTCACGATCATGACAGAGACCTTTAAACCAAGCCATAATTGTGCACTTCAGGCTACGATCATGACAGAGAGAGTTAAGCGTTGGCCACGATTGTGGCAGGCAGGGCTACGATTGTGGCCTATGTCAGGTAGACACGAAACAATTGAAAAAGTCAAGTTTCACCAGACTTCTCAAACCCTAGGGCTTCCAAGATATAAATAAAACATTAAAGAATAGAAGAGTAGCTTTTTGCATCAGTCAAATAAAAAATCCTAGGGAGCATATTGATAGATTTGAGGAAGGAGATGAAGGAAGAGAGACACGAAGAAGAAGCTTAACGCGAAGTACTTCCCGGAACAGGTGGTTTCCTATAGTCACTGCCTCCACTAGTCCATTCCAATAGTATTTTTCAATTTTATTGATGTATAGAATTGGGATAATTGTTGAGAATAGTTGTTGAATTTTTATTTTTGTCTAAACTCACCTTTGAGATTTTTATCTTTAAGATTAATGAAGTTTGATTTATTGTGTTTTCATTGAGTTATTTGTGATTCAAATTCTATTCTTAATAATTCAGTAATAAACTGAGAGGGTGAGTCTAGTGAATATCATCAAATTGGGCTAACGAGAGTTAGGTAGTTTGATAGATAAGAATTTAATCAAACTGGTAAAATCGTATAACGAGAGATAGAGCATAGATTTTTGGTAGGTTATTAGACAAATTCAGAACTAATTTAGGTTATAGGTAAATTGGAAATCGAGAGATTACAATTCTATAAATTAAATTATGGATTATAATTTAAGGTTAAAGATTATAACTTGTGAGAGAGTAATCCACCCTAGGACCGTCTAGACCCAGTAATTAGATAGTTTCATAATTAATTAGATTTTCATTAAATTCGAATTAAAAACTGCTTTCTCTTAATTGGTAGTTTCAAGGTTGATTCTGGAATGGTTTGTGCAAAATTGCTATTTTGTTTATATTTTATGAGTTCAATTCTTGATATTAATTGTTTGATTGGTTTATTTCTGCATTAGTTGTTTATTTTGATTTATTGCGAAAGTTAGTCAAGCCTTAGATTTTAGGATTAACAAGCATCTGTAGGAAGGGCAAGCTAACACATAAATACCACATATATTGGTAGGCCCTTTTCCTATCACTGCTTGATGTACCAATGAAGTCAAATTTGTAGCTTACTACTCTAACATGGAAATGGAGACCTCCTTTACCTGCTTTGTCGAGGAGGAAGCATTGCTGCGATTGCCCCAATACTGGGAGTTTGTTGCCATTATTGCTATCAAGTTCCTAGTATCCTCTAGTGTCCTATCCACTAAGGCTCCACCACTCGCAACGTCTATCATATTCTTGTCTAAACAAAGCAAAACTTCGTAGAAATATTGAATTAATAACTGGTCACTTATCTGATGGCTTGGAAAGTTATTGCAAAGCTTCTTGAAACACTCCCAATACTTATGTGAAGACTCCCTTGTGCCTTGTCAAGTGCCATAGATCTCCTTCCTGATGTTAGTGGCTCTTGCGGCAGGGAAGTATTTCTCTAGAAATGCCTATGGCATTTTCTCCTATGTATTGAGCGAGCCGGAGGGAAAGGCAACAACCATTCATTAGCTGCATCTGCTAAGGAGAAGGGAAATGTCTTTAGCTTGAGATGCTCCACTGAGTCTCCCACCGGTTTCATACCTGAGCATGTGATGTGGAACTCCTTCAAGAACTTGTTGGTATCTGTGATATAGCTTGATCTTGATCCTAGTGAGCTAGTGTCACGAAAACTTGTAAAGGTAGGTAGTGCTCATATCAGTTCAAGTTTAATTTTAACTTCCAACTCATCATTTGGATAGTTGATACAAAGCAGATTAAGATTGAAAGAAGGAGTCGCAAACTCCTTTAAGGTGCACTGATGATGTTCCATAATCTCTTCTGTTTCTTCTGAACTCCCATCATCTTCTTTTTTTGTTCACTTACCATGCTACTATGAGCTTCATCTCCTGCCTTAGTTTTATGCGTTCTTGTTTGGTCACCTATAGTTGGTACATGAAACATGTAACATGAAACGTTGTTTGCATCTTTCCTTCCAATTGTTGCATTTTGGCATGCTTGAAATACACATTGGTTATATGAAATTCCTAACATCTACTACCATTTAGCTCCATGTGATGCTGCTGAAATAATTAATCCAAATGTTTCCTTTTAAATTTGTATTACTTTGTTTATAATTTTAAAAATTGATGTAACTTGAACTTTTTGCTCCCTTTGAGTCCATCCTTTCTAATTTCACTCCAAGCTTTGTCAAATTTCTTCCCTTTAACATATATTTATGTTCAATCCTTTAATCTCTATGTAAACACAAAATGAACACAAAATGAGTATTTAAACATAAAAATAAGATTGAAAAGGTATTCAAATACATAAGAAAATATAAGATAATTCAATCCTATTAGATACCTACTTACCATTACTATATATTCATCTGTGTAGTGGAAATCAATGGGTTAGAAGCCCAAAGTCGTGGAAAACAGCCATCACAACACGATTTAAATATGAAGAATGTTAGTGCAATCAACTTGAGAAGTGTTAGGATGCTTGAGGATCCTGAAAGAATTACACAAAAGATGACAAGTGAAGAAAAAATTAAGAAGGAGCTTGAAGGAGAAAGGGATATACCTTCTAGCTCAAAGGTAAATGTTGAAAATCCTCCACCTTTCCTTAGCAGGTTAGAAAAGTCAAAGAAGGAGGATAAGGATAAGGAGATCTGGGAGAGCTTTTGGAAGATTGAGGTGAATATCCCCTGTTATATGCAATCAAGCGAGTGTCGAGGTATGATAAATTTTTTAGGGAATTATGTACCAGTAAACAAAAGTTAAGAGGTAACAAAATGATTAGGATGAGTGAAAATATTTCTATAGTCTGTAAAAAGAAAATACCTCCTAAGTGTAAAGACCCAAACATTTTTTTCTTCCTCGCAAAATTGGTAACACTAAGATTAAATAGGCTATGTTATATTTAGGAGCATCAATTAATATTATAACTTATTCCATTTATGCTTCTTTAAATTTGGACCTATTAAAAGAAACTAATGTTATCATACAATTAGCTGATCATACTAATGCTTACCCAGATAAGGTGATTGAGCATGTACTGGTGTAGGTAAATGAACTAATATTTCCTATTGATTTTTATGTGATTGACATGAATGATGAAACTTAATATAACCCAATACCTATCTTACTAGGTAGATCGTTTCTTAACATTACCCAAACCAAGATAGATGTTCGTGAGGGAGGTTACTCACTTCAATATTTTATATTAATAAAAACCCACAAAATGACAATATTTTTTACCTTTCAATATAGAAAGATCGTGAATAGAAGTGGACAAATAAATTGGAAATAATTTCAACTAAGGAGAGGACTAAAGCTTTTAATTTCTTGACAAAGAGCTTTATCATGGGCAAAAACTGCTTCTTTACTGTGCTAGATATAAACTTTTTCTACATAAATTACTTCCTTATTGGGTTAATCCTTTTGTGATTACTAATGTCTCTCCCTATAGTGCAGTAGAGATTAGGAGTCTAGAAATAAGGAAGACATTGCATGTAAGTGTTCATCGATTCAAGCCTTATCATGAAGAATGTGAAGTACAAAATGTCTAAGTTGTGATCGTTGGAGATCAAATTTTCATCATTTAAAGAGCAGAACACGGGTTTAAGCCAACGACATTAAACAAAGGCAATGCTTAGGAGGCAACACAAGGGAAGTTTGCTCTTTTTCATTTACATTTTTGCATTTTTTGTTTTTGTTAAATGATCCTTTTCTTACATTTGATGTTACATTAGTATGGAGGTTGAAGATCGTAGTTTTCATGCATTTTTAAGCTTGTTTGTTGTTTACGCGTTGTTCATAGGTTTTTTTTAATCAAACAACTGAATAAGCATCTTCTCTTTTTCTGTTGCTTCTAGGATTATTTCCTCATAATTAGAGGGTAGAATTAACTAGAAAAATTCATGGAAACTTGAGCATTTACTTTTACTCTTGTAATTAGTCAATGTGAATTATCTTTATAAGGGTAGTGACTAGTGTTAGACATAAGCTAGTAACATTTTGAGCCTTTATAGAATGGCACATCCATATCAGTCTCATTGTGTTTTGTTCATATATGATCTTTTCTGACAAGTACATCTTGGCTTTGCTTTGATTTTCAATTTGAGACCACATTTTTGTTATGTACATTAATATGAAAATAATATAGGCATTCTTTGTGTTACAACCAACATTAGACAAATAGCCTACCTATTATTATGTTTTTTCCAATTGATAAACCCCCTTGAGCTTTATTTACCTTTTGCTTTTGTATTAACCACTTTTTTTTAGGAAATTAAAGAATTTTATTAGTAGGAGAGAGCAAAGGTTACATAGAATAGGAGATTAAGCTCTCCCCTCAACCAAAATGACAATATTACAAAGTAAGGAATCACTGTAATAGGACAACGTTTACAATCTAATAAGACGACATTAGACTGAAATAGGTAAAAACAGTAAAACTCTTTCCCCAAACTTTGTTTTAAAACTTCCAAATTAGGGTTGGAGTGCATCGCAATCTCCACCACTCGTGGATCTTCTAAGGTTAGAGACAGTTTCCACACACGTTCTTCCATTGTTGATCACTCTAGCCTGTCCATTGTTGATTAAGGTAATATCGATCGTCTAAAATCCTTTGTTCCACTTCTTTGAATTTTATCCTTGATTTGACCAGAGAAAGTTGACTGTAGCTTCCTTTCTTGTCTCTTCGAGTTTTAGGGCCTTAGTTGAGCATCCCTTACCCTTTTTCTAATCCCCGATGGCTTTTCCTTTTCGACAACTAAAAGAGTAAACCACTCTCCCGTACCTTCCATATTGATAGGAGATGTTAGTATCGAACTGTCTTCTATTTTCTATATATGTTTCCCTATTTCCCTTTTTGTCTGTATGTTTCTCTATATCCTCCATTCATTTACACGCTGGAATGAGCATTCCTTGATAGAGCTAGAGGAGATAATATGTTCTCTAATTTTATCAAAGATGCACTCTTTGACTTGATGTGAAGTTCTACTAGAAGTTTGAAATCTTTGCATGTTTCTTTCTGCCCATATTTTCTTAATGCAAGTCACAAAGGAAATTAGGTTGATAAGAGAATTAGGTTGAGAAATTGACTTTAGTCTGCTGAACCACTGCATAATCACTGTGAAATGAGATGTACTTAGGGACCATAGATATTTGTGTCTTATCTAAGACCAAATCTCTTCCAAGAAGGGGCACTCAAAAAATAGATGATCCCTACTTTCTTGTCGTGAGTTACACAGGACACAATCCGCTTTTAAATTCAGAAAGGATAGTCTATCCATAGTGCTAAGTTTCTTTAGAATAGAATGCCATAGGATGAATGAATAGCTTTACCTTAGCTCTTTATGTCATATAACTTCATACCTTTCCACCTTGGTATTCCTCTGAAATAGCCATTCCCTGCAACTTTATTTTGTGAAAATACGTTATAGGTGGTTTTTCCAAATGTATTGGTCAGGGATTAATAGGTAAGGGGGTAGGTAGGTTGTAGATGATGAATTCCTTCTGGGAATTCCTCCCATTGACCATCCCTAATAAAAGCCTTTAATTTTGTGTTTAAAGGCAGATGACTTAAGAGCTGAACTGCAATCTGATTAGAGATTAAGAGACCATTTCCTTACCAATTTTCATGCCAAAAACTAGCTTTCTCTCTATCCTCTACCTTGCATGAAATTTCAGAACTTAGATTCTCCTTTATCTTCAATAATTGAGATTGAAACTAAGAGTGGGAGGAATTAAGGTTAATAGACCATATGCTTCGACCTTTTAAGAGATAGGCATTAAGCCATTTTACCCGTAAGGTATTCTCTCCTTAAAGTATAGACTAGAATTTCTTCATCAAGAGAGCCTTATTAGATAACTTTATAGGAATAATCCCAAGTCCTCCCTCCCTTTTAGGTTTGCAAACATCGACCTATTTGACCTTAGCATACCCCTTATTCGAGCCACCTTCTCCCCATAGAAAGTTCCTCATAAGCTTTTCTAGTGATTTGATTACTCCCCTTTCCAGCACCATATTTGAGGACCAATAGGTGTGTATAGAGTTGAGTATAGAGTTGACCAACTATAACCTTCCCCCAAAAGATAGAGCACGGTTGGTTCAAAAGGACAATCTCTTTTGAATTTTGTCAATAAGTGGGTAGCATTTCCAAAACTGAATCCTTTTGGAAGTAATTGGTAGACCTAGATAGCATAGAGGAGTATGTTTCCTTAGCATACCAGATAAGGAAGAAACAAGACCTTCCAAGTGATCTGCACTTTCAGAGAGAAAAAAATGACTTTTGTTATAGTTAACAGTGAGGCTAGACATAAAGCTAAATAGGTTCAAAGAAGTTACAAAGAGTTTGATAGAAGCCTCATCAACCTTAGAGAATATGAAAAGATCATCTACAAAGTATAGATTTACCAAAGAAACTTTCTTGCATCGGTTATAATGTTTGAAACCTAAACCCTTGGTGGTATTATACTTTAATAGAGAAGTTAGAGCTTCCATGCATAATATGAACAAATAGGGAGACATAGGATCACCTTGTTTGAGTCCTCTATGCCCATGAAAGGTTTTTGTACGAGATCCATTGACCAATACAGCATAGGAAGGAGAATAATGCAAGTTTCTACCCATTTAATGAACACCTTTAGAAACCCTATCACTAGTAGTAGCCTCAACGTAGAGTTCCATTTTACACTGTCAAGAGCCTTCCTAAAATCAATCTTAAAAGCACAATTCTTTAGAGATTTCTTCTTCGAGTAACTTCTAAGCAATTTTTGTACAATGGAAATGTTATCCCGTATTTGTTTTCCCTATAGGAAAGCACTTCGATTATCAATAATCAAAGACCCCAAAACAGATTTCAATCTATTGGCAATAATCTTTGCAACCACTTTATAGGTGAAGTTAGAACATACAATAGGTTTATAGTCCTCCAAGGTTGCTGGATTGCTTAGTTTAGGGATTAGGTGGAGGTAGGTTTTGTTGATCTCCTTTAAAAGAGTTTATGAAGAAAAGAACTCTTTAACAGCTGCTTTCGCTATAGTACCAACCTCAATCCATTCTTTCTGATAAAAGAAACCATTGAAACCATCAGGTCCAGGAGCTTTTTTAGGATTCATTTAGAAGACTACCTCTTCTATCTCCGAATCTTCCACTATTCTAGTTAATAAAGTCTTCTCTTCATTTGAGAGCCTATAAAGGAGTCTAAGTACTGAGTATTCATATATATATTATGAGAGACATAGAAATCTTTGAAGATGCTCTCAGCTTCTTTCAATAAATCCTCATGCTTACTTAACTTCCTCCCATCTGGTAAAGAAATTTCCTTTATAGAGTTATAGTTCTCCTGGGCAATACTTGACCTAAAAAAGAATTTAGTATTCCTATCTCCTTCTTTAATCCATTTCACCCTAGCCCTCTACTCCATAACACTGGCATGATTGTTTAGAGCTTGCAAATAGGCAAACAAGGCTGATTTTCTTTGAGATAAAAGGAGAATATATCCTAGATTGTGGGAGAGATTATGCTGAAGTTGGGATAGTTTATCTCTGGCTACTGATATGGCCCAAAATATGCTCTCCCCTGTCTAATTCTTTAGATTCTTTAAGGCCTCTCTAATTACATGCCTTTAACCTAATCAAATTTCTTACCCAAGCCTTAAAGCTAGTGGAGCATTGTCGATGATTATGGATGCACAAAAGTATAAGTGTAGGGTTATGCATATATGCTGGTAGATTGTAATTTATAGAATGCCATTTTATGTCTTATTAATGAATTCTATTATTGATGTAGTTCCTTTCAATTTTGAAAAAAAAAAGAAAAAAGGAAAAGGAAAAGAAAAAGAAAAAGAAAAGAAAAGAAAAGAAAAATATAGATAAGTAAAGTTATCAAAGAGGAAATTCATTTTTTTCAAAGTTATTCACGATTAGTCTTTCCTCCTAAAGTTATATGGAAAAGGTGATTTGATTATAATGTAAATTAGAGAGATTTTTTTAAGGTTCACTCCTTATTGTTATAATGTAAAGTTTATCATTAATTTTTTTCTGAGTGATTCCTTCTAATTCCTTTCGCTTGGTGTGAGAACTTGAATCTAAGCTGCAGAACAGGGTTTTTGCATTCACTATAGCTATTGTTAGCTAGTTTTGAGTGAATGTTAGTTTTTACACTTGATGTTGCATTGAATGCTTTCCTTGCTCACCAAGCCTTGATGGATTTTGTACTACACTATCCAAATCCATCTCACCTTAACCATTTCCCATATTACAATCTTGAAAATTCCTTTCATTCATGATTATGCATGTGAATATTAGTGGTAAAGAAATTAAATGATATGCAAAGTCATGGAATGTCATGATCATGAATGGTGTTTGAGTGTACCTATTGATCTATCTTATTTTTCAACGCATTTTGTCAAACTTAACCCCTAGATTGCCCAATTTCTGAAGGGAATAATTATTGATTAATCATAAGTATAGGCATTGAATGTTGGGTTCTTTTTGTGGGTTTAAAAGTTATTCCTCTTTTCGTATGACTATCTATTCTTTGGAAATATGAAAAATGTTAAAGTGTTTTAATTTTTGACTTTGATTTTGTTTTTTTGCCTAAGGATGGTCAAAAGCTAAATGTGGGGGAACTTGATATATGCTTAACTGATTATACATTTTCTCCATAACCCTTACTGATTGGCGCTATTAAATACTTAAGATACTCATTTTGGTTCATATTTGGTTTTAGGTACAAGTTGGAAGCATAAGAGCTCAAATGAGTGAAAAGCATAGTCATTATGCCATCCTCTTGATTTTCAAACTCATTTATCTTTGTGAAACAAGAAGGAGATGGATTAGGGTGAAGATAGAATAAGAAAATGCAATAAAATAAAGATTTCAGCATAGCCTATAAGATGCACGACCATGTATAAATTCGAATGGGGAAATTTTTGAATATTTCAACATACCTACACACGATTGTATATAATCATAAAATGGGTATTTTTATGATACACGGTTCGATACAAGGACGTGTATCCAACCATGTAATCTTCCTAGGACCTTAATTTCATTTATAAATAGACATTTGAGTGGTCAAAAGAGGGATGACTCATTTTTGGAATAGGAAAGGAGATAGAACTCCTACTTCTTTAGAATTCCTACTTCTTTGGGATTTATAAAGAGCTAATCTTCTTCCCTAAAGTTTTTAGGGGAAATCAAAGCTAAAGAACATATTTAGGAATCTCCCCATTATGTATTATTGATTATCTCTCTCTTTAGAAATTGTTTATGTTATTCTTAGCTTAATGTTTTAGGTGTTCAAGTATGAATGATTAATATTCTTGCTCTATGAACCAATTGATAAAATATGGAATATAATACATAATAGTTTTATTTTCAATTCATTTAGGGTAAACTAATGGTGAAGAATCATTAGGGATAATATAACAAAGGTTAAATTACTTAAGCTTATGTGGTTATTGCCAAGTTTAAACTATTTTCCTAGTTTGTAATATAACCATCCTATTAAATCTAGAGAGCTTATTCTAAATTGTTTGATAGTTAGGTTTAATTAAATAGCTTATTTTGTTTAAACACTAACTAAGGGAAAACCAGGGTTAACAAAGCTTATTGTTAACCTACAATTAATAGTTTCTTAGAGAGGCATGAGAATAATAAGATGATTAAGTATGCTTATTTGTGTGTAGGTTAAGATTGAACTAAGAATTGGATTCCAAACTCATTCATCAATTTTATAATTTTTATGTTGTTTAATTTGATTTGCTTTCAATAGTTCAATTTTATTTTGTTTTCTTATTGATTCCAACCAGACCCCTCATATCTTAAACATCGATTCTTTTCATTACAAAAGTTACACACACACACACACACTCTCTCTATAGATACGATCCGTACTCACCATTTTAAATTTAGTAGTGTAAAGTTAGTTTTATTTTCTGGTGCATTCAACAAGCATCACAAGAACGAACAATTGAATAGCATGAAAGCCACATATTCTAACCCATTCAAGGTAATTTAGCATAGATGCGAACTATGTGGACAAGAAAGCAAGGTGTTTGTTGTTGTTTTTTTAATGGAAAAATAATATAGAGAAAATTTTTTGGAGCATAGTATGGGTAAGGAGGTAATAGTCCCCATTTTAATACTTGTAATCCTAGGTGGAAAAACCACCTAAAATTTTGTTGGTCTAACAAAGTACGGAATCAAATGATAGCTCAAGGCCCACCATGCTTCCAATAAGATAGACTATATTTATTGGAGTTAAAAATGGACAATTTAATGGACATACTAAGCTTTGAGTTAAATATCTAAGATGAAAGTTAGAAGAGGATGGAAGCTAAATTTGATCATAAATGTCAGGCACCAAACTAAATGCAGAAGCATCCATATTGCATGAAAAAATAGCCTCAAAATACATTGTACGAGAATACTTTATAATTCATAGTGAAGCATCTCTTGAGCTTATGCATGGATCGATTACACTTCAGTTGAATCTTTACAAAAATATTAGAAAGAAGAAAAAATGAGAGAGAAAATAAAGATTGAAGAAAAGGAGGAAGCCTCTATCTAAAAAGAGAAAGCAAAAGAGCAACAAAGGTGACTGAGGAAGAAAAAGAGGAGTAAAATAAGGAAACTATTGATGAATTTATAGTCACCTTAAGTATGGACGCTTCCTACTTCCAACAAGATAAACTATTTGAGTCAATTGAAGATTCATGAATTTTTATTATTCCTTATTTTATTAAAGTTTGTTTTCAAAAAGGGCATTAATTGAGTTAATTGGATTTATTAATTCAATACATTATTGTTGATCAATTTTAAATAAAAACTTTCAATATCTCAACCATATGTATCATAACTTATAGTACTTAAGGTATTGTTGCCACAAGGACTAATTAGACATCTAACTAATAAAATGAAACAAGTAAAAAACATTTTGGCTGTAGACCAATCAAATAATTAAAAAAACATAAAAGCACTAACAATAACAAAATTCTAAATCTATACAAATGATAATCATCTAACACTTAAAAACATAATCAAACACGTAGAAAACGTGTTATAATCTACTCCTATAAACATCCCCACACTTAAACCCTTTCTTGTACTAAAAAAATAAAACCATAAACAAATAAAACACAAAAAATACATAAGCACACAATTATGCAACAATGCAATAATGGTATAATGGCATCAAATCTCATTCAATTAACTTAATCTCAAACATTAGCAACTTAAAAAGTGCCAACATACTAAGTTATTCCTTTCATTTTTAAGTTCTTTAATTTGACTATGAATATCAATCAAAATATTAACACCCTATTCATAAACCTATAGCACTTGTATGTATGCATTTATTATTATTGATCAATTGGAAAAGGTAAATTATCATTAAGGAATCCTTTATGAAAATTCTTGTTACTTTTAAAAGATTAGTAGTTTTAAGTTATTGCAAACACTATATTTTTATATTTTCTTTAATGATCACCTAGTCTTTTAATGTGAAGGCAAATAACTTGCCATAAATGTCTGCCGATTACTCAACCAGATTACATTTTTTATTTAGCATGATTAGAGTGTCATTGTAGCCTTTTGAAATAAACATAAACAGTTTGTCATGAATGCCCTAGTTACTTAGCTATATCACAACTTTCAACTAGCTACCAGCTCTATTCTTAAATCAATTTTGTTAAAAAAGGCTAGCAGAATAGGAATTTTATTTAACTTACTTTTTTATCACATTTAATTTCTTATCTTACCTCATTTGTTCTTAGTCAGTCATTCTCATGAAATAGGTACTAATGGTTTTAACCAATTTAAATGAGTGTAATTAAAAATATATCCAAAAAAGTGTTATAAAGTGAAAGAATATGTGCATATTCTAACTAACATACATATTCATCGAAAAAACACTTAAAACATAAAATTCATAAGTTAATCTGCCTTTACAATTTAAATGACCATGTTCAAAAGTAAGCAATTACATTCAATTCATGCCATTAACACATTGACACAATTAACACATCTTGTAACAAAATTTTCATACAATGCCAACCTAATCAAAACTAACACAATGCAAATGTTGATTTCACATATAAATGATATGTCAATGCATAAATGTTCCCACACTTGAACAACACATTCTCCTTAATGTGAGAAATAAAAAAATAAAAATAAAGATAAAGCTAAATAACAATAATTATAAAGTTAGATTAAGGACTTATGGTTATTGATGTGGTTATGTTTTTGGTGATGGAATCTTGACACCTTGAATAACGAAAAACTTAAGTATTTTCTTCGTGTCATACCACTGTTGACACTAATGGCGCTTGACCTCCTTCAATTTCACCTCCATGGTGTCCAGGTGACCCTCCATGCACTTGTTATTTTTGGTCACTTGGTGAAGCACTTTCTCTTATCTTCCTCTTCTTCTTCCTCAGATTCTTCATTAAATGATACTTTTTGTTGGTGTTATGTCGGAATGGAACTAGATCTTGCTTGTCTAGTCCTATTTTTCACTTATGATATCTAGCCAATATCTCAAAGTTCCAAACCATGGCACTCTAAGATTTTCACTCACCTTAATTGCATATGATCTAAAAACTAAAGAAAAAAAAAGGTTTAGTCCATCAATAGAAACACCATGAAATTAAGCTAGCATAGTAACAAGAAAACCCACGTCGAGATAGCTAAGAGAAGTAACTATCGTTTAAAAAATATGGGATGATGCAGAAACTTTGATCTTATGATTGCACCACAATATAAATAAATATTTTTGAGAACACCTATTACTTTAAGTTTTAGCAAAAATGGTTTGACACACACATTTATGTTGTAAGAAATATTCAGGATTAAGAATAAAATATTAAGTTCACTTTTTGAAGTAAATCCATCCAACCCTATTAATTTTTTCCAATATTCGTCAACATGAAAGTTTCTATGTTTTTTAATAATTTTTGTTTTAGAAAACGAAAAATTTCTTCCATAATATCATAATCAACTTTATAAGGGCTTTCCACAAAATCTAAAACAAAATTCATTTAACTTCTATGACTTAAAATGTAAAGTAGTGTAAAAATCAAGGGTCAATTCCTCATACACAGGAAAATCAAAATGAATAATTTTTTTCCATTGAATTTTTGCACTTAAAGTCTCAATTTTTATTTTCAAACCTATATTTTATAAGATTACAAAATCGAAATGACATAATGTAGTAACAATTCTTAAGTGAAAGCTTTTGAACTTTTTGTATTCTTCTTCCGAGAAGATCGAAAAAGGTACTCTAAAATCCTTAGCCAAGTCATGTGCACCATCACCCAACATTTTTTCTTGTCCTTTTGATGTTTAATATTTTTTGATTTGCTTGATTCTTAGGGCCAAATTTATTGTATAACCTCAAAAAAAAAACCAAGAAAACAATTAAAAAACAAAATAATACCTAAAAATTTGGAAGATAAAGTATAGAGAAAATTTTGCCAAACTCACTCGAAAGATAAGATTCTATTTGGAAATCATTATATTTGTGTGAAAGGAATGATAAACTAGGTAAAAGGTGAAAGACGAAAGAAAATATTGAAAAACCAAGGGAAAGTAAAGAGATATTTGAGATGAAGTACAAAGCTATAGAGGTGGCTACAAGTTTATAGAGAAAATATAAGAGGTGAAAGAAGAGAGAAACAAGTATTTAAAGGTAGGGCTAGAAAAGAGGGGAAAACTAGGGTTTTGAGGATGTGGGTCACGAGTTGGACTTTTCACTCCTATCACTTTCATGGGAGTGCCACGATTATGATAAATAGGTCCCCTAGTTGCTATGCACGATCGTGGCACCTCACACGATCGTGCCATGGTTGGAATTCTACAACTTTACCACATTTTGCTTGGTTTACTTCATGTATCCCCTGGAACTTATTCCCTAACTTGTAAAAACTTTAGAAATATGAGATTTAATAATCAAAATGAATCCAAACACATTAAAATAAGAACTTACATGCTATAATTCATGAAAAACCTAACTAAAATAACATGCTAATTCATAAACTAGAAATAAAAATATAAAACTTATCCTAATTCTTGGGTTGCCTCCTAAGTAGTGCTTTTTTAACGACATTAGTTTAACGTACTCTTCATGTCTATAATCAATATGGGTTTATTATCAGTCACGTTTTTTCACCTGTTTCTCCCTATAGTAGTTTAGTAGCCTATAAATAAGTCATATTTTGAACGATAATAAGGACATAATTTAACAAATTAAGAAGTCCAGGTAAGTTCAACAATGCCCTTTTCGATAACAAACTATTAATAAAATAATGATTCATTAAAATCCCTAAATTGTCAACTGAATCCAACAGTTTGTCATGTAAGATGCTGAACTACTCTTATTCTTTTGCAATCATCCTTGTCCCCTCTTCTTCTTTTGCTTCTCAAATAGAGACTTTCTTATCTTCCTTATCCTGTAATTTCGCTATCCTTTGTTCTTCTTTCTCTTCTTAAATAATAACTTTATTTATGAATTTAACCTTAATTTAACCTTTGTCTCCTTACCACTTTGTGGCATTAATAGGCTCTAATAACATGTTATATCTAGCTCATTGTCTTCGACCAAAGAAAAACATTCTTTGAATACATGGTGGCTAGCTTCAATGTCAATAAAGCCTTCTATTAAAGATTCAAATGAAGTGCAAATGTTCAATACATCAATATAAAAGTTGCTTCATTCTGAATTATCATTATGCTCATGTGGCATATTTTGAGGCCAATTTTGCAAGAAATATGGATGCTCCCACATATAATCTAGTGCCTGACATTGATCATTATAATGGTTACCCCCATAAATTTCACAACATAAAATGGATGTCGGTTGTGCTTCCGTGTTACTTGGAAGACTCCCCACATTCATTGTTAACATTGCATTGGAAGGTTGCCTAATATAAACCTCCCAGTTATTAATGGTAAAGGAGAGGTTCTTCACTAGTTGACAAAATTTGGCTTCAATCCTTGATAGTTGTCATTTGCATTATGTTTTAGGGTTTTAATTTGTTAAGTATTTAGTGTTAAATTGAGTGTTGAGTGTATGTTTATGTGTTAATTGTGTTAGTTTATGTGTTTAAGTGTTTTTATGGGTTAGTATGAGTATTTGAGCTTAATTGTTATATTTTTTAGGTACCTTGATGGGTTTGTTAGTATTTTAGGGTAAATGGTGAAGAACGGAGAAGATTCGAGGATTTTTCGAGACAAAGGCATAGCCCACAATTGTGGCATAGCAGGCCATGATTGTGATAGACAAGGACGAGCCAGAGCAGTTGGGCCACGATCATGCACTTTAGGGTATGATCGTGACAAAGAGCTTACATTCAGGCCATGATCGTGCACATCAGGCCACAATGGTGACAGAAAGGTTTAGGTGTTGACCACAATCGTGGTAGGTAAGGCCACGATCGTAGCCTACGTCGGGGTGAAAAAAACTCCAATTTTGCATGATTTTGTGAACCATTTTGACCTTGACTTTGACCTAGAGTGCCCAAAGTATAAATACAACATTATGAGATAGATGCAACAACCTAGAGAGTCATGAAAGAGAGCCATCACATCAACCAATTCTGAGAAAGCCTAGAGAGAAATCGAGATATTGAGGAAGGAGACGAAGGAAGAGAGACACAGAGACAAAGCTAGACATGGCGTACTTGCCAAAACAGGTGGTTTCCCGTTATCGCTACCTCTGCAATTTCGTTCCTGACAATATTTTCCATTTATTCAATTTTATCAATTCATGAAATTGTAATATTCATTGAGAATAGTTTGTGCTGAATGTTGAGTTTTGTCTATACTCACCTTCGGGTTTTTAATTCTTGACTTTATTAAAGTTTAATTGATTATGTTATTGTTGATTTAATTGTGATTTAATTTATGTTCGTAATAATTAGGTAATAAACTGATAGGGTGAGCCGAGTGAAAATAATCAATTTGGGCTAACGAGAGTTAGGTAAATTGATAGATAAGAATTGGATCAAACTGGTAGAATTGTGTAACAAGAGATCGAGCATAGGTTCCCGGTAGGTTAATAGACAATTTTAGAACTATTTTAGGTTGTGGGTAAATAGTGAGTAGAGAGATCACAATTCCATAATTTAATTTAGGGATCATTAGTTAGGGTTAAGGATTATAACTTGAGAGAGAGTAATCTACCCTATGACCATCTAGACCCATTAATTCGATAATTGCATAATTGGTTAAATTTTCATTAGCTTCGGATTAAAATCCCCTTTCTCTTGCTTGATAGTTTTTAGGTTGATTTTTAGATTGGGTTGTGTAATTTTTCTATTTTGTTGATATCTCTACATTTTAATATCTATAATTGATTGATTTATTTCTTGCATTAGTTTATTTCTTTTGAATTGTTGCAGTTTAGTACGACCTTATATTTTAGGACTAGTTTAGCCCTCCTCGTGGGATTGATACCTTGGGTACTACGCGAATGACTCGTGCGCTTGTGAAATTTACCAAGGTAAATAAATATTAAAACATAGTGTGTGTAATCTTGCGAACAAGTCTTTAGCGCCATTATCGGGGAAGGCATTTTATTCTTATAGTTTAAAGCTTTATAGTAGTTTTTATTTTTTTGTTTTAGTTTCCTTTGTTTATTTAAGGAAGCGTGCTCTTGCATGAACACAAGAGTTGTGAGAGGTTCAAGTTGTGTAGTAGAGACAATAGAGTTAGATATCACACGATTAGAACGAACCCTTAGGAAAGCTCAGCGAGAGATAGAAAAGTCAACGATGGCTAAGGAATTTAAGAGGAACATGGATCAGAAAGTGAGCCCTGGATGGCAACAACGGAAACTCATGGACTTTATGAGGCCAGGGTTTAACCCAGTGAACTAAGGAGTGGCTAGACCGCCTGTTCAAGCAGTCTCGTTCGAAATTAAGCCAAACCTCCTCAATATGCTTCAATAGATCGTGCAATTTTACGAATTGGGGAATGAGGATCCGAATGCACACATAGTCAGTTTCTTCGAGATTTGTGATACTTTTCGGTATCACCAGATGTCGGAGGACGCGGTTAGGATTAGGCTATTTCCTTTCACATTTAGAGATAAAGCGAAGGCTTGGTATCATTTACTGAGACCTACTAACATCACGACATGGGAGCAACTTGTGCGTGCCTTTCTAGACAAGTACTTCCAATTAACAAAGACCACAAAGATAATACAGGAAATCACCAATTTCCAACAAGGTGATGGGGAGTCAATTTATGAAGTATGGGAGAGATACAAGGATCTACAAAGGAAGTGCCCACCCTACAACTTACCGAAGGAGTTCCTTGTGTAGACTTTTTACAATGAAGTGAACCCACCTACTAGAGCTTGATCGATGCAGTGTCAGGAGGATCTTTAATGCAAAAGACAGTTGATGAGGCAGAGGGGTTAATCGAAGGGATGGGCAGCAATAGCTGCTTATAGATGAGTGAGTGAGTTAGGCAGCCTACAACTTTTCGAGAGCAAAAAGGAATCGTTAAGGTTGATTAGATGACAGAGATGCAGGTGAAGATTGACAATTTGACGCGACAACTAAGCAACATGAAGGCGTTGTCCTTAACTCAAGTTAAAGCTATACAACTGAAGTGTGAGCTTTGTGGTTAGATAGAACATGACACTGTGGGCTGTTACTTGAAGAGAGAGGATAACTAGGAGTAAGTAAGCTATATCGAAGCACAATTTGGACGAGGAGGGAGAAACAATCCCTACTCTAACACTTCCATGCCCGGATGGAAGAATTGCCCTGACTTTTCCTGGTCAAACAACAACAGTGGAGGACAGATGCCAATGTTTTCAGAAGTTTTACTACATATATAATAACTACACATTCTCGACTTATTTTCGTCTTCAAAAAAAGCCTCAGGCTGTACTTTGTAAATCTCAAACTAAACTTTGCAAGTCTCCACCAAGTTCTATTATAGAGCAACCAATTATAAGAAAAGTAATCTGTAGATTGCAAATCTATCATAAATGTTTTTAATATGCAATTTCTATACAACTACATTCCATTTCTCATACCTTGATTTTTGTAACACAAGCTACCTCAATTACATCTGTTGATCAGTAAATACTTCATAATGTCAAGTATGGCAAGTATCTCAATTGTAATAGCCCTTTCCTACACTTAAGGAATAATTGTTAGATTGAACCATATCATATGAGGATATATGAAGAGCATTCCATAGGCATACATTATATTTGCATACACATATGAATCATCATTTAGAAAACATTGCAAGATAGTATATGCACTTAATTGACATATTCTAGGGTATGGAACAAAAATGAATGTGATATGAATTTGCATTCCCAATGTTTTGTTTTTGAATTTATGAATAAAATGAATTGATTGATTATAATTAGTGAATTGGGAATTTATTGTTACAATTGAGTAATTGATGAGGTGATATGTGCATTTAGTCTAAGAAAAATGTTAAAGAGCAAGACAAATTGATACATGGGAATTTAGTTTGATTAGGCCTATGAAATGGTGATATGTGGCATTGGCAATAAGCGACAAATGGCTCAGTTAAATGGATGACAAGTTGCTTGATTATAATTGCGACAAGTGGCCCTTTAACATTGTGACGAATGGTACCTTAGACTTGCGACATGCGGAGCAATAGAATGGTGACATGTGTAGCTTTACAAATGATGACATATGTAGCCTTAAAATTGGTGAAATGTGTAGCCTTATAATTGGTGACTTGTGTAGCCTTACAATTGGTGCTGTGTGTAGCCTTATAAGTAGTGAAATATGGAGGTTTAAATGAGTTACATGTGAAGCCTAAAGCAAGTGACATATGGACCAATAGAAGGATAACATATGTACCAATAGAATTGTGACACATGGACCAATAGAATGAATGACATACGGCTTAGCTAATTGGATGATAAATGGCATGAGTACATGAGTGACAAGTGTCCTAGGAAAAAAATGACAAGTGGACCAAGCATTAGGTGACAATTGGAAGCATGAGAAGAAGACTTATGGCATAGCTCTCCATTTGACAAGTGTCCTACCTCTCCACCCCACATTTGTACCCCACAAAATTTTCACCAGAAAGATCATCTTTCTTCATGTTTTTGGTCTTATGTTTCCTCCTTCAATCCTCACCACCGACTTCCTTACACCACCTCCTAAAACCTTAAGTTTTGTCAACTTTAGTAGTTTACATCTTGTGATTGGAAATCCTTTGTATTCCATCTTACTCTTGGAGTATATTTGAATACTTTAGAGGATTGATAATTTAGGAGACTTTGGTTGAACAAGTAAGTGATTGATTGCCCTATTATGTTATATGTTAACATACATTATTATTTATTAGAGATGAATTGTGTGTAAGGTTAATGATGAAGTATGTTGGAATAGGGTAGATGGAGTATTTTCATTGAACATACGTCTGTCCTTCGACCATAGCTTGATCTCTAGATATCCAAATGGGAATATTTTTAATTCAGCTTAACTAGAGACATATGGCTACAATTTTCATGAAGGAATCGAATTTGAATTCTGTACTTAAAAGTCTGCAATTTGGCTTAAAGTTGAGAATTGTGTTATGTATAGATATGAGAACAGTTTGTAGTATTTTGATTATAACTTGCATGATACTAAACCCAAATGCACGAATTTTATGTCATAAGAAACTTAAGGCATATAGGAACATTATTTTAGAAGACGATTTTGAATAAATAACTTATTTTCTAGGTTATAATGGTCATGCAAAACTGACCTGAAAATAGAGTTGGAAAAAGTCAGAAAATGGGAATGTCTAATGAAGGCAGAAAGTTTCTGCCCACAAATCCCATGTTTGTAGGAATTTTCCATGATTGTGGGAATTGGTTAAATATCCAATATGCTTCTTTTAAGTGTGGTTTGGGACAACAAATGGTTAGGCACTTTCCTATGATGCTTCTAGGCTTGAATGAAACTTGAATTGAACCTAGAATGATGCTTGAATAAGTGATTAAAAGAGTGACATGTTTAGGGTGACGATTTAGGTTATAATGTAAGAATGGAGTGTTAAATATTAAGTTTTCAAATCTGAAATTTTGAGATATTATAGGAATGAAGGTGAACCTATGATGGCTAAAAGTGATTCAAGAAGATGAATGTTGTGTGTTAAGTAAAGATAATTGATAAAATGGATGTTGGTGATCTTTAATGCTTGAATAACTTTAGTGAATGATAGAATTATGAGCTGAAAATAATCTTCTTAAATTGAGGTGTAAACCAAAGTTCAATTTAAATATATTTGAGTTATGAAATGTGAATGATCTTGAGATATGAATTTAGAAAATATATCCGGAATTGTCATTGAACGTACATCATACATAACACATACATATATGCATAAGTGAGTACTTTTGTGATAGGTGCAAGGAAGTAATGTATAAATGTGTGATTGCCTGTTATAGGGGAGCAAATAGAACGAGCACATCCAAATGTTACCGAGACATCTAGGTAATATTTATGTTTCTGTTGGAATTAGATGTGTAGCGGGTAATCTAAATGTGAGTTTTTGATTGGTAATGTGTTCTGTTCAAATTATGTTTATTAAACTTAATTCCTCTAAGTTGAATTGATATTCATATAATTGTGATATTGTTGATTCCAAACAATTGATTGTTCGAGAAGTTCAATATTCAGGACTATATTGGGAGTGTTTGTGATTTGAATGTGAATAAGGAAATTGAATGCTTAACTATTTGTTGAATGCTAGACTTAGATCCAATGAACTGTGAAAATTGAATGTGTTCGTTAACTGAAAGTGATTGATGATATATTATGTGAACTATAATACTTTGTTGGACCCCATTTTCGGAGCCCAACTATCCAGAATATCATAAAACTTGAGCTTAATCCAATAAAAAACACCTTAACAATTATTGATTCATCTTTATGCTTTGATACCATACCATGTAGGCCTCGTTTCCGGAGTCCAACTCTTGAGTCATGGAACCCTAAATGTTGGGTCCTGGCTCAGAAGTTCCCGCGGTGAGCAGACGAGCACTTTTGTGAATTCGGAAAAAGTTCGCCACAACGAGCTCTTTACTTCACCACAATGAAGTTCCCATATTAGACCCAAGCGTCTCTCGGGATAATTATGCCGTGGTCAGAAGCTTGACTTCGCTATGGCGAAGATGCACAATTAGTCATAATAAGACCTTTCGAGAAGGGTTCTCTCAATAGCCTTCCCCAGGTCTCTACATCTATCCAATCCTTACTTTCACTCTAAGTTGTCCCGAATTCACTCCCTCTAAGGTAACATCATTTCAT
>JAOQMS010000180.1:39907779-39919534 GCA_027563885.1 Erythroxylum longipes | reverse complement strand
AGAGTCAGGCTCCGAACTCGGGGTCTTGACAGATGTGGTATCAGAGCATGAAGTATGATGAGGTTAGACTCCGGTAATGGGGTCTGACAACTGAACACAATTCTAAGCGCACTAAAAGGGGGTCAAATCATTACTATAGATCTATAATTTATTCACAGAGATTAACCAACTACAATTGAGACTCTCCCGCCCATGAACCACACATCCTCACCCTGAGTTTTATTTCTTCTCTCTATCCCTCTCTGTGTCTCCTCAAATCAACTATCTAGAATATTCTGTCTCCTCAAATCAACTATCTAGAACAACAAGCAGAACCCCGAATCTTCTTTCTTTTCTCTGTCCCTCTCTTTATGTAGCCAACTCAACCACCAAACATTTAAAGATATCACTGGAACTTCAAAACAAAAGTTTTAACCTTCATCCAGCACTCATAAGTTCTTCATCTCTTGATCTTTCAACACAGCTTTTTATCGTTCTTCTGTATAACAATTATTTTGATACAATCACACTAGGCAGTGAAAGTGTCAAACTTATTTTGTATGTTAATTTTTTCTTTAATCCTTCTAAATGTCTTCACTAAATAGGCTATTTTCTGCTCATATATTTGGATCGGTGGAATTTCAAAACAACAGTTTTAACCTTCATCCGGTGTTCGTAAGTTGACTTTTCGAATATGTGTGAAGTACTTTGTATACATCTTATGTTAAACTGTTTGATGAATCTGATGTTTCAGGTTTTTGAACTGTTCATCCTAGTACTGAATGTCTGAGATGATGGAATAAGAAAAAGGTGCATGAAGTGGAACATCTGGAAAATAAATCACTTGATGCTTCCTACTATTTCTGTTCTTGGATGTTCTTCATTTGAAGCACAATATACATTTTATAGAGTCTACAAATTACTATTTTGAAAGATCCTCACATGTTGCCATGCAAAAGCAGAATATACTTAATTGTAAGGACTCTTTCAGTTTAGGAACAAATCCTGAAAGAAAATATTTGTCCTATCACTAAATGGGTGTGCCAGAGTTTTCTGAAGGACGAGACTTCTCTACCTGGAAATATTAAAGGAATGGCAGGTGAAATTTCAGCTGAATATTTTGTTTCTTTCTGCATGAAACCAAAGGTTACGCAATCCAAGCAAATTCTATTTTACATATTTGATTTCAGCAGGGCATTATCTCTCATTGCGCAATCGCGTAGATACCACCTGCTAGTATATACTAAGCGCAAATGGGACGATGACCACGCATTGTCATCTAACCGTCAAATTTATCGAACAGTTACAATTTTACTTTAACTTTATTGGGATACATATCGAGGCCTATCTCTCTCTTCCTCTCTCAAAGTTGTAGAAAATATTCTCTCATTGTTTTGCTATCCGTCGCCAGCTTCCTCTCCTTCTCTGTCGTCAGCTATTTCGGCCCCCTTACCTTCCCCATCATCTGCCCTAACACCTATTTCACCATCATCATCACCTATACCGTCACCTGCCTTATCTGCCACCGCACCGGCCTCTTCCCTCACACCTTCGCCGTCCACCGCACACTCCTTCACTATCCACCACACCGTCCCCACCCTCAAGTGGAAACCATGAAGCTCTCTCTCAGACATTCATTATTGTCTAAGGTTTCATAAAATTAGGGATAGAGAAATTAGAGACCTTCTCTCTCCGATCTCTCTCCCTCGCATCTTGCTCAACACATCGTCTCCTACCGGCTCTACCCCTACCACAACACCTCCACCTCGGCAACATAGGGTTGTTGCCACAATCTTCACCATTTTTTTAGAAATTAAAAATCATTAAATAAATGGGAATGTTTACATTAGGACGGTCTCACCCACGTGAGACAGCCCTCTTAGAACACTAACACAAAAAACCAAATGATGACGTACAAGCAAATAAACAAACAAGGTCATTGAGCAATTAGGGTATACCAAACCACGTCTTTCTTAATAACTTTTAGAAGCTTCTCGATTTAGGAGGAAAGGCGACGGTGATGTCAATTGCGAAGCGTTGGCGATTTGTGGCTCTCGGTGTCTCACCAGAGTTCTTCTACACTTAGCTCTACGTCAAGCACATCTCAAGCACATGTAACATTCTCTATTTTAAGATTGCGATGTCTTATCATGATTAGGGCATAACAATTTTTTGTTTCCCATCTCAACAGACACTGCTCTGGGGATTCAGTTTGTGGTGAAGGTCAGAGGGGATGATCCACTACCCAGATAAGACGATTATGAATAAGTATTGGTTTATCTAAAAATAACTATCTGTTGATATCAAGGATTGGAGGACAGTGGAGATTCTTCAAGCCAAACCGGAAAAGGAAGAAGCTTTACAGAGAAACCCCTTTATTTCCAACAGGTAAGCATCCTTTACTCCTTTTCCAATCCCCAATGGCTTTACCTTGCCTTAATAGAAGATGTTTGTATCAAACTGTATTCTATTTTCCATGTATGTTCGCTTATTTCCTTTTTTCTCAGCATGTATCTCAGCAAGTTGGGATGAGCAATCCATGAAAGAGTTAGAGGAGATAATATGTTCTTTAACTTTATCAAAGATGCACTCTCTGACTTGATTTGAAGTTACACTAGTAGTTCAAAATCTGCCTATGTTTCTCTTTGCCCATATTTCCTTAATGCATGTCACAAATGCATTAAGGAAATTAGGTTGATAAGAGAACTAGGTTGAGAATTTGACTTTAGTCTGCTAAACCACTGCATAATTACTGTGAAATGAGATGTACTTAGGGACCACAGACATTTGTGTCTTATCTAAGACCAAATGGCTTCCGAGAAGGGGCATTTGAAAAATAGGTGATCCCTATTTTCTTGTCCTGAATTACATAGGACACAATATGCTCTAGAATCTAGAAAGGAGAGACTATCCATAGTGCTAAGTTTGTTTAGAATAGTAAGCCATAGGATGAATGATTGGCTCAGCCTTAGCTTTTTATGCCATATAACTTCATACCACTCCACCTTGGCGTTCCTCTGAAACAGTCATTCCCTGCAATTTTTTTATGTGAAAAATACCTTGTGAGTGGTTTCTCCAAATGTATTGGTTAGGGGTTAATAGGTTAGGAGGGTAGGTAGGTTGTAGAATTCCTGCCAGGAATTCCTCCCATTGACCATCCCTGATAAAAGCCTTTACTTTTGCGTTTAAAGGCAGATGACTTAAGAGCTAAAATGCAATTTGATTAGAGATTAGGAGACCATTTCCTGACCAATTTTCATACCCAAAACTAGCCTTCTCTCCATTCCCTACCTTGCATGAAATTTCAGAACTCAGATTCTCCTATCTTTAGTAATTGAGATAAAAACCAAGAATGGGAGGAATTAGGGTTAATAGACCATATGCTTTGACCTTTTATGACATAGGCATGAAGCCATTTTACCCGTAAGGTATTGTCTCCTTGCAGTGTAGATTCATCAAGAGAGCTTTAATGGACAGTTTTATAGGAATAATTCCAAGTCCTCCCTCCCTTTTAGGTCTGCAAATATCGACCCATTGATTACTCCCCTTGTCAGTTCCATATTTGAGGACCAATAGGTATGCATAGAGTTGAGTATAAAGTTGACCAATTGTAACCTTCCCCGAAAGGATAGAGCATGATAGGTCCAAGAGGAAAATCTCTTCTTAATTTTTTCAATGAGTGGATAATATTCCCGAAACTAGATACTTCTGGAACTAATTGTTGGACCTAGATAGCATAGAGGAGTATGATTCCTTAGCATACCAGATAAGGAAGAAACTAGACCTTCCAAGTGATCTGCACTTTTAGAAAGAACAAAATGACCTTTGTTATAGTTAACAGTGAGGCCAAACATAGAGCTAAATAAGTTCAAAGAAGTTTCAAGGAGTTTGATAGAAGCCTCATCACCCTTAGAAAATAGGAAAAGATCATCTGCAAAGCATAGATTTACCAAAGAAACTTTCTTGCATCGGCTATAATGTTTGAAACCTGAACCCCTGGCAGTATTATACTTTAAAAGAGAAGTTAGAGCTTCCATACATAATATGAACAAATAGGGAGACATAGGATCGCTTTGTCTGAGTCCTCTATGCCCATGAAAGATTTTTGTAGGAGATCCATTGACCAATACAGCATAGGAAGGGGAAGTTATGCAAGCCTCTACCTATTTAATGAACACCTTCAGAAACCCCATCACTTCTAGCAGCCTCAACATAAAGTTCCATTCTACATTGTCAAAAGCCTTCTTAAAGTCAATCTTGAAAGCACAATTCTTTGGATATTTCTTCCTTGAGTAACTTCTAAGCAATTCTTGTACAATGGAAATGTTATCCCTTATTTGTTTTCCATGTAGGAAAGCGCTTTGATTATCACTAATCAAAGACCCCAAAACATCTATTGGTAATAATCTTTGCTACCACTTTATAGATGAAGTTAGAACATGCAATAGGTCTATAATCCTCTAAGGTTACTGGATTGCTTAGTTTAGGGATTAGGCAGAGGTAGATTTTGTTGATCTCTTTTAGAAGAGTACCCAAACAAAAGAACTCTTTAATTACTGCTTTCACCACAGGACCAACCTCAATCCATGCTTTTTAATAGAAGAAACCGTTTAAATCATCAAGTCCAGGAGCTTTTTTAGGATTCATTTGGAAGACTACCTTTTCTATCTCCGAATCTTCTACCGCTCTAGTTAGTAAGGTCTTCTCTTCATTTGAGAGCCTATTATGAATAATGGAGTCCAAGTACTGAGTATTCACAGACACATGCCAAGAGACATAGAAATCTCTGAAGAACTTCTCAACTTCTTTCAACAAATCCTCATGCTTACTTAATTTCCTCCCATCTGGTAAATTAATTTCCTTTATATAATTGTAGTTCTCCTTGGCAATAATTAAGCTGAAGAAGCATTTAGTATTCCTTTCTCCTTCTTTAAGCCACTTCACCCTAGCCTTATGTTTTATAACACTAGCATGATTATTTAGAGCTTGTAAATAGGCAGATAAGGCTGATTTCTCTTGAAATAATAGGAGAATATCCCCAGGGTTGTGGGAGAGATTATGCTGAAGTTGGGATAGTTTATTTTTGGCTATTGATATAGCCTGAATAATGCTCTCCCCTGTCTGGTTCTTTAGATTCTTTAAGGCCTCTCTAATTAGTTTCAGCTTCTAGATACATTAGAATTGGAGGGTTCCATTTACATTAGCTGTTGCTCCTTCCCTAACACAGTTCTGAAACCCCTTTACATTCACCAAATAGTTGTTAAATCTAAATGGATGGCAACGCTTCACCTTTAGGAACAGGTCCCCCATAGATATTGGGGTATGGTTCGAAAATATAGGGTCTAGGAAGGAGGCTTTAGTTTTTGGGGAATGTTGTAACCATGCTTGGTTGACCAGAACACGATCAAGCTTTTTTTTAAGTGCCTAACCATTAGACTACTTATTACTCTAGGAGGAAAAATGTCCAGTAGCCTTAAGAATTCCTAACTGATCAACACATTCCTTGAAATTGGTAGAGTAATTTCTCAAGGAAAAATGACCTTCTGCCTCCGTTCTATAGAGTGTAGAATTAAATTCTCCCGAAATGAGCCAAGGACTTGCTACCTTTCCTTGAAACCTCAGTAAACTCGCCCAAAGCTCCTTTCTTTGAAACCCATGGTTTAAACCGTACACTACTGACGCAAAAAAAGAAGAATTATGGTCAACAAAATGCCATTTCATGTGCATAACTTGCGTATAGCACCCCACCTCCATCGAGCATATATTTGTATATCCCGAGGACATTTGGACACATACCCTATGAAAGCGGCGCGCTAGAGCAGTCAAACTGAACCCATTGCAAAAAATTTTCTCAAACATCACATGCATTTTTTGGAAAACCAATAATCATTAATGACCCATTTTATTTATAAAAATTTCAATCACAATTGTCACAAACAATATACACATTGCAGAATTCCAGTAATTATTTGGGCCCTTTACAAATTCGAAACACTTTCAGTCATAAAGTCATTACATATCAAAATTATTCACATACATATGGTATATTATTTGCAGAATACATGCTTTAATATAAAAAAACAGAAAACGTATGCAGATGCTAACTGATTCCGACATTTATCTCTTATTCGACTTCAGTGGCTATATTTCCAATTTGTCTAACTAGGTATCTCCTCTGAGCCTGAAAAAAGTTGCAATTTTGTTGAGTTTTGCCAACTCAGCGAGCTACCCATCATCGATGAATCACTTATAACACATAACACATATAGTTCATGTAATCACATAATTCACATCACTTCATTAATTCATCGTGTAGCATCAACTAACACTTTATTCATTTATTTCACATGTCACCTTTGAACAATTCAAACAGGTCATTTCAATCATTAAAACATAGATATCAATTTTATATGCAATGCCTATGAAACTCACTTTCAATTGTTATTGTTGTGACTGAGTGTCTATAACTGTCCGTATCCATTGTAGATATTGGGCTCATTAATAATTGTCCCTTATCCATTGAGGATATATGACTCATTTTACATAGTGAGCCAGAGGCTCTTACCATATTGTGAGCTTTAAGTTCTTTTTCACTTTTTGAGCTTTAAGCTCTTTTTTGGTGGCTACTCCGGTCACAACAGCCTTTTTGTTATTATACTTTTGTGTAATGAAATGCATCACATGTATTCAGTAAATCCATTTTGTTCGATCTTACACTTTCATATTCACGTTCACATTCCTTTATCATCGGACCCTAGGTCTGGCATTTAACATTTAACTTGAGAATCACTTATTTAGTCAAATTCACATACAATGAGCACTTCCAATGAGTTTTTCATGCAGCAAATGCCTCAGACATTTAATGTCCGAAATCAAAGCATCCATATCATATAACAATTCATAACATAAATTAAAACAAACAATTAAACATGTGAGACCATCTAGGTTACTCATAGTACGCTTCAGATTAGCATTTGCTTCCATGTTCCGGAAATGTCTGGGCGCTGACATTCAATCCTGTGTATCAACTTTATCTAATACACATTTCACACACATTACTAATTGCACAATCACGTAAACATTCAGTTATACACATATTTATATGTGTAATGTATAATGTATGCTCATGTTGACTATTCCAGGTATTTATCCTTAATCACATCACTTGATTTTTAATAACATTATTTGTGTGTGTCAAGCTTACTCTAGGTTCATACATCAAAGAACTTGGTCATTCAAATAACATAATTCAATCATTCTTCATTTCTTTTCTAGCATTATAAGTTCACATAATAATCAAGTTCTCATTCATTCTTACCCAACACACATCGTTCAATCATTCACTAAAGTTATTTTACCTTCCTTAGATCACAAAATATCTCATTTATCATTCATCTATATTTAATACTCATCATTCATCTTAATGGAATCTCATTAGCGATAATAGGTTCACCTTCATTCTCATAACATCCCAAAATTCCATATTTGAACACTTGATATATGACAATCCAATCTTATGTTTATATCCTCAATCTTCACCCTAAACATATAACTCATTTTTATCTCTTATTTTCACATCAAACTAAGCACATTTCAAGCTCCATTCAAGCCTAAATGTATCATAGGAAAGCATTGATAAGTCCACAATTTATATATATCATTTTAAGAAATAAGGCATAACTTTCTTTGTGGACATCAGATTAAAGTCATTCAAGTACGCTTTCGAATAGGACTTTGAGTTCTACAACTTCCTTAAAGACCCTGAAGAGAGATTTTGCCGTCTAAAGGGTCAAAATTGTCATTTATGTAGGTGTCTAGAGAATGTCGGCCCATCGGACTTGTGTTCCTCCAAACAGACATGAACAGGGCTGGAACGCTGGAATTCCAGAGAATGTCTACCACCTGAAGTACACCTGACGAACCTCTACTAGCCATTTTCTAGATTTTCAAGTCCTACAAGTTTTATCTAACTCATCTTATGCATATCTTAGTATTCCTCTTCATTCTCACCTCCATTCCAATTCAACACCATTTACCACCAAATCATAATCTATATTTGATCATTAATCCAAAAATAGAATATTCTTACTTATACACATTCATCATAAATTTTTACACATATTCAACTCCCTTTATCACCTTCATTTCATCTCTAACTTATCACACTAATTCTTTCCATTTCAAGACACCATAATACTCTTTTCATTAGCTTCAAACTCATTTTAATGCATCTTTATAACACTGAAAGCAATCCACGTTAATATAAGGAAAATAGAGCATAAAAACATCCATTCACTAATCAAATTTCTACATTTCTTTATACACCATTCTCATAATCATTTTAACCCAAAAGCATCACTACATCAATTTATGAATCATTACTCATTATATATGTAAAAACAAGACATTTACATATCCAAGTTTTCTCATTTACGTTTCAGCATATAAATACCCTCATTTCATAATCATTTAACCCCTAACTATCTTCATACATGCTTCATTCAACAAATCAAGAAGGATAATGCTTAATATTTACTTGTTTAGCTTCAAATCACTCTTAACCCTAGCTTTCCAAGCATCAATTGATCATCATCATGGGGGTGGTAGGGTTAGGTCTTTTAGTGACAAATGAAGAAGACAACAAGGTGGAAATAGGGAAAAAAAAGGGCGAGAGCAAGCACAAGGTCGTGAGGTGGGATGTATTTCGTGAATGGAGAAGAAGAAGAGTGAAGAAGATGAAGAAAAGAAGCCTGTGTCGTGAAACAAGAATGAAAGACAATAAAGAGAGTCTTTCAAATGGGCATATAATGTGGGTTAGAAAAGCTTGGTGGGTGTCATGACCACTTAAAATTATACTAATGTCTCTTTCTTGTGATGCTAATTAATACTTAATTTCTTAGTCCATTTGTCTCTAATTTCTAATACAATTGTCTCCCAATTTTCTATGACAGTTGTCATCAAATCTTAAAGTCATTTATCAATTATTTCTACTGTCATTTAACACTTAATTCCACTACCATTTATCAATTGTTCTGTCACTTGATATTTTTCTTAGTCCAAAAACACTTAAAATTTTAGTAATTTTCTAAATTTCATCAAAAATTCTAAATCAATCATTATTATCACAAATTCAACTTTCAAGACATATAAACCACAATTTATATCATAATCACATTTATAAATCAATTGTACCCGGTAAATGTCAAATGAGTGTAATGTGTGCAATAATAAAATTCACGTGTATGTATGTTGTATTATACATGAACATGAAGTGCATTTCCTAATTTTCTCATTGATGTCTCTCATATAAAATATTCTAGGTTTTAACCCTTAGCATGGGAAAACGAAATGTTACACTGCGTCTCCACTTCCAACACCTGAATATCTACTATTCGAGGATCAAACCCAAAAATAATTCTGCCAAAAGCATGAGCTTGATGATTAGTGTGGAATTGCCACTTATTCCCTAGGTTTTTAAGATTCTTGAGGTTCTCCGATTTGATTTTTGTTTCCAAAATAGCAAAAACCGAAATGTTTTCCTTAGCAAAAAAAACCTTTAAGAACAAGAGTTTTTTGGGGCAATTAAGACCCCTAACATTCCAGAATACTATCATGATGTAATGGGTTTGGAGCTTTCGCCTTTGCTCTTAGTACCCTTCCTCCTTTTAACACTATTAAATTGTTCTACATTATCTCTGTTTTCTGCAGTAGTCGAAGTTGAAGAAGATGAGATTGCTTCCATATCATCCCATTTTCTCCCTCCATAACCACTAACTTGCCTTCCTTAGAAACTTCTTTTATTGTGCTTGTAACAAAATTGTACTTTTGCTGGATTTCTTCATCTAAGTCAGTAAATACTGCAACGTTTTGGATAGTTTTCAGGTCCTTATTACCAGCTTTATCCATCTGATTTTTGTCATTCAATACTGTCTCTTCTTGTGTCCCATTTCGGCATATGTCTTTCATATCAGTTCCTTCCTCATCATATAGATCTAGACCCATTAGTTTCTTATAGCTCCCTTCTTTGAACCTTTTCCTCGTTGGTACCCATCTTTTCCCTTGTAGCTTCAAGGAAGGCTTCCAATGATAATCAACCGTGACAGTATCTTCATATAATGAACCATTAAAACCTAACCTCAAGATGGGGATATGTTCTAGCAAATCCTTAGAAATATCCATAATAATACATAATCAAGCATAGCCCATCCTTTTCCTTTTTGCAGTGTTCTCATCTATGCATAGTGGTTGCCCTAAATAGCTTGCTATTATTCTAAGACCTTTGGTAGTCCAATATTCCAAAGGAACATTATACATATTAACCCACAAAATTACAAACTTTTAGCTTTTCTGTTTCTAGTTGAAATCCTGGCTGCCAACTTTGGAGAAACAGAGGAAGATTCATCACATGTCAAGGACCTTCTTCCAAGACTTTAAGTGCCTGCGCTTTAGAGGAAAAGGTAAATAAAGCTAGGTTTTTTTTCTACTAACATTACCTCTAATAGACCCTTATTCTTCCAATTATTTGTTGCCCATTTTTGCAGCATCGGAAAAGGGGGTCTTTTCTCCAAGAAGAAACCCACCAGAGAGGACTCCCATGAACGTGCACCTTCTTGTAAGACTTCCACATCTAGCGCAACAATGAATCTGCCCTGGTCTTCTTTCAGAGGGGAGTAGTGGAGGGCAGTGTCATCATCATCGGCTATTACTTGCTTCCAGCTCTTCTTAAGATTTGAGGAAGAGGATGAGCCCTTTTCAAGGAGCTTGGGAAAAGCTAAGGTTTGGGAGGGTAGAGGTGAAAATTCAGTGGATGAGGCTGAACAAAGTAAATGGTCACATATGGTTAATAGGCAAGAGAATTGGAAGACAGAGGAGTGTTAGGAAAGGAGTTTGAAAAGTAGTTACCAAAAGAGAGAAAATAGACCAGCAGAAATACGAAAATAACCCAGCAGCTAAAAAGGTAGAGCAAAGAGTTGAGGACTAGGTTGGGGAATGTTTAAAGGCTGGAATGAAGATGGGAGAATGGGTTTGAGTAGTGAGATGGGGAAGAGGGCTTGTTGATGGTTGAGGTTCAGGAGTCGCCTTGTAGGAGCAGAAGAAGAGATGAGCAAAGAACAAAGTGAAGAAAGGATAGGAAGCAGTGTTGCAACAGTGGAGGATGAAGAAGGTTAATAGCAGCAGGAAGTAGATGGAGAAGCATGGCTTCACCATTTTTGTTGTAGCATTGTTGTGCTTGATTTTAATGAGAGTTATTAGTATGATTCATTCTTGTTTTTGTTTTTTTATTGCTACAAACATAAATAAAAAACTATTTTCGGACCTTTTCGCTTCATGAATACTGATTTAATTAAGTATATTAACTATATGTATAATTGTTGGATATTTTTCCTACTATTTTAAGACAGAAATTTCATTCGCTTGCCATTGATGGGTATACTTATTTTCTATTTTTTTTGAGATAAGTCAGGAGCAGAGTTCAGGTCTTCGAAATTGGCAAATTTTGACATCAAATGACGCAAATGTTAAGAGTAATCATCAACTAAATCTAAAGGTAGTAAATTCGATAGTAAATTTGCGAAGTAAGTCACAACCTTAACCATTTTCTTCTTTCTCCTTCTTCTTTGGCCACATACCTTCTCATGGTATGTTTTGTTTCTGTTCTCCTTCCTGTTTATATGTTAACAGTTCATCTTGCTTGTAATGCCCCAAATTGTAGCTTAGTTGGAATGTTTCATTGAACATGTATTCCATATGACTTAATTATGTTTTTAAAGAATCA
>JAOQMS010000180.1:39896271-39907679 GCA_027563885.1 Erythroxylum longipes | reverse complement strand
TCTATATGTACAGACTGTACACTGATGTATAAACTGATGTTTTGGAGTAATGAAAAGAGAAATTTGGTTTTAAAAAAATCTTGCAATTTACAGTTACTGATTTTATTTATTTAAATGTATGTGATGCCATGTGAAGTTTGTAGAAATTGCACGTAGCGCTCCCTTATCTCAGGATATGTATCGGAATGACCTACGGGCGTCTCGGTGCGTACCCTAGGGTAATGGGGTGTTACAATAAATGTTTGTCTTGATTCATCATGAATGTGGGAAAAATATTCTATGAATATGATATTATGTTTATCATGGAAGTTACTCCCTTGTAGTATTGATCCAACACAGAAAATTTAAAAAACATGAAAAAATACGAATATGTTATAAAATGTGATATGCATCTAAAACTTGTTATGTGGATAAGAGAGAAATCATTCTGTTTATCACGTGCATGTCGACCTAAAGCCTTCTCCTGGCTGCCCACTTATAGCATATGAGCTCCAAAAAATGGACTCATTTTGTTCATGGTATTAACTTCAGTTTTGCCATTCTGTTTTATAGAATTCTCTCGAGCCATTTTGTTTGTGCATTGCATCTTGAAATGTGGGATATAGAGCATAATTGAATGGTATTTTGTGATGATTGAATGAACATATGAGCTGAATTGTATGATAATATGTTCGGATATATGCGAATGCCGTGTTCTGCTAAGTCTAAGATGAAATATCCGTATATGTAATATGTATATATATATGTATACACCATTTATGTATATATATATATATATATATTTGATTGTGTGTGGTTTGTTATCGCTTGCTATAAGCGTATTAACCACTGATCCATTTAGCTCACCCCATTAATTTTCCACTCTTTAGGTGAAGAGCAAGCAGATCATTAAACCTTGCAACTTCAGCAGACTCCAAGAATTCTAATTATCTTTTCTAACTAAGTTAGTTCGAATATTTTGGATAACTTTAAAAGCATGCATTCTTGTTGTATTTTTGGATTTTGTGTTTGTGCTAACTCTCACTATATCAATTAAGTTATGTACAACTCTTGTAGTTTTTGGGAGATGAGACTCTGTTCTGATGAGGGAATGAATGAATGAATGAAGAAATGTTCTGTTATGTGAAATTGTCATTTTGGCTGGGAATGAGATGATTGGTTGTGTGAGGGTCTATTGATGTTTTTGTAAATTATGTTAAAAGGAAGTTTAGCATGTATGATATGTATGGATTGAATATGTTGGATTCGGGTCTTAAGTTATAGTTGATAGCTTTATATATGTATGGACAGTACAGAGGCAATAAGAGAATAGGGAGTGAATAGTGATCTGAAGTTTCATTGATTAAATTGCATTGATCAAGGCAAATTTGGATAAAATTTTCTTCATAAAAGTTGTAGATCTTTCTTTCAGCTTTTTAAGGATATCAATTTTAAAATTTTTGGATTTGTGGTTTGAAAGTTATGGTAGTTTGAAGTGAGGGTGCGCAACTAGGAAGTTACAGGAAAGTCGTGGTTGCAACGAGTAACGATCGCCACAATCCGCGTTTAATAAGGAAGTCATGATCGTGACAAATCCGGTTCAAGCAACGGAGTCGCGATCATGACGAGCTAAGAGAACTTGACTCTCACGGACGTGAGAATTTTCTCTCACGCCTGTGCGTTGTGTTAATATGTTATTCCAGGTAAATTTTTTGTCTTTTTCAGTCACATGCGTGACTCTCCTTGCTCACGCCCGTGAGCTTTGCACTTTTGTTTCTTTTTTTTGTTAAATCCATAAGTATATATCTATGTTGTTCGACCCCCACTTTAATTTATCTTCATGTCTAACATTTTTTATGACATTTTATTATTAATTGTTATTTAAGAAAAGTCCTACCATGAATTTCTTTTATCTAAATTTTAATCTAATTATATTCATAATTTATTTTATTGAAATATTCCCAAATTTATTTAATTATTATTTTATTAAATCCCAATTGTGGCACATAGTCATCATGAAATCTGAATTGAGACCCGGGGCCAACAGTTTCAATGTATCACTTCAGTCTCCTACGGAATTCTTGTTAATGGATAGCCTACCAAATCTATTCTTACATTTAGAGGTGTCAGAAAAAGGGATCCAATTTCCCCTGTTTATTCTCTTTGGTATCTGAAGTTCTTATAAGACTTCTCAAAAGAACCATCACTAGAATTCAAGATTCAAATTTCATTCCAAATGTAAGAAACTCAACAATAACTTTGCTGAGGATTTTTTTTTTCTTTTCTGAATTAGATATCAAAACAGTCTTAACAATGTCATAAGCTTGCAAAATGTTCAAAAAGATCTCTAGTTTAGTTATTAACAATGAAAAGTCTAGCTTCTTCATCTCTACAAGTGCTTCTTATTGCCTATAAGAATCTCTTCCATCACAATCTTTAAGGAATCTCATCTCCTTATAAAATATCTTAGTGTTCCTATCTCCTCTTTCAAGCTTGTTTTCTATGATTTTAAGACTCTCATGGAAAAATTAAGAACATAACAAAGAAATGAAACTCCAAAACTCTCTCCCTAGTAGGCAGACGTCAATTGATAAACTTTGTGCTCTCCATACTTACCAATTCTTGGGGTTCACAAATTATGTTTCCTAAATTAGTGACTAAAGAGATAAAGAAACTTTTCAGAAACTTTCTCTAGAATGCAAATGGTAAAGGTAGTTACAAAGTCAGCTAATTTGAGGTGTGCAATCCTAAGGAACATGGTGGATTAAATGTTCTTCTAATCAGAGTGCTCAATTAGGTCCTTATTAAAAAGAGTCTTTTGGAGATTACTATTAGATAAACAATATTTATGGGGTTAAATGGGTGCACTTATACTACAAAAATAGCCAAAAATTATAGAATGCCAAAATCCCAGTCAATGTCTCATCACTTATTAATTACTTACTTAAGATAAGGATTATTATCATAGACTCTTGTAAATATATAGTAAATGATGACAGAAACACCTTCTTTAGCACAATCATTGGACCACCCCTTTTGGTCCTCTAGGAGTTATAACTAAAGCAACACCCCCATAAGGAATTTTATCCCCCATTATTACAGTTGCTAGTCATTCCTATTATGAATCTTCCTGTCTTATCACCATCATCTACATTATTTGGTTTCCTTTCAAATGTTGCCCTTAATAATTCTAAAGAAGACTTAATTTAGTGGATGCACACTCCTTTTGGAACTTTCTCTAATGCATAATGTTGGTCCCTTTTAGGAATACCAATCACACTATCCTTGGTAAAATGTCACATGGTATGAGCATAACTCTCCGCATACCTCAATCACTTTATGGCTTGCTATCAAAAAGGATACTTCCTATAGTGGACATAATATAACACTTCTCTGCTTTGCCATACTAGTGCATTCTATGTAAGTTATCCACTAGAAATGTGTATAGCATTTTCTTTTAATGTCAATATAGTCAACACATATGGACATCAATCACTCAATTGTGTCACCTAGCCAATCCACCATTTTTTGTTTAGACATTATTGAATGTTGTAGTAATGTTAAGATGACATGTGAAGAGGATTTATGATTGTTTCGAGTTACTTTAGCTACCCAATTGTTCACATATAGGACGAAATAAATAATAGGATATTTTGTGATTCTCTCAATAACAAAGAAACTTCTTTACAGGTTTTACGTAGTAAAATCAGATAACACATTTTTACTTACAAGGAAAACCACTCCTTCAGTTCTCTGTGTTAACTTGGAGAGTTAGCTAGCCTCTTGATACCTGAATGTAGCCATTAGTGATTTCAAATCACAATGATGTTATAGAAGTTTAGTGTTTGATTGCATAGTCTTGTAAAAACTTTTTCAACTTTTATCTTATATTACTTTCTTTCTTACTTCAATTATTTTTCAAAATTTTTTCCAAATATAAGACGATGTTCGTGAAAATTAAAACATTGATTCCTCATAATAAATGAAAAGTTCTATGCATTAAAATTTAAAATCTAGTGATTATGCATATAAAGCCTTACAGTATTAAAATGATCAATTATATCATATAAGAAAGCTTGCATTCATTTTTACATATCAAAACGTCTTTTCTTGATTTTAGTCACCATGATTTGATTTTCCATTTAAAAAGTTGCGGAGCCATGAATTAATTTAATTTCTTCCTTTTAGGTTCAATAGTCACATGATACTTCGTTTGCATATTCCTTTCTTTTAGATTTAATAGCCACATGATGCTTCATTTTGTTCCATATTATGTCTCTTTGAATATTTGTCCCACATGTTTAAATAAGTTTATGTTGCTTTCATATAACCACCAAAAATGAAACATTAATAATACTTATATTCTATTATTATCAAAATATAAAATTGGAACTTTCCTTATTTTAATAATCTCCTTATTTTATAATTGTAAAACAAAGTGAAATATTCAAGGAAAACATTTAAATTGATCACTTAAGACTAATTCCTCTTATATCAAAGCAATATAACTATGTAACTTTCCATTAATTGATGCATAGTTGATTTTATTAAACTTACAAATTGGTAAGATTCATATCTTGATTCAAATATAAATATAACCAAGTGATAATCATTTAATAAGCCAAAGCATATAAATGATCAAAAGAGATGTAACAATCTCAAAAAGAGAATAATATATTTAAAATTACTCGTATATAAGTAAACAAAATTATGTACAATGTCATAAGCAATCACATAATCTAAAAATCCGAAAGGAATTATATCTTTCCTTAGGTACATGCATGGGAAAGTAATCATAGTGAGCAAAAAATGCAAGGAGTAGGAATGTTAAGGATATCATCGAGAATCTATAAAGTAATAAGAATCTTAATGCTATGGACATGAGAAATGAATTTCTTAAAGGTGTCTCTCATCGCATTTCTCAAATTACAATAGAATAAATAGGCATTTATAGGGCTAACCAAAACACATCGAACTCCTTCAAGTTGCAATCAATCTCATAGTATTCTAAAAATAATGGTAGATTTTTTAATTCATATCGAGAAATTCAAAACTTTATTAAAAATCTATAACTTTTGCAATTTTGACTAGAAAATTAAAATTAATTAAACAAATGAATAATTAAGCAAAAATAAGTAACTTTAATCATCCATAATTGATTAAACCTCTAACTCAATAAAAAAGTAAGTTAACATGTCCAATTTTGCCAAAATCAATGAATTTTAAAAAAATCCAAATTTATCAATATGTCAAAAGTAAAAATTTACAATGAAATTGAATTTAATTAGGAATTGAAAACTCTTAAATACACTTCTAATTACATAACTAAATAACCAAATTTGTTAGAAATATGCCTAATTTTCTAAAATTTAGGAAATTACTAATTTTATAACCTTAAGCTATCCTAAAGTTTTAAAAACCTTAATTTGATGCATTTAAACGATTTTTAATGAAATTGTACTCTTAAATATGATTTATTTTATGAAGAAGACATTATTTGATCATTACTTCAAAAAAAATCAAAAAATTTTAAAAATAAAAAATAATGGATATTAGTAGAGATGGCAACAAGTTATGCATACCATAACTAAATCAAAGAAAGTATACTTGGATATCTAAAATTAATCAGGAAAGATTAAACCTATCAAATTATACTAGGGCTCTAGCCTATTTAGAGTTTAATAGTTACAAAAGGAAGACAAAAATACTTCATTATTTCATAAAGCTATATTGTCAAGAAGGAATACCAACAAGTTAGCAAGGGAGAATAGGGAGATATGGAAGCAATAGGAATTAAAGCAAAAGGTTTATAACTACCATAAACACATTAGGAACTTGTGCTTACTATTGTTTATTTGCATAGGTCTTTAGATCCTTCATACCTAAAGCAATCTCTAAAGAACAAGCACATGCTCTCATTAGTCATTAAACCATTCGCTCTGCAAGAAATTGAGAAGATTATAAGTAGCTTAAACCCCAAAGAGGGCCTAGGACTTGATGGCTTTATTACACACTTCTTTAGGGAATTTTGGAGTTTATTAAGAGAATGAACAAAGAATTCCAAAGGTTCTTCCATAATAGTAATTTTTTGAAAGTGGTCAATAAAACAAACATATGCTTGGTGCCTAAGTTCCATAATCCCATAAATTTAAAGGATTTTATGCTTATTTAAGATTATCTCTAAGGTTTTAGCCTATAGAATGAAGGAAGTCCTTAGTTCAATCATTAATCACTCTCAAGGACTTTCATTAAAAGGAGGAGCATAGGTTACAACATTCCATTTTACATAGAAGCTATTCAAGACTATTTGAGGAATAAGATGATTAGGAGTTGTGCACTCAAGGTAGACTTTTTTGGAGCTTCATGATCCACTCTATGGTAACTTTTGGCTTTCCTCTCCAGTTCACCAAGTGGACTAAACAATGCATTACCGCCTGTTATTTCATCATATTGGTTAATGGAGAGGCCACTCATATCATTATGGGTAAGAAATGGCTATGGCAAATTGACTGTTTATCCTCCTACCTCTTTACTTTGTGTATGGAGATACTTACCAGACTAATAGACCATCATATTAGGTTTAATAATGAGTTTAAGTTTTATATTAACTATAAGAAATTAAGGATATTTAATATATAACCTTTGTTGATGAGTTTTTATTGGTAGGCGAAGATGGTGTTGGTTCCATCAATACACTAATGAATTCACTCCATTTATTTAACAAACTATGTAACCTCCTTATTTGTAAGGACAAAAGTTATATGATTGTTTCAGCTGGATCATATCAATTAGCTAGATGGCTCTGATAGGTGTTGTTTATATTATGTTTTCATAAGTGTTTTAATGTGTTTATAAGTGTTTATTAGATTATTATTGCATGTATAGGCTTAGAATTATGTTATTGTGCTTGTTTGTTTATGTTTTAACTGTTATGTGGTTTAGAGCATGATTTTGGATCTTAATCTTATGTTTCTTAAGGTGTTTGATGTGTTTGTCAATGATGGAAACCAAATAAGTGAAGAATGAAGAAAGCTAGAATGTGCATAGGTTATATGGTAGGGTCACGATCGTGCATGCTATGTCATGATCGTGATAAAAGGTTTTTCTCCAGTAGTCATTGCACGATCGTGATAGAAGGTTTTTCTCCAGTAGTCACTATTATGACAAACACTTGCCAGGCATAGGATTTTTCATTTGTTTTGAAGTTAGTGGATTTTTTGGAACCAAATGATATAGGTAAACCCTAGAATTAACCCTAAGACCATCAACTACTATAAGAGAATATAAAAACTCCAAAAAAGCTCACCACCATCTTACTAAATTGGATCAATAAAGAGGATCAAGAAGAGCAATAAAGAATTTCCAAATTTTCATATTCAGTTCCAAATCAAGTTCTTCTTTCATTCCTTTTGTTGTTTTCATTAAACTTGATTTGTAACTCGGATTTGAAGATGTTATTCACATGTATGATGCTCTAAATTTCCATATTAGGATTTTTTTTCTTGAGTTGTTTTATGGCTTGATTATTAATGAATTCAATACAATATTCTGGAGTGGTGATATTTGTGTATGTTAATACTTTGACAATAAATCGAGAGGATGAGTCGAAAGTAATCAAATTAGGTTAGGCAACGAGAGTTGGTGACTTAATAAGTCACATAAATATCATATTTATAATCATACGAAGAGAGATTTAATAATTCACTTGAGAACTAGTTGAAAAAGTTAGGCAGTTTTTGTGAATCAAGAGATTGCAAAATCTGGAATTTTGTAACCAGGTAGGGTTACTTAGTTAGGTCTTGAGAGAGAGTAATCAAACCCTTCAAAAATCTAGGATCGACACCTAATTGAATCAATAGTGGTTAAGGGAGCAAAATAACGATAGAATGAATCCTAGATTTTATCTTTGATTATCCTTGCATAATTGTGGAAGCTTTATTGCTATTTGGTTATTTGTTGGATTTTATTTGATTGCTTCATTTATTTTATTTGCTTTCATTCAAATCATATTTTAATACCTTAAACAAAGTTAGGTTCACTTAGTTTTAATTAGTTCCTTGTGGAATCGACACATTTAATACTACGAGTTTACAATTCGTATACTTGCAGATATTGAGGTTTTATTATAGGTAAAAACTTGCTCAACGGACTCTTTACAATTTTAAGGATGCAACTCAAAGCCCCCCTTCACATATCTAAAGGTGCTTATAATTACCAAAAGACCAACATTCAGGGACTCCCATCCATTGTTCAATGTTGTTCAATGGAGATTTGGACATTGGTGTAATAGAAGCCTCTCATATGCAAGTAGGCTACATCTCATTATCTCAATCTATAGCAATATTCATATTGTCACGGACTTGGACTTCTTACCAACAAACCGTGTCACATTATTCCACTATAACAAGTTAGCCTCACTAAAAATGCTAGGTATAAGGATATCACAATTAGAAAAAAAAAACTCAAGAAACTAAAGCAAAGCATAAAGAATGTTTGTAAAGAAAGCTTTAAGTCAAGAGAATAAAGGAAAGACTGAAGAATGTTTGTAAAGGAAGCTTCTTTTATTATTATTATTTGACTTTCATTAAAATCAATAGAAGAAGTGAAGTCTTTTTGACTTAACACCGATTTCCCACACTTACTTATCTATGTGTATGCTTGTCAAGGCTAGACTTTGACACGAGTGCCAATATCCTTTTCTGATATTAACATTGGTTAGATTTTATTTTTGGTTGGTTTTATAACTTGTATTGTTTTTGTTCCTTAAGAATAGACATTTTTCTCTTACTACGCTGTCGTCCAAGTTTATTTGCTTGTTAACACATAGGCTTAAGATTAAGGATACTTTTGTTTGAGGCTTGAGAGAGAGAATAGTCGCATTTATATCTCATGACTTCTTAGCCTTTTGCTTACTTTCTTGTGTCTTAGTTTTTCTATTTAGCATCATTGTTTTATTGTAAGAGAGTAACTCTATTCTCCTAACAATTTATTCACTATTATTTCTATCAATTCAATTTTTAATTTTTCAAAAAAACATTTGTAATCGCTTAAGCTTACAGCTCATTTAGAAATTATTCAATATAATTTTAATTTTGGGAAAACATTTTATACTTTTATATATTTAGATAACTAAATACCTTTTAACAGTTACATTAATTTGCATGTGATTGTTAAGATATTATTTCATGTAATAGTGCATGATAATACTTTACAATCACATGTTCAAAGATGATAATTGAAATATAAATAAGCACTTGCTAATCGTAATCTTCCAATTCTTGAATGACTTCAATATATCTTTCACCGCTTCAAATGTTCTAACCAAATATTTTATTTTTCTTGTCTAAAAATTTAGAATTTATGGTAATTTTATTTTATTTTTCTTTATCTTACTTACAATTTTACTCTTCATTATTGATTTTTTTCATATGTTAATGTCAAAATTAATAAAAGAAGTTATTCGAATATGATAGTATTCAAATATCCTAAAGTAGTATTCGTAGATAAGAATAAAAATTAGTCTTAATTTAAATTAGTTTATATTAAATATACTTGATAAAAATTTTGTTTTTTGTTTTAAAATAAATTTAATTTTCTAAATATAATAATAAAATTATATAAAAGATAAAAACTTAGAGCATACAATTAAATACTTTTCCAATATGATGCCAATTTTGATTTTAATGTATTCGAACCCCAAATCTAATGAATAGAAGAGGGGACAAAGTTGAACTTGGCATGAGGCAGAAAACATCATAAATTTAATTAAAATTTGAAGCATTTTTCTTAAAGTTGAATCTTTTATCTAATTTTATTTTATGCCATTCAATTATGTCTAATACTCAAAATAATGTTGATTTGACCATTAAATAGTCTTTAGACTCATGTATAATAATTAACATATTGTCGTTTTGAACATAATTTGACACTATAAAATCAAACAACGTATCGAAACTCTCTTGCTTCATCCTTAAATCTTGCAATGAGGAAGCTCATCCGTCATTTCTGACTAAAGACTATCAGGCTGTTTGGAACACAGCGAATTGAATTCAATCTTGTAATTAAATTTAATTCGCTTGTTTGGAACAAAAAGAACGGCACCAATTCAATTCATGTGTGGGTTTAAACTCCACTCCCTTTGTAAATTTAATTCATGCTACAAATCACGTGAATTGAACTCCAAAGCAGCCGACACTCTTCTCCCACATTGAAACCCAATAATACCCACAACTTTTCAAGGCAGTAACCCTCACAGCAGCCGACCACTCTTCTCCCACGCAGCCAACCACCAAACGACGCCTTCTCACTCGCAGCAGCAGACCAGACGATCGCCTTCTCCCACACACCAGCAGACCAGACCAGACGACACACCAGTAGAGCAGACCAGACGATGCACCAGGATGCACCATGCTTCCTTTTCCTATCTCTCACTTTTATATATTAGAGGTATGATTCTTTGTGTGGGAAAATGTAAAAGGCAGACTTGTGGCTGAAATTAAAAACTGTATAGTGATAGGTGGGAATTCGAAATGTTCAAAATTTTATGATGTTGAACTGACAGTGAGGGCACTTAGTTAACTGAAAGTTTCTTCAGTTGACTCTGTTAAAATCTCTCTCCCTGAATTTGTGTGGTCTTTTTACAAGAGCAACAGAGTACTAAAATGCATATTGACCATTAATTTTAAAATAAAGGGATTGGGGTTTTTAGTGAAATATATTGGTACCAATCGTAAACCAAGCTTATAGGCTTCAGGGTGAGAACCATGCTCCACATTGGAAAATATAGGCTACTCAGTAAAACTTCAAATTCAATTGCTTGGAAGTGGGAGACAACCATGAATAGATATTGCTCAGCTTGTTGGACCTGTTGTCTTACTAGAACATATGTGTTTTAATGCATGACTCTGTTGTATCTTTTAAGATTTTTTCCCAGTTTGGATTTTTAAAATTAAGCGTTGTCTCTCTCTCACAGTATTTGACCCTCTCTTTGAACTAGTACAGGGCAGTATGGGGTTTTCGTTAGATCACCCTTCAGTAAGCTAAAGCCACAGAGTGCAACTAAGCCACTAAGGTATGATTCTTTGCTTCAGCTTTTGAGTTCGAATTGTTGGCTAGTTTATGTTGCCCAAGTTCAAGTTCTAGATGATGTTATGTCATCTTTTCCCTACATTGACAATCACAACCAATTTGCACAGGCATAGCCATGAGATGATTTGTTTTGAGAGTAATAACTTGACTACAGTAACTTGGTTATGATTTTGTGGAACTAATGCATGCTTAGTTTCAAAAACACAGTGCTTAATTTCTAAGAATGAAGACATTCTTGATCATGATCTTGATTAACATAAGCTATGGATCCAATTAGAGTTCAGAAATCAAAATTCTATTTGGCTTCCACTCTATAAAGTGCTTAGGCCTTGATGATTTTT
>JAOQMS010000180.1:39862017-39875821 GCA_027563885.1 Erythroxylum longipes | reverse complement strand
TTCTATTTTTATTAATTAAAATTTTTTATTTTATTATTAATTATATACAATTTATTATTAATAATATAAAAATAATATTATTCATTATTTAATAAAATTTATTATGTTAAATATTATTTTATTCTATCTAATATATTAATTTCATTTAATATAATATTATGACCTGGTTACAGGTGGTATTATGAAAAATTATTGAGGGTATATTAGATAGTTTGTATTTATTAATTTACGTTTCATCCTAAATCCTCCAAATCGGAGGTTTCTTATTTTCATTATTTAAGATGGAATAGAATGTAATATAAAACCCTCCGCTTCCATCCCATTACATTTCATTCCATTATAAAACTTCCTTCTAAATAATATAAACATAATACGTTCATTCCATTTCATCTTCAACCCCTAGACTAAACAAAACAGAGCCCAAAGGATTATCCTTCTTATGAGCCTGCTTGCGCAATCTTAGAATCAGAATATTCGTTCCGTAGGGAACTTCCCTCAGATTTGGACTCTTCGGAGCCATTTACCATTTTCCTGAAGACGACTAAGCGCAATACTGATAGGAAAAGATAAAAAGAAACACAAAGGGGTTATATCCCCAGAATGTCTTTTTTAGCGTGGAATACTCGGGGTTTTAATGATCCCCAAAAAAGGATTTTGATCAGGGAACTTATCCGGGAGAAGCAACCTGTCCTGGCAAGATTGATAGAGACCAGAATCAAAGATCTAGACCTTATAAATAACCGGATGTTTTTGGGTGCGCAATGGAGGTGTTTTTCCAATCATCAATCGCATTTTAATGGGTGTATTATTTGCTTGTTTAACTTGGACTTAGTGGAGGTCCAAGTTGAGGAGGAGAGCTCTCAACATCTACACTTATCCTGTCAGATCTGTGGCCACTACCTGAAGTTTATGCTGACCTTGATCTATGCGGCTAATTTTGGATTCCAACAGGCTGATTTATGGAGAAGTCTCAAGACCATTCAACAGTCAATTTACTATCATGGATAGTAGCGGGGGATTTTAACTGTATCCTTAGCACCAGAGAAGCTGAAGGTTGGAAGACGTACAGTTTAACTAACGCGAAAGAACTCACTGCTTTGCTCAGTGAAGTAGAGTTGGTAGATTTGTGCTCTACTGGTCGACTACTTACTTGGTTAAATAACCAGCAAGGAGCAATGCTAGTTCGAAAGATATTAGACTGGTGTCTTGTTAATGCAGAGTGGCTCAACAAGTTTCCACACTCTTCGGTCCATTTTGGTGAAAATTTAATTTCTGACCATTCCTTTATGCTTATACAAATGTCTGCAGGCACTAGGGAAGTTGATGCGCTAGTTCGTTTTTTCTCTGGGTTGATTCACATGGAGGGTTATTGTGACCTCCCTACTACTTGTTGGCAGCAGGAGGTGAGGGGCTTCAAAGCATTCCAGCTGGTGCAAAAATTGAGGATATTCAAACAGGAGATAAAAAGGTTTATATGTAGCAAAGTGACGGATATTTCTGTGCTAAAACTCCAACTAAAACAGTCGCAAATAGACTGTTACTCTCAATCGAATGATATCTATTTACGGGTAAAGGAAGTCAATCTTCTAAAGGAATACCAAAATGCCTTGGGACAATAAAATGCCATTCAAAAGCAAAAGGCTGGATGAAGTGGCTTCGGGAAGGTTATAACAATTCTAAATTTTTCCATGCGTCAATTATGGCTCGCCGGAACTATAACTGAAATATTTGAATTCAAGACAGTAATGGAGACTTTCATTATGACCAAGGGGAGTTGCCCGAGATGGCGAGATATTATTATGAAAAACTGATGGGACCTGAAATAGTTACCTGGCCAACTATGAATATGACGAGTCTGCTGGGAAGGGGAATAAGGCCGGAGTGAAAGGCAGAACTCATTGCCCCTGTTTCATCGCAGGAGATTAGGAACATATTTTTCAACATGCGTCCCTCCAAAGCCCCTGGTCCGGATGGCTTCTCTGCAGAATTCTCTCAACATTCTTGGGACACAACCGGGGCTTTATGTACTGAAATTATTTTGGAGTTCTTCCAAAATACGAAGCTGCTGCAAGAATTAAACCGAACCTATCTTTGTCTGGTGCCGAAGACCAAATATCTGACGACTTTAGGGGAGTATCGGCCCATCGTGTTGCAATTTCATCTACAAAGTGATAGCTAAATTGCTGACTAACCATCTGAAACAGGCATTACTGGACATCGTTGATATTACCCAAGGAGCCTTTATACCTGGTCATAATATTGGGGACATCATTCTAATTGTCCAAGATATTATGAGAGAATGTGGCTCGGGGAGACCGCTGAAGAGGTGTATATTGAAGATTAATTTTTATAAAGCATATGATACTGTTAATTGGAGTTTCATTAGAACTTTCCTCGACATTCTGAACATGCCTCCTGAGTTTGTTAATTGGCTCATGGAATGCATTCAATCCCTGTCCTTCAATGTTTTGGTTAATGGCATCCCATCAAAGAGTTTTAGGAGCTCAAAAGAGATACGGCAAGGGGATGCCCTCTCCCAGTATATATTCGGTTTGGTCATGGAGGGATTATCTCGATTCCTACGATCGCTAATGGCATCCAATGACAACTTCAAGTATCACTCTAAATGTTCGGACATACAACTCACTCATCTTATTTTTGCAGATGACCTCATGCTACTATGTGCTACAGACATTAACTCAGTAAATATCCTTATGCAATCGGTGAAGTTGTTCTCAGAATGGTCGGGACTAAGGATCAATATGGAGAAAAGTGGCATGTTTGTTTCAGCTGATGTGCAGAATTCAAATGAACTGTGTAACATTACGGGTCTAAACCTCCACCCCCGCTCTCTGAGATACCTAGGGATGACCGTTACTCCTGGAAAATTGAAGTTTGCAGAATGTATTCTTATTTTGGAACGTATTAAAGGCAAAATACTGGCTTGGCAAAATCGATTCTTATCTTACACTGGTGGGATCACGTTAATTATCTCTGTGTTGAGTAGTCTCCACACTCACTGGTTAGCACATACAGTGCTTCCAAGGAAACTAATCAAACATATTGATCGACTGCTGAAACATTTTCTTTGGTTGGGTAGGTGTGACTCGGGTAAACTTGCCAAAGTCAACTGGAAGGACATCACAACTCCAAAGAAACATGAAGGTCTCAATATCTTATCTACCGACTCAATGCAAAAAGTATTGCTTAGCAAAAGAATCCGTCGGTTATTCTCTGATAAGGAAGAGCTTTGGACTCGGTGGGTACATATTGTCTATCTTCAAAACAACAATTTCTGGCAAATTAAGCCTTCCAGACATTACTCTTGTTATTTCAATGAGCTATTGAAGATGCGCCAATTGATCTACCCCCTAATCAAACATCGAATCAACCGAGGAAATAATAAATGGTTTTGGTATGACAACTGGCTAGAGGTTAGTCCCTTACTAAACCACCCAGCTTGCTTACGTCTAAGACTCCGACTACCATTGGAAGCTAGAGTGTCGGACTTGCTGCAAGATGGTGTATGAAGGGCAGATTTTCGGGGGTTCTATTTACTAAGAGAATATCTACCTACGGTAGGGGATGCCACCGCTGCTGATTCAATCTCATGGACGCCTCACCCTAGTGGGGTGTTCACCATAGTTTCCTGTCACCGTGTTTTCAGGCAAGACTTATCGGAAGTCCCATAGTAGCACCTCGTCTGGAAAAGCTCATTGAACCCCAAAGTATCCTTCATAATGAGGCTAGCCATCAAAAATAGGCTCCGCACTAAAAGTCATTGGTTCAACCTTTGTTAGAATGCTGATGAAGACCGAGACCACTTTTTCTTTCAATGTGCTTATTCAAAAGTAATTTGGAATCGGATCCAACACCTGACCGACGCTGTGAACAATTGTTATGAGTGGGAACCTACATTAAGATGGTTTATTAATCACTCCAACTCCGGTAAAGTTAATGTCGTGCTCTCAAAGTTGCCTTTGTCACCACTATTTACATGATCTGGAAAGAGAGGAATTACCAAATTTATCGAAACATTGCTATAGACAAGTATCAGTTAGCTGACAAGGTTCTAAACTGTATCTGTGAGATTCTACTGGAGAAAGGGGTTGAAGATCAAATTTCTTTGTTTATGCAAACCAGATGGCACCGAGTAAGTAATACCCATCTTGTAAATCTAAGCAAATCCCCTACTTAGTATCTGTATAGTTAACGCTTAGATAGGTTATCCTTTGTAAGTTGATGATCGAATTACCCCTGTAATTTTGCAATAGCTTCGCTATTGATTCCTAACATATTATTTATTTTCAAAAAAAATACAGAAGACCCATGAGATATTATCTAAATGAGAGTCTAAACAAATTTATTCAACGTGATAACTAGGTGTTATAAAGTTACAACTTCCTTTTCTTTTATGCTAAACTATTCTAAAGAACTAAAAGGTTGTAGGTCACAAACTTTAACAGCATCACATCCTAGGAAAAAAAGCATGCCAAGTTGTGTTCATCCAGAGATACGTTTTCTACTTGTTTTGCCATGTGAACCCTCTAATCCTTGACAAATAATAACATTTTTTTAAATTATAAAAAATAAATTAAATCAAGGTAATTTGGATAAGAAAACACAATAAAATCAAAGTATTTTATGTACATATATTTTCTATATAAGATTATGGCACTATTTTAATAAATACACTAGTGGTTTATAAATTATACGGTATATGGTAGTGGTACTTTTTGTATACAACACTAGTATTTTTTGGTGTTAGAGTTCGGTATTAATTTACAATTCAGGATTATATATATAGCTCTAAAACGTAAAAACTCACTCCAAGGTGATTATCTTATCGTATCCAACTTTTCTGCAGAAATATAGTGCAGCGAAACATCACAGAATATGTGTACTTGAAGACTTGGAAGCTGCCCCTATAACTCACAAAACCAAGACAACTGATATCCATCCATGGCCTTCCGTTTTTCACCCCATTAATTAGGAGTCTCACACCTCAAGGTACTATATAACTTCAAAATATGTATCTTTAAGAAACAAGTTCAACTAAAATGTCTTCAACTTTGCTGGACCTGTGGCCTTTGATTGAGTTTCAGGACACAAGTGTGGTACCACCTTAGGTCCAAACCTAAGCTAAGTCGCTTACACAAAACTATGAATGAAAGAGCAAAATCCAGTCCTCGCGCCAGGTAGGGGTCGAACCTACGACTTTCTGCTTAGGAAACAGACGCTCTATCCACTGAGCTACAGGCGCTATTAATTGATAGCCCATCAAATAACTAAAACTATTGTCATTATTTATTCAAGTAAATTTAATAGAAAAAGGATTGAGAACATGGCAATATTGCATTAGTACTATATGTTACATTAGTAAACTATAGATAGACATGAATTGGGTTGACTCAATATAATTAATAAGCAGCATTGGAGAGGTGTGACTTGGTCAAGCATGTCTATGTTGTTGATTTCTATTTTCAAGCACAGCCCTTGATGTGCCAAACCATGTCCCAAACATTCCTCCCTGTCTCTCTGTTTCTCTGCAACAGCATTAACTAAAACTTCCCAATTTTCATTCTTTGTGGTTCCCGTCACCAGCCTAAAATGTCTCTCTCCGTCTTCCTCCTGTGGCTTATTAGCATCCCTCTCTCTGCCTATTCAGTTTATGCCCCTAAAGGTACATTTACTGTCACCAATTCCATTTGTATATCTCTTAATTATCAGTTCATCATTCGCAGAATGAGCTCTTTTGTCAATATGGTTAATGTCTTCCGTCCTTTTTATCACAATGTACAATGGAGTGTTCAACTTGGTTTTCTTTGCTTTTTTGCATGCATGGTCACGTACGCTTAATGCAGAATTTCTTCTGAACTGCGGCTCATCGGAGGAAATAGCTAGAGGCACACTCAAGTACGTCCCTGATGATGATTTCATATCAGTAGGGAACAAATCAGCCATCAATAATCCTGATTTGATGCCTATATTGTCCACACTACGATACTTTCCCGATAGCAAAGCTAGAAAATATTGCTTTTTGTTCCCAACCATAAAAGGAGGGAAGTATTTAGTGAGGACTGTTTATTACTATGGAGGTTTTGATGGAGGAAAAGAGCCTCCTGTGTTTGATCAGATTGTTCAAGGGACAAAATGGAGCATTGTCAATACCACAGAGGATTATGCAAATGGGATGAGTACGTATTACGAGATTATCGTGGTTTCTGCGGCCAAGACTTTGAGTGTTTGTCTCGCAAGGAATAAGGATACTGGTTCAAGTCCTTTTATATCTGCCCTCGAATTGCAATACCTCGAACCTTCATCTTATAATTTGACAGACTTCTCCAAGTATGCACTCGTTAGCGTTGCTCGAAATTGTTTTGGAAGAGATGAAGAAACAATTGGGTAGGTAAACCTGCCTTCCATGTGGAGCTCATTTCATCTTGAGTTGGTTCTTCAATTTATCTCAGAAATAAAGAAAATGTCAAGAATGATGGAACAGAAGTACGATCATCTAATAGTATAGGCTAGTGTTTTTTGATCCGGTTTGGCTTTTGAGAACTTCATATGATGTTCTTGTACGTGTCTTAGGAATTAACTTGGATTATTGACAACTGTTGAATAGGATTGAGATAGAAGCTGATAGATATGATTATAGCCATTTTAATTTGGTGTTTTGCTAATTGCGAAGCTATAAATGGAATTGTAGAACTATATGATTGTGATAATTCCGATGGTGATCATGTAAAAACTTTATCCTAGCTTTCCAGATGATCAATTCGACCGGTTGTGGCAGCCATTCATGGACCAGAACCCTGTTGCTGAAAGCCACTCCAATGTAACCTCCTCAGATTTCTGGAATTTCCCTCCGCAGAAGATATTCAATAAAGCAGTGACAACAAGCAGAGGAAAGACACTCAAAATCGAGTGGCCGCCCGGGAATTTGCCGAATACACTATACTACATTGCTCTCTACTTCCAAGACAACCGAACCCCGAGTCCATACAGCTGGAGGGTCTTCAGTGTTTCAATTAACGGACAGAACTTTTACAAAGATCTTAATGTGACAACGGATGGTGTCACTGTTTATGCCTCAGAATGGCCTCTTTCAGGGCAGACTGAAATCTCGTTGATTCCAGCAGAAAATGCACCAGTTGGTCCTGTGATCAATGCTGGTGAAATATATCAGATTTTGAAACTTGGTGGAAGGACGGTCACAAGAGATGGTAGATCTTAATCACATTGCCTATTTTGTGACTTAATTACTAGTGAATTTGAGGAGTTCATGCAGAATATCTTAATTTCGCAGTCATGGCAATGCTAGACTTGGCAGAACATCTTCATAATCCACCTTCAGATTGGATTGGTGATCCCTGCCTGCCTCCTGAGAACTCGTGGACTGGAGTTGCTTGCTCTAAAGATGGGAAAGCCAGAGTTGTCTCGCTGTAAGTTGAATTGAATTTACCGTTTGGACATTGTAGCAACTGATATAATATATTAACATCACTTGATGTAATCTCAAGTTTTCAAGCTCTCCTTTTTGGCTATATTCTAGATGGGAAGTATTATCTAAGTGTAGGCGAGGAAATTTTGAAGTTGAAAGCTCAAAGCTATGATGTGATTATTATTGAAAGTCTAATGAGAAGTTTCTTTCCTATACCACATGAAGGAACCTTACAAACATGGGGATCTCTGGATCGCTACCTTCAAGCATTGGCAATTTAACTGCACTCACCCATCTGTAAGCAACTTGTCCTTTTTCATGAAGCTATACTTACCTTACTTTATTCATTAGATGTGGAAAAGATTATCTGATTTCAGCTGGCTTGGATGGAACACATTTTCAGGTTCCATCCCAGAGATGAGAACATTAAAGAAGTTGCATACTCTGTATGTCGCTTAGGACTAGAAATGATTCTTTGTCAACTGTTAACAGGATCACTCGTAATTTATTACCAACTGATGCTACTTTCTGTGTGATTTTGTGAAGACATTTGGATAACAACAAGCTTGAAGGATCAATTCCTCAATCTTTGGGCCAACTTGGGTCCATTAAAGAGATGTAAGTTCATTTTGAATGCAGAAAAATCTCCCTGAGACGTACATTCATGGTGATAATAACCACCAACTCGGGTCTGACTTGCTTTGATCGACAGATTCCTTCAGAATAATAACCTGAGTGGCAAAATCCCACAGTCGCTGCAAAATAAAAATGGACTCAACATTCAGTACGAGCAAATACTCTATCCCCTTTCAATTTTACTAGAAATTTCATGTGAAAGTTTTAAAGTTGAGGTCTTCCATCCACTGTTCTTACGAAGTAGCACTTTTATCTGCTACCCGATGCTCATTTAGCTAGTTGATAAATAATTCTTGAGCTTTCCCAGTCGAAGTGCTTTTGACATCCATTGTTGGCTCCACCTTTTGTTTCAGGGTGTCTCCTGGTAATCATCTATCTTCTTGAATGGTCATAATGGTAACGGAAGTCCAATTATTTCTTCGCTGGTAAAGATTGGAATTGGAAAGTTTTAGGCCTTGAACGATACCATACAATTTGGATGATGGGAAGAAATTGGTGGAGCACAGCAGAGAGATCCATCACCTTCATTTCACAACTAGTTTGTTTGAGAGACCACATTGTACATAATTTCACAACTTGACTACATGATAAGGTTTTATTCTCCTGCTAATTCGTAAATAATTCTTATAAATTTGTGGGCAAGTTTTCTTTTCACTGTCACACTCATTTTCTTTCAAATCGCTTCAGCTTGGCCTCCCATGTCTACTGTGGCAATATACCAACACAACACTGGAATCAGCTTCTGTTGGCCCTTGCAACCTCTAACAAGCTGCTTGACCATAACGCTTTCTATAATATAACATAGTCTATGCTTTTTATTTTTCTTTTTCTTTAACTACGAGACTCCAACTAAGTTTGTTTGCTAAAGTTTTAAGAGGCGAAGTGTGCTTCTGAATTATGGCTGGAAGTCTGAAACTTTTTATCTAGAGATACATTCGTTGCGTTTGGCAGATCATGCGTACTGAAGCTAAATTCAAGTTAACCGGGACCATTTTTTTTATCGGAGTAGAGTTCAGAAAACTGAAGCTCACAAGTCTGACTCAGATTCCAAACCAATACAAACTTGGTCTTCTTCCTCAAATGACTTCAATGATCGTCTTCTCGTCTTCTTTGTTCTTATTTCTCTCTCTAAATTCATAATCTTGATTCAGATAAAGGTTTACCTAAATTATTGTAATATTTTGGTATCAACGCGCACCTGTTTGTATGACTTTAGGTGTATTGAAAAGAACATGAAGTCGCAGATGCAGGAGCTAGAGACGATGAATGTCCTTGGCATATCAGATCACCAGGGCTGGATGACTTTTAACTTTTTCGGCAATCCCACCTCCGGGGTGGCAATTAGGCTCGGATTTACGTGTTTTTAATTGAGTTTAAGTCTGAGTTGCTAAAGTCTAAACCAGTCCAATGTCCAACACTTAAGTTAAATGATATTATTTTATTTAAAAGAGTTGAGCCTTAGGTCGGTCTAGACGTGAGCAGCCCAGACACGAGTTCAATAAAAAAATTATTTTATACTTTTAATTTTAAAAAAATTGACCAGATCAGCTCATTGCCATCCTTAAATTCCCACTACAAAGATCAAAGAGTAAATGACGGTGACAAAAGAATATTAGAGATGGTGGGATTGAGTAGTAGTAAAATCGTGAGGTCTTTCAAGATTGAATTTCCAATATTTAATAGAGAAGGGTTGAGAAACTAAATATATAAATATGAGCAATACTTCCATTTGGATAAAACTCACAGTAACTAAAAGTTAGTAATAATTACTATGTTTCTTAAGCGAGAGGCTCTAGTTTGACACCAATTCTGTACGAGAAATTGGTTAGAATATTTTATGGCATAAGATCAGGTAGGAAAATTTAAGGAGTTGCAATAAGAAGAAACATTGAGATATTATTGTGTAAAATTTGATCTTTTATCACATAAACTGTTGATCCTAAATGCCTACCTAGTAAAATTTTTCCTTAAAGGAATAAATTAAAGATAGTATATCCGGTCGATATATAAGGTCCAAAGAGTTTGCAGTAAGCATATGATCTAGCTAACAAAGACCACCAGTAGCAAGGAAATAGATGACAAAAGGGTCAAAGGTCTTTTTTTAGCGTGATGAGGAATATTTCCGATGCATAAATGTAAGAAAAGAATGATGCAAATTTATATGATGAGAGATGTAGAGGAGGAGCAACAAGAGCAATAACTATATAAAATGGAGCACCCTTTAATTTTACAAGAAGTCATGACAAGTACAATCTCTTCTAACTTTCAAAAATTGAAGGTGTTAGGTGAATATGGAGGAAAATATTCATATTTTGATGGATAAGGGTAATACTCTTAATTTTATATATAAGAAATTGGTGAAGAGGGAGAGCTTTATGATTCAGAAGATTGATCATATTATAATTTTGGTAGGAGGTGGGCTGCAAGTTAAATGTAAGAAGAAACATTGTATATTCGAATGGATAATGAGTAGTTAGTGTTTTCAAACTAATGCTTTGATATCAACATTGTTGGTACTAATGTGATATTAGAGGTTTAATGATTGTCAGTATTGGATGATGTTATTTGCATTAACAAGAAAGGATGGATGAAGTTTGATTGGAATGGTGCAGTGGTGGAGTTGAACGGTACTACATATCGAGGTTCACCAGAGATGTCAAGCAGAAAATTAAGCAAATGATTTTAGGATTAAAAGTAATTTGTAAGTTTTTCTTATTACTATAAGATGGTAATATGAAATGGTTTAAGGTTTCATAGATTTATTTTCAAAAGATGGAGATGATACCTCATTTAGATAGTGAACATGAAGAAGGTTCACAATATTTGTTTAATAAGTTCTAGGATGTGTTTCAAAAGCTAAGGGGTTCACCTCCTCTTAAGCTACATGGTCTTCGAATTCTTCTTAAAAGGGCCAGAGGCAACGAATGTAAGGATATACATGTATGCATAAAAAAGCAATATAAAAATTGTTTAATGAAATATTAAAACAAGGAGAGAGTGAGCTGTCTTGATTATCATATGATTTTAGTCAAGAAGAAGGATGGTTTATGAAGGTTTTGTGTAGATTATAAGGCTCTAAATAATTATACAATTAAAGATAATTTTTCTATTCCCTTGGTTATTTGACTCTTAGATGAATTACACCGGGCTCAATTTTTAATCAAACTAGATTTGCAAGCTAGCTACCATCAGATCCTTATGAACAAGAATGGTATGCATAAAATAACTTTTAGAGCTCATGAGGGACACTATGAGTTCTTAGTTATGCCATTTGACTTAACTAATGCTCAAAGTTTATTAAATTCTTATTCAAGGCTTATCTAAGGAAAATTATCTTAATTTTCTTTGACGATATACTAATTTATATCAAGTATTGAGATCGAAATATGTTGCATTTATGGGAGGTATTTTAGGAGTTAAAGAGGCATCCATTGTATGTAAGCAAACCAAATGTTCCTTTACTACTGGTCAGATGGAATACTCAGGTCATATCATTAATGGTTAAGGAGTAATAAATGATCTTAGGAAACTGCAAGCAGTGGTGGAGTTACCTCAACTATAAACTTTGAAAAATTAAGAAGTTTTTTTTCGGTTTGTCAAGTTATTATAAATGATTTGTTAGAGCTTATTATAAAATTAACTAACCCTTAACTCAATTATTAAAGAAAAATGCTTTTATGTTGTTAAAGGAAGCTACTTAAGCTTTCATTTAAGTTAAACAAGCCTTAATGAAAGCACCTCTGTTAGCTTGATTTTATTAAACCAATGGTGGTGGAGGCTAATGCATCATGAGAAGGTACTAGTGTTGTGCGTATGTAAGAGGGTCATTCACTTGCATATTTAAGTAAGACTTTATGTCCTAATTATCTTAATATATCCATATATGAGGAGGAATTGTTGGCCATAGCTATAAGGAAATGGTATCATTACCTCACATACATGCATTTTATTATCTAAATTGACCATAAAAACCTAGCCAAATTGTTTGATTAAAAATCATTACCACTCTTCAACAAGTGTGGTTACCTAAGTTGTTAGGTTTCAACTATGAAATCAAATATAAAAAGGTAATGGAGAACTTGGTGATAAACGCACTATCTAAAGTGTCTAGTGTTGAGATGTGTGTTATATTTATATCCAATATACACATTGAATTACTTTTACGTTCAAAAGAGTTGAGAGACTGATCCTTTCATATACGATTTAATATGCAAATTGAAGAATGGGGATAGGGTGAAGTTAGTTTATATTTTGGGTAAATAATAGTCTACAATAGAAAGAGAGAATTATTATCGGTAAAGATATTACTTTAAGGAAGCATACATTAATTTGTTTCACAATACGACAATAGGAGGCCATTAGGTTATATTGGCACTTATATGAAGATACATGTGAATTTCTTTTAGTGAAGAATGCAAGTAGAAGCATGGGATTATGTGCGACATTATAAAGTACAACAATGTAACAAATGTGAACTAATTTCCATTCCATATAAACTTCACCCTCTACTAATGCCTGAGCAATTATAGATAGATGTGAGCTTAGATTTTATGGACAAATTGCCTAAATCCAATGTTTATTCAATGATATTAATTGTAGTATATCATCATAGCAATTATGACCACTTTATTCTTTTGCATCATCCATATATATTTGCTAAAATAAATAAATTTTATGCAGATTTTGTTTATAAATTACAGGGCGTGCCTTTGTGATTGGTAAGTGATAGAGACCATATTTTTATCAATGCATTTTGAACTAAGTTCTTCAAAATTTAAGTTGTTTAGTTGCATCATTCTATTGTATATCATTCCCAATCTAATAGATGGACAGAGGTCTTGAATAGAACTATGGAAATATATTTATGATGTATGATAATTGATTGTCTGCATTAGTGCAATCAATGCCTATCATTGGTTAAATGTGTCGTACAACACCAGCTATCATTTCACCCTTTATTATACTCCTTTTGTGTCTCTTATTGTTTCCTTCCTCCTGTTCATATACCTTACCTTATTGGTGATTAATTTTTGTAACATTGGATTAAATATTAGAGGATAGAGAAGTAACTTTGCAATTGATTAAATTTGTTTTACAAAGAGCATAGGATTGCATGAAGCAGATGGCTAATGAGCATTACATTGATAGGGAATTCAATGTGGGTAATTTAGTTTATATGAAGCTTCATCTATATAAAAAACACAATTTAGCTCATTATGGCAACCACAATCTATCTTCCTTATACTATAGTCCCTTTCCAATTCTTCATCAAAATGGTTTTATGGTCTATGATCTTTAGTAACTACCATATTCTATCATTCATCATACTTTTCATCTTTCTCAACTTCAGAAACAACTTTCTCATTCTAACAGTATGACATTTTAAATTGTCTTCATCATTAGCTATTGTATATAAATTTCTATTAGCCATAATTGTTGGTTATCTAATGTGTGGAAGGAATCATCTAGTTGTGAAAGTTTTAGTTCAATGGTGTTGAAGATAGATTTTGAGAATATCTCTACAATTTATAGTAATGGTACCCTAATATCAACCTTATGACAAGGTTTTTGGGGAAAGAGGCAATTTTATAATGCTAGGAGGGAGACTTGAAGAAGATAGAACTGAAGTTAAGGAGTAGCTTTGTTAGGCCCCGAAATTTTATTTATTTTAGTAAGCATGAATTGAATGAATTTGGTGATCTTGTGGATAAATCTTTTTAATTG
>JAOQMS010000180.1:39835024-39847478 GCA_027563885.1 Erythroxylum longipes | reverse complement strand
AGTGATCATATTTTAATAGTTTATAACAGAAATAAAATGAATTTTCTAAGCAAGGTAATTTTTGGTGTTTAGTTTAAGGTACTATTGGTGTGCTATCAATAAAAGTGATCATATTTTAATAGTTTATAACAGAAATAAAATGAATTTTCTAAGCAAGGTAATTTTTGGTGTTTAGTTTAATAATAAATATGCAGTTTGTGGTAAGGGTTAATGGCATTGATGCTTGAGAGATATGAACAATTTGGTTTGTCATGATTATTACTCTATACTATCTACAAAATGTTAATTAGGATAAAAATATTTCTTGTATATTGCTTGAGAAAATGAATACAATTTGATACATGATAAATAGGGTTATAATAAAAAAAAACTAACTAAAGGATAAATAAGAATACATAAACTAAGGTCAAAAGTTTATTTTGAACTTCATCATTTACAATAGAATACCAGTTAGAACCTTAACAATGTTTTCAAAACATACAAAATAAACCATAGACGGATATAAATCTTGACATGGTTTAACTAGATAGTGGGATCCATTAGTAGCATTATTGTAAAATGACGGAACCTCCATACTTCGATTGTCGATTGTCTTTGTTTATTTGAATTCTTCGTAGGGTGAAACTGAGAATTCTTCTTGTTCTTTTGGAACTTGATTTACTTTATGAAGAAGAGAACACACCTCCTCCATAGTTGGAATTGAAAGATACCTTTGTAAGCACTAAATCCTCAGAAATGTCAAGGAACTGCTATGCACAACAATCTTCAATTTACACATCACCTCAGGCAGTTTTATCCTTACATAGTTAATCCTCATTAGTGCTACAACCAATCCACTTACACTGGAGATAATAACTTCTAGCATTTGTCCACTATCCAAACTTGGAAGCACGGTTCCAATGGGATCAGAAATGGTCAAGAATAGTTAGGCACTAACAAAATCCAAAGTAAAAGAATTGAATTTGGTGAAGTGTTTTCCGCTCCTTTTCCTCACTGATTTTCTCAGATAAATATAGAACCGAGTCACCCAAAAAATTACCAATTTTATTATAAAAACACTACCATCTTATCAAAACATTACGACTCTTATGTACAAAAAGTTCCACTATCCACATTAATTAGGTAACATAAAAAAAGACAACTTTTGATTTATATAAAAGCCTAAGGAGGGTCAACATTGAAATTCTTTAACCTTCTTTCTTCTATATCTTAATTATTGGCATATCCTAATATTCGTTCTTTATGCACAATTTAGATATTTATAAATTATGTCATTATAATGTCTATGCATATTAAATATGATTTTAGGTCGTTTAACGTTTAATTCATAGTTTTCAATTTATTTATAATAGATTTTGTTGTTCACCAACTCCATGGCCATACTATTTTGTAGATTCTGTGTTCCTCTTTTAGCTTGGAGCCAAAAATCGCACAATTTGTGTGGCATCCTTAGGTACATTTTTTCCTGCCCACAACATTTAGTCCAAAACCAAGAAAATTGTTTCAGTTTTAATCCCTTTCTTCTGTCTATCTTTGTAAATTTGTATCAGAGTGTCATATTCTATTCCAACGACATAAACAACTCAAGTCAACTGTATACAACTATACATCTTCAGGTATGCGAATTAGTAGTAACCTTTATTGTTTTACATATCGGTTGTCGTTTCATTTTTTTGTATATTGTTTACTTAATTGGTGCGTATGAACTGATATAATATTGTTAACTACATGTAATATTAAACATAGGTTTTTTTAACGTAATATAAAATAAAAAATGCATGTTCTAACTCTATTATCTTCTTATATTGTATAGCTAAATGGATAAAAGTTAAATATCTCATCGAAAATGGCCACCTGAATACGTAGAAGGAGTTAAGAGTTGCATGCAATTTGTAAAAGATCAAATGGGTGATGAATGTAGTATTTGTTGTCCATGCATTGATTGCTTAAATGTGGACTTCCAAAGTCAAGATGCTGTATATAATCAATTGCTCATCCGAGGCATAGACAAATTCTATAGTATGTGGCTTTATCATGGTGAACGTAAGGAAGCAAGTTGTAGTGGAAGTGTCGGTACATCTTATGATGACAGTTACAATAATGATGCTGATGATTGTGATGTGAATGATGATGGTGATGATGAGATTGATAAGATGTTAGATGATTGTTAGAATTATATGGAGACTGTGAATGAAACAGGAATGCCTAACATAATTGGTAGTATGACAGAAGATAATTTTGGGAAGTTATTGAAAGTTGCTCAAGAACAATTATATTTGGGGTGCTCTAATTTTTCTTAACTCTCATTTGTTGTGAAGTTGCTGCATTTGAACTTTTATAATAAATGGAGTAATAAGTCGTTTAACATGTTAATTGACTTACTAAACGATGCATTACCTATAGGACAAAAGTTATGGAAATCTTACTATAATGCGAAGAAACTGTTAAGGGACCTTGAATTAGGACATATTTCAATTCATGCTTGTAAGTATGACTGTGTTCTTTATTGGAAGGAAAGTAAAGAACTTCAAGAGTTTCTTATTTGTGGTACATCAAGGTGGCAGGTAGATGATGGGAGAGGGAAAAAGATACCGATGAAAATGCTTCGATACTTTCCTATTAAACCACAATAACAAAGGCTGCTTATGTCAACAAAAATAGCCATAGATATGAGGTGGCATAAAGAGAAACGCATTGATGATAACATTATGCATCATCCAGCTGACTTAATGGCATGGAAAGAGCTTGATAGAAAGTTCTCATGGTTTAGACAAGATTATCGTAATGTTCGACTTGGATTGGCCTCAAATGGATTTAATCCTTTCGGTAAAATGAGTAATTCATATAGCATGTGGCTGGCGATTCTAGTCCCATATAATTTACCTCCACATAAGTGTATAAAGGAGCCTCTTATGTTGTTGTCTTTGTTTATTCTAGGACTTATTGCTCTTGGTAAGGACATCGATGTTTACTTGCAACAATTAATTGATGACTTAAACAATCTATGGGAATATGGATTACAAACTTTTGATGTTGTTGAAGGCAACATATTTACAATGCATGCTACTGTATTGTGGAATATAAATGATTTCCCAACTTATGGGAATTTGTCAGGGTAGAGCACTAAAGGTTATATGGCTTGTCCTGTCTGTAATCATCAAACATATTCAACAAGGATACGTAGTAAAATTGTTATACAGGTCATCGTTGTTATTTGGAATATAGGCAAAGATGGTAAAGAAGTAAATAGTTTAATGGCTTAGTTGAGTTGGGTGAAGCTCTTATGCAGTTGTCGAGTGAAAACATTGTTTACCAGCTGTCACATTTGTGTGAAATTACACCTGGAAAACACTCAAGTAATAGAAAGCGTAAGAGAAATGATATTGAACTAAATTGGACTATAAAAAGCATATTTTTCAGCTTGCCATATTAGAAGAAATTACTATTGAGGCACAATCTTGATGTCATGCATATTGAGAAAAATGTTTTTGAGGCCATTTTAGGTACTGTTATGGAAATTGATGGGAAATCCAAAGACACTATTAAGGCTAGATTAGATTTGGAAGACAAGAATATTAGAAAAGATTTACATTTAAGAAGAAGAGATGATGGATCATACTTTATTCCCCCTGCTTGTTACAACATGTCAAAAAGTGAGAAACAAGCATTCTGTCAGTTCTTCCAATCAGTCAAATTTCTTGATGGGTATGCATCTAATATAGGTCATTATGTGAATGTTAAAGAGGAAAAAGTGTCAGGGTTGAAAACTTATGATTGTTATGTACTTTTGCAATGACTACTTCCTGTTGGAATACGTAGGTGTTTGCCGAAGGATGTGTCCATTACTTTAGGTCAAGTGGGAGAGTTTTTTAAGTAATCATGTTGCAAGACACTTAAAGTTGAAGAGCTTGATAAATTGGAGAAAGACATAGCATTGATTCTATGTAGGCTTGAACTATTATTCCCCCCATCGTTTTTTAATTTTATGGTTCATTTGGCAATTCACTTACCATATGAAGCAAAACTTGGTGGACCGGTTCAATTTCGATGGATGTTTCCGATTAAAATGTAATTTATATTAAATTCAACAAGTTTTTCCTATGTTATTTGTTTGTAACAATTCTAAAGTTTTTAACTGTTTATGTTCAGGTTTTTATGCTCTCTTAAGCATTATGTACATAATAGAGCTCGACTAGACGGGTCTATTGCAGAGGCTTATAGCAAATGAATGCTTGACTTTTTGTTCAATGTACTTAACTGATGTGGAGACGAGATTTAATAGACGAGAATGTAACTTTTATTTTAATGATGATGGTGGGTTGTCAATTTTCTCCCAAAAAGTTCGGCCACTTGGTGTAGGTAAATATATCGAGTTAAGTAAAGACGAATTCGAAATTGACCATTGGTATATTTTGAACAATTGCGAGAACGTCGATAAATACATGGAGTACGTATATTCCTTTTCATTCAAACAATCATATTACAATTTTCTTCATTAACTCTGAGATCTTACTGTGTTTTTTTTTCAATAGAGAGCACAAAGACACAATTTACAGCAAAGGGATCATTAATATTGAAGAAAGACATAGGCAGAAGTTTGTATCATGGTTTAGAAATCGAGTAAGTTATTATATTAATTACATATTATGAAAATATGAGAATATGTCTCATCCTCATATATGAATTCAATTTTTTGTACAAATGATACGGTTACATAACCGTAATGTGTAAGAAGCAACAATAACATTATATAGTTTGGTATGTGGGTCTCATATTTGTGGGAAGAAATGCACAGGTTATATTGTTAATGGGGTGCGATATCACATACAAGATCGAGATAGTCGAGTTAGAAGTCAAAATAGTGGAGTTGTCGTTTAAGGATGTCATGACGACGAAATCATTGACTTCTACGGTGTCATATTATGAAATTATAGAGTTGCACTACATCAAGGATAAGAAGGTTGTCTACTTAAATGCAAATGGTTTGATCTAACTGATATGAGAGTGAACGGACATATTACTAGCATAAATGTTAGTAGGACATGTTATAATAATGATCCTTTTATCCTTGCAAGTCAAGTCAAACAAGTTTTCTACGTCAACGATATTGTGTTGCGTAGCAATTGGAAGGTTGTTCAAAAGTTTCAGCAAAGGAATGTCTTTGATTTTTATGAAAGGGATATTGGTGAATTGGATGAGGATGCTGATGAAGTCTATCAAGATATTAGATTGGAGATCAATAACAAAGGCATTCCAGTAGAAGATGCAAATCTATCATCATTCCATAGGAGAGATGTCGAGCCCAACATAGTTCAACTAGATGAAGTCCAACCACATCTTATCTTACAAACAGATGAAGACTATAATCAGGATGACTTCAATGACAATGACGATACTTTGCTGGAATATATTAGTGATGAAGAATCAAACAATAATGTACTTAATGATGATGATTTTCTTCATCTTGATCATGATGATTGAATGTAAGTGCCATTGTTTGTATTGTTTCAAATGTTAATAAGATAATTGCCTTATATTGTTGATGTTTTAGTTATGTTAATTTACGATGACTACAAGCATATTTTTAATGTTTCACTTATATTTTTGCGAATGTTGATGATTTTCAAAATCTTGATCATGACGATTTATGTAAATAAATTGTTTTTGTTGTTTGAAATATTAAGAAGATAATTGTCTTATGTTGTTGATGTTTTACACAGGTTCATTATAATGGCACCCGGTAGAAACAAAGGAAAGGGGGTGGTAACGGCAGATGAAGTTTCTCCCACAGAACAACTAGCAATTGCATCATCCAATAAGGAAAGTCAACAATAACCTTTACCAACATTTTCTGGTAGTCATGAGGGATCTTTAGGTTTGTTATTGATAACCAAACATATTTAGATTTATACTCTCATTACATGTTTAGTGTGCTTTTTCTTATTTTGTTTTTTTTCAGGTTCCAATACTGGCTTCATAAGACGAGGTAGAGGTAAGACAAAAGGAGCTGAGTTGCAAAAAATGAATGTTGCAATGAATACCAACTTGTCAGTGACGATTGATCCCACGCAACGGTGCCCAGTGGATAAGATCCAAGCTGCAAATTTGCCAATGAGTTGGGCGTCGTTGTGAGGAATAAGTTACCTTGCCTTCAGCATGTCAGGCAGTTAAAGGAAGACAACTTGCTGCAAAATGCATTAGACAAAGTTTCGGTAATATTTCAATTCATTTCATTATATGTATTGTGATTTTGCTTAACTAAAATAATAACTTAAATAATACGTTTTTTCACAGATGAAGCTCAATATCATTGATATCGACACGCATGAGATTTCAAGCAGTGTTAGTTCACTGTTGAAACAAAGGATGAAGGATCATTGATATCGACTTCATAAATATTATCAGTCTTTCCCTTCCGATGAAGAGGCAAGGAGATATGTTCCGGAACGGGTGACTGAAAAAAATTGGAATAAAATGTAGCGAAGATTCAGGTTTTTTTTTTCTCTTCATATTTCCTTCCTTTAATTATGTTTAAACATCTCATAGCTAATTCTCTTAATTTAGGAAAAGTGTGAGAAAGCTAAAGCCAGCAAAAATGAAGACTCCTTATAACACTAGGTCCAGATCATTTGTCATCATCCGACAAGAATTTGCAAGTGTAACATTTTCAATTTATTATATTTTTAATATAATAAATTTTAATTGGTTATAAATTTTAAATTCATATTATAGAGTCAAACACAACTCCAAGGGCAAGAGTATGATAGGATCACATTGTACAAGCACACACAATACAAGAAAGGTAAAGGCTGGACGTTTGAAGAGGTATAAAGTTATTATATAAGTACAAATAAATTAATATTACAATTTATTTTTCTATGTAATACTAAGTAATAATTTTTTAGTTAACTCGATTTTCTACTTTAAATTGTAGGATAAGATGCAGGAGTTGCTGCAAACGTCATTGGCTGAGGGGAATCAGCTCAATGTTGATGACATTTACAACAATGTCCTTGGTACACAATCGGGTTATATCAAAGGTCTTGGGCATGACTCTAAACCTATTAGTGCTTCTTCGTCACGACCAACATATGTCATGGCGCTTCAAGAGGAGAACCAGGCACTGAAGACTAAATTACAATGTACAGAAGACAAGTTAAATCGTGGACTAAAAGAAGCTAACAAGCTTAAAAAGATGGTAAAATAATTACTAGGCTCATCATATGTTAGTAAAAGTGATGACGATGAGGAGTCTTAGTTTGTGTTTGACTTGTAATTATTTTTTATAAAATACATTCCATTTTTAATATTTATTTAATTTCAATTTATTATTATTTTAAAAATATGTCACCAACATTAATTATAAAATAAATAATTTTAATATTCAAACTGTCTTAAAAATTGCAATAAATTAAAATAAATTCGTTTTTAACAATTATAATAATTATTAAATTCAAAATTAAAATTTGTCACTAAATAATATTAACTACGAAAAAAATTCGTCACAAAAAGTCATTAACTACGTATACAAAGCACGTCGTTAAAAATGTTTTGCTACAACTACATATTAGTAGCTAAAAGCATTTTGCTACCGAAAAAATCGTCACAAAAACCTATTAGCTACCAAAATCTAATTCGTCACAAAACGTTTTTACCTACGTTTACAGAAACGTCTCTAAAAATATTTCCCTAGAACAAAAAATTAGTAGCTAAAACGATTCTGCTACTCAAATAAAATTGTCACTAAAAATAATTCCCTACGAATAGAGTTTAGTAGGGAACAACTTTTAGCTGAAGTCGTACATAGTTTTGTGCGACGTTCTCTATTATCGTCGGTTATACTTTTTACCGACGAATTATTTGTGTCGAAAACACTTTTTGGCGACGACTTTAGGAAAACGTCGCAGATGTTGTTTTGCTACCGGGAATCAGTGATGATTTAGGGGACGATATTTTTTCATTGCAAATACTAATTTGCGACAATTTGTTATTGTTTAGCAATGTTTATTTTCGTCGCTAAATATCCTGTTTGTTGTAGTGTAACTTTTAAAATCTCAACTCAAATGATCACTTATATAATCATTACAATGAGAATTTTCATAGATATACAAGTAATGTTTCAAATAAATTTTTCATATGAGGTTAGTTCAGTGAACTTGTTTTCTAACAAGCACTCACACATTTGTTTAAGTATCTTCATATTTTAGTCTATAAGATCGACTACTTCCTTTATGAGGAAAAATATAACATATACTAGTCTTTTATGTTATATTAATATCTAGTCTTAATAAAACAATGACTAGGAACAATTTAGAGATAATACATAAATACAAAATGAATCATTATAATTTCATTTGCAATATATATTTATCTCATAAAATTTATCATGTATATGTAATTACGTGAAAGATAAATAATGTCTTTAAATATTTTATTAATACGCTACAACAAACTAATTAGTTGGAGGCAACAAACAGTACAAACTTGATATTAAACGATTATATATATAATTGGTGCTTAGGGATGGTGAATCAATGGCTGGCATATTCTTTCTCAATAATCAATATACGTTAATTTTTTTTCTAAAAAATCAATATACGACTGGCGGCGATGAACTAACTCAAAAATCAAAAGTTTTAAGACAACTAAAACGGTAACGACTAGAGAACACGTACCCATCCCCAAGGCCGCTAGTCATACTAGAAAACTTCGTGTATATTTAACAATTTATTGGTTCCCACCTTCGATATTCCCCATTAAACCAGAAGAAAACAACCCAACCCAACCTCCGCCTTCTTACAAGTTTCTTGCACAATCCCTGTACCAATCTCTGTCTCTTTCTAATCCGTAGACACACCAAATGCTTCCCATAAACCATAGCTCTTTCTTATTATCATCAAAACCCACTCCTCTTCTCCGTCTTCCAACCACCACCACAACCTCTTCCCGCTGCTTCGCGGGCTTTGAACTCCCATTAAGTCCCACTTACCATCGCTGGTTCCAGCTCTATGCCGCCGCCGACGCCGGCAGCATCCGAATTGGGCAGGAATCCGACGGACTCGGTTCTTCATCCGTCTCAGAAGGCGGCTCTACGGCAGCGCAGCAGCAGGGAGTTGGCGGGAGTGGGGGTAGTAAGGTAAATGCGAGAGAGAGGAAATGGTCGAGAAATAGAGAGAGTTACTTGGCCGATGACGCCGACCCACTTCCTCTTCCCATGACTTACCCTGATTCTAAACCTGTTCCTCCTGAGGAAATTGATAAAAGATTAAGATGTGATCCTGAAATTCAGGTAATGTTTTTCCAGTTTTTTGTTTTCTTTTAATTCACTGTTCATAGAAAGTTTGGAGCTTTACCAATTTAGAATTCTAAATTATCGTGTTGTTCTTCCGAGAAAATTTTGCTCCATAATGTGAGTTTACGTTTTCTTTAAGGAGGCTGAGTTAGTTTGGTTTGAATGGTACCCTTCTTCAATTTCCCAGCACCCCAAAGATTCATAATTTATGAAGGTCGTTGGTAAATGTGACCTCATTTAGAATGTCTTAATTTTATGCAACCATGTTTCCAATACGAGGGAGATGTCATGCAGCTAATTATTGTTGAAGCAAAAGTTGGCTGAAGGGAGGGACTTTATTCACTGAATCTTTGGTTGTCTTGATGCCTAATTGTTATGTAATAATCTATTCTATGACTTCATGTAGATGGCTGTGCCAATTGCCAAATGCTTAGTTTATGCATTGACCTATTTGTTTTTTATCTAAACTCAATACTTGGGAGTTCGTTTGAAGCTTTGTGCCACTTCATGACTAGCATTTCTTATGAATGTCAGGTACCACATTAATGTGGCTCTGAATCTTTGTAGGACTGTAAAGAGGTGGTATACGAATGGACTGGAAAATGTCGAAGTTGCCAAGGGTCTGGATTTGTCAGCTATTATAACAAAAGAGGGAAAGAGACCATATGCAAATGTATACCTTGCCTTGGAATAGGTATTACATTTCTTCTCTTCTCCATTTCTAAGCGGTCATACTTAAAACAAAACATAAACAATGGACGATGATATTTATTTTCCCTCATCTCAAGCTGACATTTGAATAGAAAATCACACTTAGAAAGACTAACCACATAAAAACTACCTTTGATTTTTGTGTTGATAGATGTAGTGTATATCGTAGTTTACCATTTTATATCTGTTCTATATCTTTGATGAATCTTTCTGTTGTTCTTTCATTTACCCTTTTTTTTTGTTGGTATGACTATATTTTAGGTCTTTATCTTTCTTTTTTGTGCTCTGGAATCTCCCCCTCATTTGCTAGGATTTTTTATTTGATATGACAATATGGTGTACTGGTGAATACTTAAAAGCAAAAGAAATGTCCAATGACGAGAGCTGCATTCAAGATTTAGTGGCTTTACAACCAAAAACGTATGAAATAAGTGATTGAAAAGTTTCCATTGAGAAATTGTTCATCTGAGAAAGCCTTCTACAATTGTTTGGAAAGTTTAAGGTCTGTGCAACACCTAAAGTTTACTTTTGTTCTTCCTTCCCCATGTGCAGCATTACCTGCTCGTGTGTTAGGCTTAACTCTTCTTATATGCGGTTCTCCCTGCAGTTAGTGTGTTGTTTTTATTGTTGGAAATGAATGTCATTTCAATAGTCATCGAGGTTTAAATCAAAAGTTTAGAACTGAGTTGATGAGTTATTCTTGTGAAGGATATGTGCAGAAGATAACAGCTCGGAAGGACATTGACGTGATGGAGGACTTGGATAATGGAAAGCCACCCTGACTCGAGACATTGTTTTTCTCCTCTGGGATTATACTTGCCAGTGACTTTGATCACCTGTAGGCTTCATGCAAGCTTGGACAATTTGCACGTATCATTTATAGATAGAATATCTTCAAAAGGAGAATTTGGATGAGACAAGCAAAGGGATTCACGTTAACCTTTGCAAGGAATGTATTCTTTTACATTGTTCTCTAACTATGTTTTGGAACCACAGGCTTCCATCTCATCCTGATTTGAGAATCTTTTGTTGCATAAATTGCTTCCATATCAATTGAGGAATAACTTAAAGACTTTTCACGCTATCCCGACCTTTTTATATTCTTTAGTAGATATCCCAACTTCGGATTCAATGTTATCATCTATGTAAAGGGAATAGATATAAAGCTCAAAGACAGGTAATATTGAAAGAATAATTTAACGGAATTATTGATTAATATCATGATTAATCAATACAATTAATCTAACCCTAGAATTGCAACATACTAGGTTCTTGAATTTAATGAACAAATACCTGGAAATTGACGAATAATTGAGTCTATCGTTGTTTTCTGTGAAGTGAAGTGGCAGAGATGCAGAGAATTGACTACTGCTATTTCAAACCTGATTCGAAAAAACGTACAGTTCTCAATGGGGCGACTGTATTTAAGGTTGGTTAGCAGTAGGGCTTTCTGTGCACTGTAAATCATGGGCCAAGCTTACCCATCATAGCAAGCCCATGAACACAGGCCCGATGACACGTTAGAGAGAATTACCAAGCCCAATTATCTTGACATCCAATTAATCGGGGTTTAATGTTTATTATGCTAGTCCACCAAATTAATGATTAAAATTCTATCATTCTCCCACTTGGACAACATAACCAACATCAATGAACAACAGAAACAAATCCCCAAATTAATTTAACAATATGTGGCCACAATAGGATGTCAAAATAGAGCCAACAATCTCTCAATTATAAGTCTATAATGAGGTTGCAAGTATCTCAACAGTATAGAAATCAGACTCGATAGGCGTACTGATAGCATATATGTAAGATACTCATACCTCAATGACCTAAACGGAATGTGTCAAAGGAAATGCACACAAAATAGTGATTCGTTTGGGCAATTCCAAACAAAATGGCCTAAGCATCCGCCCAAGATGCCAACTGAGATTTAACAAAATATCTCAAAACAACAAAATGAGATTGGGTACAAAATGTCTCCAACAAAATGCCATATATATATACAAACATTTAAATGTATTTGCACAATATATTAATAAAGTATATACTAATAACAATAATAGCAACAATTATAAGCAAAAGTCTCTAGACTGAATAACAAAATAGTCAAATACAATGTTGCTATCCAAAAATAACATAAAAGGCAGACTCCCATTAATCCAAGGCATCAAAAGAACTAAATAGACCCATATGGGTTACATGATTTACAAAAGCCTTAACAATCAAGCCTTTAGTTAGAGGATCTACTACCATAAGATCGGTGGGTAAATGCTCTATACGGGTCTGAAACTCTTTAACCTTCTCTCTAACAAACATATACTTTGTATTAAAATGCTTCAAACGCTTGGAATTCTTGCATATTTGAGATAAGCCCACCACAGCAGAGTTATCACAATATATGGTTAGAGGTCTGGAAACACTCTCCATAAGATGAAGCTCAGAAAT
>JAOQMS010000180.1:39824672-39834924 GCA_027563885.1 Erythroxylum longipes | reverse complement strand
GTTCCTTACCTTTCTCAACAAAACCAGCAGGCTGATTCATGAATACATCTTCATACAAATCACCATTTAGGAAAGCAATTTTCACATCCATTTAATGGAGCTCCAAATCAAAATGAGCAACTAAAGACATCACAATACGTAATGAATCTTTAGTTGAGACTGGAGAAAAAGTCTCATTATAGTCTATACCTTCTCTCTGGTTATACCCCTTTGCAACAAGTTTGGCTTTATACCTTTCTATCTCACCTCTAGCATCACGTTTAGTCTTAAAGACCCATTTACACCTAACAGTTTTACAACCATTGGGTAATTCCACCAAATCCCAAACGCCATTCATACTCATAGAAGCCAACTCATCTTCCATGGATGCCAATCACTGTGAACTACGAGGACAAGAAATGGCATCTTTAAAAGAAATAGGATCTGAGTCTTCAACTAAATTGAATTCATGCTCCTCCAAGTAAACATAATAGTCTTGAAATTTAGAAGACTCAGTGGATCTAGGAATCCTTTCAGATCTCCTAGGTGGAACTACAACCACGTCTGGGACTTGAGTATCAATGCCAACCTATTGAGGAATTTCAACATCATTTACTGGATCAACAATATCATCATGAATCAGAGGAGACTGAATTGCCTCAGGATGAAATACAACAGGTGTAGGAACAAAAACACGATCTTCTCTGAAATCAATAACACGAGACTCATGTCTTTCATTATGTTCGATGTTTCCTTCAAAATAGACAGCCCGATCGGATTCAATGACTCTAGTAGTGTGATTGGGGCAATAAAATCTTGAACCTCTTGAGCCAGTATAATAACCAATAAAGTAACCTAAAATAGTTCTAGGATCAAGCTTCTTTAGCTGAGGATTATAAATCCTTACCTCAGCCTTACAGCCCCAAACACGGAAATGCTTCAAACTGGGCTTCTTTTCTGATATAAGCTCAAAAGGAGTCTTTGGTATAGACTTACTAGGCATATGATTGAGAATATAAACAGCAGTCCTCAAAGCGTCTCCCCACAAGAACTCTGGTAAGGTGGAGTGACTAAGCATGCACCTAACCATTTCCATAAGAGTACGATTTCGTCTCTTTGCAATCCCATTTTGTTGAGGAGTGTCAGACATGGTATATTGCGCTTCAATTCCACAATCCTGCAAGTATTTAGCAAAAGGGCCAGGGTTTCTACCAGTTTCATCATACCGACCATAATACTCACCACCTCTATCAGATCTTACACATTTAATCTGCTTCCCAAGTTTCAATTTAATAACATTTTTCAGTGATTTAAAAGCATCCAAGGATTCAGATTTCTCGCGCAACAATTCAATCTAACCATTCCGAGCAAAATCATCAATGAAGGTAATAAAGTACCTATAGCCTCCCATGGAAATAGGAGTAATGGGTCCACAGATGTCTGTGTGAATTATCTGTGGTGGTTCCTCCTTCCTAGTCATTTTCTCTTTTCTTACTTTAGCTGTAAACTTTCCTTTTATGCAATCAACACAAGTATCAAAATCAGAGAAATCCAGATCATGTAAAACAGTTTCCTTAATCAATCTCTCCATTCTCTCCTTAGAGATATGTCCTAACCGTTTGTGCCACAACATAGAAGATTTTTCAATAACTCTCCCACCTTTCTTTCCAACAACAGCATTAACATCATCATGTGGTCGGTCAAAATGAGAAGAATTAGCAATTAGCATAAACAATCCATCACACATAATTGCAGAACCAACAACAGTAGAACCATAGTACAAAACAATACCATTATTGATTATATGGAAAATGTATCCACAATTGTGTAAAACAGAAATTGAAATCAAATTCCTTTACATAGAAGGCACATAAACAATATCTTTCAAAAGTAAAACATGTCCACTACTCAACTTCAAGGAAACTGCTCCTATGTGCTCAACATTAACATTAGATCCATCTCCTAGTTGCACCATCAACTCCCCTTTATTTGGCCGTCGCCTGCTTTTGAACTCCTGCAATGAGTTCGTTATATGAATAGTGGCACCAGTGTCTAACCACCATGAATTAGGAGGAACAACAATAAGATTTAATTCAAAACAGACAAAGAGTTGAAGTATACCTTTCTTCTTTTCCAACCAATTCTGAAACTTTTCAGTCACGTTGCCTATGCCCATGTTCATGACAAAAGTTGCATTTTCCATTAAAAACAGGCTTGGGCTTAGCACCAGAACTCTCACCAAGCCCAGAAGGTAATACAGGTTTATCATTCCTCTTCTTCATAAATCGAGGCTTACCCTATTTGTGTCTATGAAATTTCTTCTTCTCACCACTCTTGTGAGAAGTGTGGTGAATATTGTGGGACTTTCCCTTCTTAATAGTATGCTCCTCTTGAATGAGGATGGAAATCAATTCATCAATGCTCCATTCATCTTTCTGAGCATGGTACGTAGTCCTGAGAACATCAAACTCAGACGGAAGAGATTCAAACACTTGCCATATCAGATAATCCTCTCCCTGTACAACTTTCATGGACTTCAACTTGTTATACCAATTCACAAGCTTTATTACAAGCTCACGAACACCACCCACATCATCATACTTGGTCTTAGATAGAGAAGACAAGATATTGGACTTTTCAGTCTTATCAAATTTCTGTAATTTTTCACCAACAGCCTTGAGATAATTTTTGGCACTATGAATTTCAGTTATGCTCTCTTTAATAGACTTCTCCATTGTGTACTTGATGATCATCAAACAGACCTTATTAGAACGAACCCCACTTATCATATTTAACTTTATCTGCAGCGGAAGACTCAGTAGTAGGTTGTGCAGGCCATCCTCAAGGAGAGCAACATCAGCATTTGAAACAGCCAAAAATAGATTCAAGGATTCAAGTCAGTCCTGATACTTGGTCCTATTTAGCTTAACCAAAGAATTCAAAGCTGGAAATTGATACAATGTAGGGAGATTTAGAAAATGTATCAACAACTAGCAAAATTGGGCAAACAACACAGCTAGTTTCTTATGTAATTACAATCCTGCCTAAGGGTCCCGAATTACAACACAGATCACCCAGAACATTAAATTATGCCCTAAAGCTAATATCGATAGGATACTGAAAACTCAAAGACATAATTTAATAAATAAAACAAAGCATTAGAAACCACATTGAGAAAGACAAACTGATAGGGTAAATGCATCATTAACATAGTATCTAATGTATGCCCAATAACAACATCACAATAGCATTTTGTAATAATTGGTCTCACGATAGGCAAGCACACAATTATACAAAATAAATGACAATAGTCCAAAAACAGATTCCAAGATTGCCCTATAGGTTTCGGTTAGCACCAGAATTACAAAATTAACCATATTAATCATATAATCTAACATTATATGCATAAACTACATCCAAAAATTAATTTTGGTGCAAACTGTATTACCACTGAAAGTACATAAGACCCCATAAGCCCAAAACATACAAGAAACAAGTACAAAAATTTTCTAAGATAAAATTCTGAGGGTACATTATATATTTATCAAATTTAAATTTTGGGAAAAATAAAATAAATATTTCTATTATTCAAAAAATTCTAGAAAAAATACAATAAATTAGAACTGGGCAAATGGAACAATCTGTCAAAATTTGGGACAAAACAGAGAAGGGACAACGCCGCACGCACCCACACGCGCCACCACTGGGGAGCGACCAGCCGGATCGGGCTGCGTCTTCCTCACCTGGAAGACTGGTACTCGGGTAATCCGACCCGGTTCGCGACTCGACTCCAAAAAATGCCATATCTTCCTCAATTTTGATGGATTTTCAACGAAATTAGTGTCATTAGAATCAGGATTTAACGATCTATCAAAATCCTCAACCAATTTCACGAAAAAAGCTACTGAAAAGGTTCGAAAAAAATGAAGAGCAATGGTTTTCGAAAAGGGACGGTTCGATTTCTGGTTTTTAAAGAACAAATAGAAAATTCAACATACTTCTCACATGATTTAATACTAAATCGAAACAAATCAACAATAACAAAAGATTTTACAGAAAAATAACGTAACAAAACCGAAAACCCAACAAATAAATCATCATCTGATCTCGAAAATTACCCACAAACTAGCAGTCACAATTAGGGTTAATTAGCTCTGATACCAATTGAAAGAATAATTTAACGGAATTATTGATTAATATCATGATTAATCAATACAATTAATCTAATATATTAGGTTCATGAATTTAATGAACAAATACCTGGAAATTGAGGAATAATTGAGTTCATCATTGTTTTCTATGAAACGAAGTGGTAGAGATGCAGAAGATTAACTACTGCTATTCCAAACCTGATTCAAAAAAAACGTACAATTCTCAATGAGGCGACTGTATTTAAGGTTGGCTAACAGTAGGGCCTCCTGTGCAGTATAAACCATGGGCCAAGCCTACCTATCATAGCAAGCCCATGAATACAGACCCAATGACACGTTAGAGAGAATTACCAAGCTCAATTATCTTGACATCCAATTAATTGGGGTTTAATCTTTATTATGCTAGTCCACCAAATTAATGATTAAAATTCTATCAAATATATCTGCCATTAAGGTATTGAAGGCAAAATAACGAACTCTCCAAAATTTTCCCTCCCAGGAACAAACCATCCGGGAATGTCAACCGTTAGTTTTTTAGAGTTTCAATACAAGCTTTCAAGAAATGAGTACTTGCGAAAACTGTCTCAACTGTTCTCATCTAGGGACAGACAAAAAGGTTTTTTGCATACTTATCAGCTAAATTTGAAAGCGATGAGGCTGGTTTTTGACAAATTCGACTCCAACAGAGATGGTAATATATCTCCGTAGGAGTACAAGGCCACACTTAGGGCTCTAGGACATGGCAGCATGACTGGAGAAGTCTGAAAGATTTTTCAAGTGGTTGATTTACATTGAGACGGCTATATTGATTTCACGGAGTTTGTTCAAGCATAGAAGAAGGGAGGGAGTGTTAGGACAATGGACATACAGGCTCTTTCCGAACATTTGATTCAAATGGGGATGGGAAGATAAGTGCAGAGAAAGTTATGAAAGTCCTGAGGCGTCTTGGTGAGAGTTGCAGTCTGGAGGATTGCCGTAGAGTGGTAAGGGCAGTGGATGTTGATGGTCATGGTATGGTAAACATGGATGAGTTCACGACCTTGATGACTAGGTCTCTTGCGCTGAACCAAGACACCTAACGAAGTGGACAATAATATTATTTGGGTGAATCTAGTTTCTTGTTTGTTTTTAAATCCTTTGTAATACACATCAACTTCTATAACACAAATAATGATCATACAATAATGTATATAATGCCAGTACTTAAGTTCCTCCTCTTGGGATGTAATACTCTTTTAGCGCGATTTGTATGGAAAGGCCAAGCGTATACTTACAGATCAACAAGATACCGTTGAAACAGAACAGTCATTTCGAAAGTTGATTTTCGGTATAGCAAAACTCCATTTTGTTACCTGCTATCATCAAATCTTTACAAGACGTCTTCTGTGCATGTTTCTAAGATTCACGCGATCTTGAATTTGGATAGCACCTCTTTCTAAATGATGGAATCAGAGAAAATTTTGACCCCGAAGGAAAACTTTTGAGAAAAGCAAAGAATTACAAAGAATTGAACAGGAGCTATTGACAGAAATGAATAAAATTGATCGAGCATTGGGCTAAACAGATTGGTTCTGCATCAAGGATTGCTGATCTATGCTACTAGCAGTAACCATACCACTTTACATATCACATCTCTAAATGAGAGGTTCCCTTAATAAATACATATAGAACTCTACAACAATGTTTAATTCAGCAGTAATCACCACAAGAACATTTCCCATCCTTAAAATGAAGTCTTTTGTTATTTGTCAACATCTCCTGGATCCAAGCTCAATTTCTCAAGGCACCCCAAATTTCCACCGTGGGCTCAAATGACAATTTCTGAATATATTTCTCAGCTTCATGAAGATATCCACATATTCCAATAGCCTCGATAATGCTTAAATAATGCTCCATCCCCTTATTAATTCTAAGCTCCTCCTTCATGGAATCAAAATATATGAACCCCTCTTCCATAGGTTCAGATCACCTGTCCCGTTACTCTGTTCCTATTCTATTCCATGAGCATCCATCCATCCATTTTTTATAGGTCTCATTTGTTGAATAGATGGATGTTCATAGAACAGGATAGAAACAGAATAATGGAACAGGTGATCTGTTCCCCTCTTCCACTGCATCTGCACTTGCACGAGCTGACAAAATCATCAGAAACGTTTCCCCAGTTGGCTTCAGTCCCAATTTACAAATCTGTTCAAATAACAACAGTCCATCATCTCCCAAAGTGTTAATTGTATACCCCTTTATCATCAAATGCCAGGAATCCGTATTCCTATCTGGCATGTGATCAAAAACTCCACTGGCATCAGTCATACTCTCTCATTTCCCATACATTACAATCACCTTAATGTTCAACTTAAGAACATCCCTAAACTTAGATTGCAAAAAGTAAATATCACCTTAATGTTCAACTTAAGAACATCCCTAAATTTAGATTGCAAAAAGTAATCATTCGCCTCTTTTGGATCCTCAAGCTTCCCACACAACTCAAACAAAGAATTGAAACAAATAGGATCGACTTTAACCCCTTTATCCAACAACTCGACCGCCTCCTTAACCTTCCCCTCGTAGCAAAGACATGCCAAACCCGAAACGGACGATGTCGGAGCAGAAACATTGATGACTCTGCCCTTGGGTTTCAGGAGCAGCATGCCCTTGATTAGGGGTTTGGACTAGTTGAGGCCCTGACTTGGTTTCTCATTTGCGGGTACCCCAGGTTTTGATGACTGTTCCATGCATAAGGGTCTCTGCTGCGTTGCCCATAATCCTAGAAATTAGGATATAATGGAGTAGGGTTTTGGTACAGCGGACAGTTCTGAGTCCGGATAACCATGTACCTGAGTAGGTTATCCCCTATTTGTATAACTTTGATTCTGGTTCTGGCTCTGATAATTGAATTGGTTATTACTGGGAGAAGTGTATTGCCGCGAATTCCATAGATTAGGACCATTTATCCCCAGATTAGGGTTTCTATGGTCCCAATTTTTACCAGGGTTTCTCCCATCTTGATAAACCCTAGGGTCAGAGGGGCGGCGCTCATTCGTAATCATTTGGGACAGTCGATGTGGTTAGGTTTTGCAAGGATTGAAGAGAGAAATATGGCTGAGAGATCGTACCTTTATAAGAAAATAGACTCGGCAGGCTCCGAGCTCGACATGTCGCCATTAATTTGTCCGAGATGAAACAATGGACCAGCTGAAACGCTTTTTACAAGGCTACGGTTGGGATTGGGTATACTATTAATTATGATATATTGAATCGGAAACGAGGTCGGAATGTACTAATGAGAGATTTACATACAATGTCAATGTCAATATGTCATGCTTTCAATCACTTGTGTTTAGTTATCTAATGTTACGTGAGTATGATTGTTGAGTATGATTGTTGCTCCAAAGCATACAATTTTCAAATTTAAGTAACACTATTTTACACATTTCAAGCATTTATTTTTAAATTAAATTATTCATAATTCTAATTAATTAAACAATTATAAATAAAATTATTCATAAATTTTATTAATAATTAATATTATAATAAATTAAATTATAAATAAACAAATAGAATTACTTTTTGTAGTTTTTATAAATTTTTAAAACCTAATTAATTAAACAATTATAAATAAAATTATTCATAAATTTTATTAATAATTAATATATTAAATGATATATATTTAGTTGATAATAAATTAAATTATGAAAAAAGCAAACAAAATTAATTTTTGTAGTTTTTATAAATTTTTAAAACCAGAAGAAATTAAAATTAAAAAAGAAGCCAAAAACTAAAACAAATTTCTTTTACTAATTTTGAAATTAAAATTAGAAAATTAGAAAAATAAATGGAAACAGCTTAAATTGCACATATTTGTAAGGGAGATCGATCTGTCTTCCTTGTAAAGTTGTTAGGCTTTAAGTCAATAATTCGTAATGTTAGCTACTTATAAATTGACTTGGATACTATATGACCATTGACCTCATTACAAGATCATGGTAATCTCGGAGCCATGAAGGAAATTTATGAGCGTTAATTATATATACATTTGTCTTAAATTTGATTTAAATGAATTTCAAACTCAAGAGTACTGAATTAAACGATCATAATCGGATTTATGCTAGCAGGAAGTTCCATTTTATGTTCTGGAAAATTGTTTAAAGGCTAACTAATTCTAGAAAATGAAAATAGCCATATTGCAAATATAGAACAACAACCGCAACAATTGCAGAAGCAGCGAAAGTCGATCGGGATCTGAGGCGCTAGCATGGAAAACCCTTCTATCATCTTGTCATACCCGGTGCCAACCTTGGAGCCACCATAACTCCACGCCTTAGCCTGTCCAAATTGGCTTCCCAGCCTGTGAGAAGAAGTTAATATCATATCAATCTGAAGCAGGAAAGGAAACAAGTAAGCAGGATATGTATTTCCTCATGAAAGGTATGCGCAATAATCTTGAACAATAACATCCATCTACAAGAGATTCTTTTTTTCCTGGAAAATAAAGGCACCTCTGGCCAAGCTGCTACATAATAGCCCGCCAAATGGAAGCAATCCATACGAGAGATTGTGTCAGCAGTTTCTCCATCAGCATAAGAGGTTGAAAGTTGACCAATTAAATGAGTGAAATTATTGTTTCTAAAGAGTTTGTAAGTAGCGGCTGGAAATTCTTACCTATGCCCATGTCGAATCCCGTTTTACGTAGCTGTCGGTGCTCTTGACACAGTGCACAGGCCTCACAGCAGAAGTGCACCAGACAATCGGGACAAGGTGATTCCTCCAAGTCATATTGAGCCCTCAGCACGGAACGATAAAAGCAGGAGAACAGGCAGGGACAACCCGTCAAAGCCAACAATGCATAAACTGTACCACTTCTAACACATGCTGCAAAACTAAAAAAAGTTACGCAAGTAAAATCATCAAGACAACAAAAGATATTTTCCCAAAATGCTCTGCGTACTTACATGGTGATCTCCGGTTCACTATCTCAGCTATCTGTCCAAAAGTGATGCAGGGACAGAAGCAAGTAATGAAACCTCACATTTAAACATAGTTAAGGTTAAACAAAGGACATATAAGTGAGAGAACCTGATAAATCCCAGGTTGAGTTACGAGGTGCTTACAAATTTGAGGGCCATCAAAACTGGCAAAGACCCGTAGACCAACTACCTGCACTCCTATGGAAGTGCATAGCAGCAACGGTATTCGGGACTTCTGAAACTTGGATTTGCCCCTGATAGCCATCAAATGAAGGGATTGATTGCTCATATACTGCAGGATACATTTTGGATGAGAATCAAGGTACGATGGAACGTAGAGCCTTGTGATTGTAATTTGTAACAAGCAGTCTTTATTTATACATAAAAAAGGGTAGGAAATAGGAACTGATGAAGATTTTGGCAATGGTTCCGGACAAACAACACAAATGCTTTGATTCATGACTTAGTCTTCTAGTCATTCATTGAAAAGTCTGTGTCTTCTTTTCCTGTTAAGTTTCGGTGGAAATGGATGATTTTCTTATCTGTTAAGTATTAACAACTTGAAACTAATCAGATTGAGCCATCAAATCTGTTCCTTGAGAGTCAAGAGGCTGCGTTTTCTTCTAGTAGATGACTTGATTGACTTGATTGCATATTATGTTGTGTAAATAAGGTACATACTCAATATATCGTTCAATAAAAAATTACCGTATTATTATCAAAAAATTATAATTCTTTGACAATAGTATTTAAATCTAAGAATTATTGTTCAAGTCAATTAATAATAATAATGATATCTTTGCCCATTTTGTAATTCTATAGTAGAATTAAAATGCAACTTTAATTCTTTAGTATAATTAATTAAATATTCAACAACAAATTCTTAGTGAATTTAATTACTAGAATATGAATATACAATAACAACAACTGTCAGACCCCGTTTCCGGAGTTTGACTCTTAGCTCTAATACCATAAAAATATCAGACCCCGTTGCCTGAGTCTAACCTTATCATGCTTCATGCTCTGATACCACATCTGTTCGACCCCACTCCCCGGAGTCCGACTCTTGCTCATGCATACTTTGCTTATCCTTGTTCATGCATACTTGCTCTGATACCATACCTGTCGGACCCCGAGTTCCGGAATCTAACCCTTGCA
>JAOQMS010000180.1:39774848-39824572 GCA_027563885.1 Erythroxylum longipes | reverse complement strand
AAGAAGGAGAGGATAGCGCAGCGAGGATTTAAAGCTGTAGCAAAGGAGTCGGTAATACTCTTCATCTTGTTTATGTTGTTTATTATCCTTATACCATATCATGTATGGATTGCCATGATGATTTGTATTTGTTGCTTCCGCTAGAAAAATGATTTCTTAAAAGTTTTGAAATCTACCGTTTCTCCAAATATAGAATGCTTTCTTTTTCCGATCCAACAGAAATGCGGAAAGAACAAAAGGATTGTGGTTATTATGACTATATGGTTGCAGTTGTGTAATATTGTTAGTTCGCTATTCATTTTGTTAGCATCAGAGGCTTCTTTGTTTAGTTATAGGTCAAGGGTTAGAAGATATTTGCACAATTTTTATGCAAATCGAGATTATGTGAGGCAAATTTTGCATGAAAATGATGAGTCTTGTATTTCAATGGTTAGGATGAATAGGCAAGATTTTTTTAAACTTTGTGAAATGCTAGAAAATATAGGAGGATTGAAGTCAACAAAAAACATGCTTATTGATGAACAAGTAGCAATTTCTTACATATTATTGCTCATCATGTTAAAAATCGAGTTATTAGGAGAAATTTTAGAAGGTTGGTTGAGACAGTTAGTCGGCGTTTTCATAATGTCCTAAATACGGTGATGCATTTGCAAGAGCTTTTGTTTAAGAAACCTGAGCCGATACCAACAAACTCTTCGGACCATCGATGGAGGTGGTTTAAGGTAGATAATCACCCTTTTATTTTTATAAGAAAATATAGTGAATGTGATTAAGGTTTCTCATTATTTTTTATTTCATTTCAATTTTAGAATTGCCTAGGTGCTCTAGATGGGACATATATCAGGGTTAATGTGCCAATTAAAGATAAGGCTAGATTTTGAACTCGTAAGGGCGATATTGCAACAAACGTGTTAGGTGTGTGCACACCTAACATGCAATTTGTTTATGTTCTTCCTGGTTCGGAAGGGTCAGTAGCTGATGGTCGAGTTCTTCGTGATGCAATAACTAGGAGACATGGACTAAAAGTTCCTCATGGTAAGCTTTCCTATATGATAAAGGAAGGTTGTTTGGAATTTTGTATATAAGAAAATGTTAATTGTATAACTTATGTAGTGTTTTTTATATAGGTTGCTATTACCTAATCGACGCAGGTTATACAAATTGTGAGGGCTTCCTTGCACCTTTTAGGGGTCAAAGGTACCATTTGAATGAATGGCATCAAGGTTATCAACCAAGAACTGCAGAGGAATTTTTTAATATGAAACATGCGAGTGCACACAATGTAATTGAGAAGTGCTTTGGGTTATTAAAAATTAGGTGGGCTATTCTTAGGAGTCCATCATTTTATCCAATAAAAACACACAATCGAATTATTTTAGCTTGTTGTTTGCTTCATAATTTTATTAGGCAGGAGATGAGTTTTGATCCCATGGAGAGCGATTTAGGGGATGATTTTCACATCAATCCAGTTGTTGAGGAGGAGTCTATCACTGCTATTGACCCAACTAATGCTTGGACAAATTGGAGAATTGGATTGGCACGTGAAATGTTCAGTGAATGGCAAACATCTAGGCAAATTGAGAATTGACTTTTTTTTTCAAGTTTTGTATTTTGTTTTCAATGTTAGGAGGTTTGATATTATTGTTTATGTAAGTTGTACTTTTTGTTGTTTATATTGTACGTTGTTATTGTAGACTATATTGTTCTCATTAATTGTTGATGCTTAATGTTACTTGGTATGAAGAATTTTATGAATGTTTTTATTTTTCCTTAATTATGATGATTATTTTTAATTTATCTTTATTGTTTTAATTTGGTAGATAAGTATGTCGATGAACTCTCCCTCCACTGTTGAGACTGAAAGTTCAAAACGAACAAAACGAAAGTGGACTTATGATGAGGATGTTGTCCTAGTTTCCTGTATGGTTGATTTGTATAATGTAGGAAAGTATAATGTTGATACTGGATTTAAAGCTGGGTATCTCAATGAATTAGAAAGAATGGTAACAACAAAGCTTCCTAATTTAAATTTAAGAGCCAAACTTCATATAAAGTCTAGGATTAAGACTTTGAAGAAAGAGTGGAGCATTGTTTATGATATGATAAGGAAAGACATTAGTGGATTTGGATGGGATATAAAAAGGAAGATTATCATTGCTGAAGATCACGTTTGGGATTTTTACTTAAGTGTAAGTATTCAATTTGTTTATCTTGTTTAAGTATTTTCTTTAACTACTTTCTTGTAATGTATATAAATTATTGACTTTTTTTCCACCTACTTACAGAGTCACAAAGATGCTGCTCAATTTCGACAGAGGAGCTTTCCTTTTTATCATGAATTGACTGGGATTTATGGACAAGATCATGCAACTGGAAATGACGCACAAACTGCTGCAGATATTCTGGAGGAAATGGAAAGGCAAGCTGATGTAGGTGGGATAAATGAAGGTGATGAAGATCAATATGAGCATAGTTGGCATGAGATAGATGAGTCCTTCACCTAACCTCAAACCTCAAATATTAGAAGACAAGCTGAAAATATTTCAGGATGGAAGAGAAAAAAGAGTAATGATACGCAAGAAGCAAGTCGTACAGAAGCAATTATTGATGCTGTCAGGATGTTGGGTGATACCATAAATCAGGTTGGAGCTGAATTGTCTCAGAGTATTGGGACTGAAAAAGATATTCAAAAAAACTTGCAACAGTTAGATATTGCATTGAGTGAGATAGAGGGACTCACAGAGGATGAAAGAGATATTACTTTAAGCAAACTTCCTGATCATCCTCAACAACTGGTTGTGTTTTTTGCTCTGGCGTCTTCTCGAAAACTTGGGTGGGTGAGGAGGTTTCTTGCCACACACTGAACATTATATTCATGTAGAAGTTATTTTGTCTAGTTATGTAAAATAGGGCTGAAACTTATATTTTGTTCAACTAACTAACTTTTTAGTAATTTAAAGCCCTATGTTTTATTTTGGTTTAATATCGTTCTATTGTTACTTTATATTGCAATTCCGACTACATAATGAATGCGGACATGAGTCGAACCAGAAAAATTAACCACAGCAAAATGTTGGAAAGTAAAATTAATACTAAAAATAGAATTTAATAATAATAAGTAGAAGAAGAAAATTAATTTCGTATAATAATAATAATAATAATAATAATAATAAATAAATAAATAAATAAATAAATAAAAATATAAACAACAAATAATAATAATAATAACTAATAATAATATAAATATAAATATAAACAACAATATTAACAATAATAATAATAACAATAATAATAACAATAACAACAACAACAATAATAATAATAATAATAATAACAACAACAACAACAACAACAACAACAATAACAACAACAACAACAACAATAATAATAATAAAGTTAATAATAATAATTCAAATAAGAATAGTAATAATAATAATAATAAGGATATTTTGGTCTTTTAGTTAGTTATTCCTTTCATATTCCAAGTTTATATTTTCAAACCAAACAATGGAATATAAATCTTTTATCTATTCTATGCCTTAAACCAAACAAAGTAATACACATTCTATTCTATTCCTCATCTTTTCTATTCCAAAGAATAACTATTCTATTCCTTATCTATTCCATTATGTGAACCAAACAGGCTATTAGGGTTTTTAAAATTTTGAGAACTTTTTTTCAAAATATATCAAATCTTTTTAAGATTGAGAAAGATAGGATTTTTTGAAGTATAAGGGCATAAAAGCAGTTGTTATTATCCAGTAAAAAGTAAGGATGAAGATTTGAAACCAAAGGGATTTTGGATAATCTAACTTAAAAAGAACAAAGTATTAGCTAAGAAAAAGATACAAGATTAACTAAGTGAAGGATTCAAATGAGAGATCTAAAAAAAAACATTAAAGATTCAACTTGTGTGCTCAAAATCGCAAAGGATTTAACTAGAAGTTCTATTTTGACATAGAAAAAGATGACATTTATATAAGGTTAATTATTAAAAAAACCCAAACTTTTGTCAAATTTTCAATTATGGCCTAAACTTTAACAAGTAGCAATAAAATGCCCAAACGTTTATTTTTTTAATTCTAGCCCAAACTTCAAAAAGTGTAATAAAATGTGCAAATTTTCAATTTTCTTCAATTCTAGCCCGACGTTATCTATTGTTCTTCCGATGCCCTTAGTCCTTTTTTTATGTTTGTTTTTCTCATGCCCCAAACTACTCTCGCATTACAACATACTACACCAATAAGCTCTTTGTTTTTAGTTTATTCTCCTAATGCCCTTAATGTGAGGGTGTTGGGACTGTGTAATTTGAAAATCGAAAGGTAAGGGCATCGAGAGAACAAACTAAAAACAAAGGGAAGAACTAAAATCAAAGCGTCAACTTGTCGGGGCTATATAATCTGATTTAGGTCATTTTTAAACAACAACTTCATGTTAATTACGTAATTGAATGATGTTGTTTTGTTAATCTTCATTTATTGTGTTAATTTTGGTTAACATGTATTAATAGTTAAGGTTTCTAAAACATGTGGCAAGCTACATCAGTAAACTTAACGAAAATACCAACGTCGAGCTAAAATTGAAAAAATTGAAAGTTTGAGTATTTTATTGCTACTTTTTGAATTTTGGGGTAGAATTGAAAAAAATTGAAAATATGGTCATTTTATTGCTACTTTTTAAAGTTTAAGCTATAATTGAAAATTTTACAAAAGTTTGAGCTTTTTCTGGTAACTAACCCTTTATATAATTATATCAATTTTGGTTGTATTAATTTGAGTAAATCAATTTTAATTTTTAAACATTTCAGTATAATTATAGTTTAGTAAATTAGACAAAGAAGGTATGTAAAGAGAGAAGAGAATGGTTGAGAATGGTTGAAACTCAGACTAACTCTTGTTGATTGGTCTTTCTTTTCGTCTTTAGAGCTACTCTCGTACATTTTCCCCTCCTCTTCATTGTCTTCTTCTCCTTGTCTTTTGATTGCCTTAACACCTAGCTTTCCTTTATTATCTAGAAACTTTCTCAGTTGCGCTTTTGTTAAAGGTTTTTTGGTCTTTGTCTATTTTCCCTCCTTCAAAATTACCATTTTTAGTAACAACTTTTTGAAACTCGAGCACTCTTATCCTTCACAACCCTCTACATGGCTTCTATGGAGAGTACTCCAGACATTAAGCAGAGTTCCTATGGGAATTCCCTCGATTACCCTCCAAGATTCTTCCTTAGAGTGAACCAACCTTGGCTTTGTCCGTAGAAGTTGATGAGAGCTCCAAATCTAAGCCATCTCCATCGAGCACATGGAAGTCTATTCTTAGTGATAACTCCTTTTTTGTGCTACATTGTTATCCACTTACCTTAATACAGGGAGCTGTGATAGTCTCACTCTCACTACAAACACTTAAGAAAGAGGAAAACTTATGGTCATCAATGATGGTTAGTTTTTTCCTTAGGTAGTAATGGGCAATGAAGTAGTGGAAAAATCCTCTCATATGTCTTACTCAATAAGGAACATTTTTCCTCTTCAAATTAACTAACAAGGCTACAAGTTAATGAAGTTATAGAAATGAGTTCTTGGCATATGAACAATCTCCCTATCTTACTCAAAATGTTGAAGCCTGGGATTAAGCTGGATGAGATTTAGTAGAAGTATATCCCTGTTTGGGTTAATTTCCGTCAAAATCCATTGGAATACTAGTTAAAATATGAGATAAGTCTTCTAGCTAGTTTTATTGGCAAACTAGTATGTATGGACGAGGCAACCTCGATAAAAAGTGAGTGGGATATATAGGATCTCCATTAACACAGATGTCACCAAACAACTTCTAGAGGATATTCCTTTACTGTGCTTTGGAGATAAAGATAAACTTACGGAGGACACTATATGTGTTTCCTACTAATGGAGGCCTGAATTAGCTGTTCTTGGAAACAAATGACAACCAATATGCAAACTATTTAAGATAGGTAACAATGAGGAACTAGTAGAAGCTCCTATAGATATGGATGATGATAACACAAAACCTCTAAATACATGTATGAAAAGTAGATCAATTTCTAACTTGGTTCAGGAAGCTCTTAAACAAATTACAAATCAAGAATTTATCCAATTCAAAATTTGAAACCCTCCCTAAATGCAACTGAGGAAGCTCAAATGATACTAAAATCCTCAATATAAATTGTGGTATATGTTCAAAATCCTTTTAAGAATTCCTAAGTCTAAACCTAGGTATCACTATCAACGCCCCTTGAACCTTAAACTAGTAACCCTATTAGCCCAGTTGAGAATTTTAGAACAATAGAGAGGAGGCCTAGTTGTAAGGAAAAAAAGAAATCATCTAGCTCCTAGTTCCATGACAATCTTAGCTTAGAACATAAGGGGTATGAATAACTCCAAAAAACAAGTTTTGATAGATGAATTTATTAAAACTACTAATCTTATGATATTTGGGTTATTAGAAACCAAATTAAATGACGAGGCATGGTCTAGAGTTTGGTTTCCAAATAATTAGAAAGTGATCTCTAATCACCCCCGTCATCATTTAGGTGGAATTATGATGGCTTTTTGTCCAAACATGACCAAGGTATTAAACATACAGAACTCCATATAAGGCATCCATTTATAGGTGGAAAGTGTTAGCCTAAGAGTCATATGGATTAGCTTTATATATGCCTTTAATCATTCATTCCAACGACAGAGTATATGGAAGGAGCTCAGAGATTTTATTCTATTAGTGAAGGGACTTTGGATCATTCTAGGGGATTTCAATTGTACTTTACTAGTTTCTGAATTTGAAGGAAGACAATGCAAGCCTTATCCTTGTAAAGATCTCATTTGTTAACTCTCAACAATTAACATAACAAACTTAAACTTTAGAGGTTATCATCTTACTTAGAGTAATAATCAGGAAGGATATTAGCTAATTCACAAAATGCTTAACAGATCGTTAATTAACCAAAATTACTTACTAAAATTCCTAAATATCTTTGCTTCCAGAAATATATAAGCTCTGGACATAGCCCAATTGTAGTATCAAATATGGATAAAACAAAATCTAAAATTACCCCATTGAAGTTTTTAACTACTTAGCTTCCAAAGTAGGTTTAATGAGACTATTATAAGAGGTCTAGACTCCCTAATTTAAAGGATACAAACCCTTCTAGCTCTAAAAAAGATGAAAGCTATCCAACAAGAGCTGAAGAAAATGCAGTTACAATCTATTCTAGACTTTATAATGAATAAGTAAAGACCAAGGAGACACTTCTTACAAGATAAAAAGAACTACACCTAAACCCAAAAGATAAACTGGGAATATCTTTAGAGAAGGGAGCCTTAAAAGTATATATGACATCCCTTATGATTCACAATTCAACTATTAAGTAGAAGTTAAGGGTAACATGGATGAAGGAGAGAGATTCCAACCTAAATTGTTTTACAGGAGCTTATTAGTTAGAAGAAACATGAACACTATCTCCATACTATAGGATGGGACTAGAGCTATGATTACTGATCAGAAACAACTTCTCATCCTAGAGATTACTTTGTTAACATAATGGGAACTAGAAGCAGCTTAGTACAAGTACTAGATGACTTAAGTAACATATCTCTTAAGTCTTTATCCCTCTAGCAACATCGATTACTTTATAACCACATCACTTATGAGGAGATTTCTAAATCAGTGTTCAGTATTAATCCTCACAAAGCTCTTAAAGTTGATGGATTTAGTGGCTTTTTCTTCCGAAAAGCCTAGCACTTGATAAAATGATGTGAATAAAGCTATCCCTTAATTCTTCATTAGCCTTAGAATTTTGAAAGCTTAGAACAAAACTCTAGTGTGTATTGTCCCTCTTCACTTAGGGACTACATGCCCATCTCTTGTTGAACTACAAAACAATCTCTAGAATTTTTGTTAAGAGACTCAAAGGAAGTATTACCTGAATTGATAAGCTCTCCTTAAGCAACATTTATTAAAGAAAGCTATATAGAAGATAATATTTTAATAGCATAGGACCCATTTAAAAATTATCATTAAAAGGGTTCAAGAAGGAACTATACTATAAAGTTAGATGTTTATAAGGCTTTTGATACTCTTGAATGGGGATTTTTTCTTTAGGTGCTCAAATTTATGGGATTTCCATAACTTTTTATTTCTTAAATCCAAACTTGTGTGACTAGTACTTCACTTTGTGTCATGGTAAATGGAGAAATGACTCCTATCATTCAGGGAGTAAAAGGGTTGAGGCAAAGTGACCTTTTATCCGTTTACCTTTTTACATTAGTAATGGAAGTCTTAAACAAGTTGTTGGAAAAGAGAATCAGTCAAGAGTGTGGTTTCTTTCTCTAAAACCGTGTGGGAACAATGTCTTAACCACTTCCATATACACATTCCCAACCAGACAAACCTTCAATCCATCCCCATTTGGTTTAACCAATCCTCAAATATCAGAACCTCTGACATTAACCATTTCCCTATCCGCCTTTCTACTACTGTTTATAACATTTGGACTGAGAGAAATAATCGAACATTCAAAGATGAAGTCAAGGATGTGGGGAGCCTGTACTCCAGAGTAATCTTCCAAGTTTTGGAACATCTCAGCTCAAACACTGTAAGGAGGTAATTGCTGAAGTTCTTATTCACTAATAATTTTTTCTGCAGGTTTGATATTTTAGGAGTGCCAAATGGAGGTCCAATATTTCTTCGATTTCTAAAAAAGAAGATAAGACAGGTTCAGGAAATATTCTTGTTTCTAATAAGCAAAACATGGAGTTGGCAAGTTAAGGACTTTTCTTAAACAGATAAGAGGATTTCTAGGAAGAAGCTCACAAGCTTTACAGTAGCAGAACCATCTCCTACGGTTGATTTGGATTGTAAATATTATTGGTTGATTAATAGTGCTGTAAATTGATTCTAGGTTAGGTTGATTAGATGAGCTAGCCCTATAAGGTCTCCTTGGTAGGAAGGTTGTTGTTGCTCAGTTTTTGTGTTGTTATAGGGAAGTGATGTAGCTTTCTCATGTACCTAACTTTATTTCCTTTTGGTAGGTAAGAGATTACTACTCAAGTAGTCTCTAGTGATGTACATAACTTTTTAATTTTGTACAAAATCTTCTGGTTTACCAAAAAAAAGTGTGGTTTCAAATATCATAGGAAATGTTCTTAACAAAAAATATCTAACTTATCATTTACAGTTGATGTTATCCCCTTCTGCTATGGTAATAGCTTATCTGTGGAACTTATGATGGATTCCCTAAAGAACTTTAGTGGCTTCTTATGGAGAAAAGCTTAATAGTCCTTTCTAAGTATTGTAAGCACTTGAGCAATGAATTAGCAAGAATCACTGGTGTTCCTATTACATCATTTCTAATGAAATATTTGGGAGTGCTAATTTCAATAAGAAGATTATCCTATAATGAATTTTAGGTGTTTATGAAGCTATCAGATTAAAGATTGGTAATTGGAAATGTAAGGCTCGATCTTACTTAGGAAGATTTCAACTAATTTCATTAATGTTAACCAAACAGGTTACATAGGAGGCCTCTTATTTCTTACTTCAAATGAAACTATGGAATAACATTGAAAAACTAATGAGAAATTTCTTGTGGACTAAGGACTTAAACATCAAATCATTTGTTAAGTTAATCTAGTATAATGTTCTACTTACTAAGTAAGACGAAAGTTTGGGAATATTATCTCTACATGACATGAATTTAGCTCTTCTTGCTAAATACATATAGAGATTGTCAATAGGAATAACTCCTTATAAGTAAAATAGCTAAAATGAGTAAAGTGGGTGCATGGTTATTACTTAAAAGGAAAAAGCATATAGAGGGCAAAACCAAGAAAAGACTCATCTTCTTTTTGGTTTGACAACTAGAGCCCTAAGGGCCCCTTATATTTGTTACCTAATTGCAACATTGTTAAGCTTTCCTTTCTAGCTGAAGCTAGACTTAACTCCCTGATTTGCTCTGGTCATTGATGTAGTATTGGCAAATTCTCTAAAATTATAAGAGGTTAATCCCCTAACTACTTACCTAATCTTTCTTCTCAAGATATAGTTATTAGAGCCTAAATTCCTCAGCTATATTCACTATAAAATCTTACAGGTTAAGCCTTAGGCTTATGGGGACTTTTACTCCTTGGAGTAAAGTGATTTAAAACAAAATTCATCAGCTTAAAGTTTATTTTATCCTATGGTTAATAGTTATTAGAAAATTACCAATATATGACAAGGTAAAAACCATTATTCCAAACCCTCAATATTTAAGTTGCAAACTATGCAACATAAATGATGAAACACTAGAGCATCTATTCCTTGATTATTTCTTTTCTAACTCTATATAAAATGGCATATTATCAAAGTGTGAGGCTCTTAATCCATCCATAACATAGAATGATATAGTGTAGTGGATCATGAATCCTTTAGAAATGAATGCAGATGACATCTTACTCCTTCAGCTAGCTTGGCATTGCTCAATTTATTAGATGCATTGAGAGAGGAACCAAAGGTTATTTTAGGGTCACTTTCATGGCAGAGTGGAGGTTAAAATAAAGATAGTGAACTTTGTTAGAGAGGTAGGACTAACCAAAGGTACTGAACTAAATTTATCATATTTCGTAGTTGTCAACTAGAATCTTTACTTAACTTTACTATGCCCAGACTCTAATATCTCTTATTTTCATAATATATAACTTAAGTAATTAATTTATTTGATTTTTAAGTCCTCCTCTTGTAAAAACTATGTAATGTTGGAGCTATATCCTTGTTAATACCATTTTTTTCATTGAAAAAAGTTTAATATAATTTTTTCAATATCACATATATGTTATCATGTAAAGCAATCATTTTATGTGAAAATTCATGCTAGTAATTATAAAAGTAGATTACTTTTACAATAAATTATAATTTTGAGTATTTTATCGATATTTTTACAATTTTTTCCTTCTTACAGAGAGATTTTGGAGACTACCATCAAGTAAACAATCTTTATGAGTTAAATGGATGCATTTATACTATATAAAGAGCCAGAACTTATGGAATGCCAAAACTCTTATCAATGCCTCATTACTTAGGAATTCCATATTTAAGTCAAGGATTATCATCAATGACTCGTGTAAATTTGTGGTAAATGATGGCATAAGCACCTCATTTCAGCACAATCACTAGTGCTGACCCCCCTTTAGTCCCCTAGTTGTTGTAACTAAAGAAGCTCCTCTGTAGGGAACCTTATCTTCCAATATCATAGTTGCTAAAGTCATTCCCATTATGAATCTTTTTGTCTTATCACCAACATTTTCATTATCTAGTTTCCTATCAAAAATTTTTAAATGAATGAATGTTTATTAATAATAGTGAAAGATAAAAGATAGAACAACATTACAATGTTTTTTGAGATCAACAGCCCACAGATATTGTCCGCTTTGGGCCTTGGCCCAGCCAGGCCCTTACGGTTTTGCTCTTCCCACTCCCAAAAAAATGCGTCTTTGAGGGAGAAGTATCCATGCCCTTATAAGGCGTACTTCGTTCCCCTCTCTGACTGATATGAGATCTCATAATCCACCCCCTTTAGGGCTCAACGTCCTCATTGACGTACCAGTTCGGGTATTGACTCTGATACTATTTGTAACAACCCAGACCATCCCCCCACAGATATTGTTTACTTTGTGCCTTGTCCCAACCAAGCCCTCACGGTTTTGCTCTTCTCATCCCCTGGGAAAATGCATCCTTAAGGGAGAGGTATCCATACCCTTATAAGGCGTCCTTCGTTCCCCTCTCCAACCAATATAAGATCTCACACTGTAAGCATCCTAGATTTTACAAAAGCAAAGGAAGTTACATTACATAATAATTTGATGAGCTATACAAAGAAGCTCAGTTGAAATGGAGGTTTTACATATTAATCATAAGTTCCAAATATTGTTGATTTTAGTAGAGAGAAGTTGGTTAGCTTTTTTAACAACTAAGAGAACCCTTATCGGATTCAATATTTTGTTAGCTAGCAGGTGGAATATGATGCATTAGAGAAAATGCCAAAAGGAGTATGCATCCACTGAATTAATTCTTTTCTAGAATTATTAAGGATAACATTTGATATATCACTCCACCGATTGCGTACCTTCACTTACTATCAAATGTTTTATAGTTCCGCTCTTTCTAAACTGCATGAAGGTAGTGGAGAAAACAAATTTGTTTAGAAATTCATTCTCTTTCCTTGGACTGGAGAGATTAATAAACATGTTCAAAGTTATATCCCATTTGTATGTGTATGTTGTAGCATCCAACTTAACTTAGATTCTGCTCCAAATGTCTTTGGAGTAGCTACAACAGAAGAATAAAAGGTCTTAATTTTCTTTTGTTACATTGTATAGGACACAAGTGGACTCACTAGGTACAAACCATCTAGATTTGGTTCTAAGCCTACTTTTAATCACAAGCCAAGTGATTATTGAGACTTTTAGGTTTAAAGGATTCTTCCAAAGGAGGTTATACCACCGCACTGCTACTTGACTGCTAGTAAAGAGTTTGCAACATGTTTCATTTAGAAAAATCCTAGGGGATTGGGTGTCTAGTAGATCACATCCTTAGTACTTTTAGCATTCGGTTAGAGTAAGAATTCATTCAAATCTATGAAACCCCTGAAGCTTCCATGCCAGTATCCTCCTTAGATTATAGAGGAGACTTTAAAGTTAAGGGGTTGTCTATTTCTCTATGAAGAAATTTCAGATTTATAAGTAAGAATGCTTGCATCCGTCCAATTGTCATACCATACCCAATTGTTTTATCCATTTCCTACCTTATGTTTAATATATGGATAAAGCAGGCTTCTAAAACTTAGCAACTAATCGAAGATCCATGAATATTGAGTAGACACAACCATTTGCCAAAAATTCTAGTTGCCAAGGTGATATTTATGGACCTATTTAGTCCAAAGAGCTTCTTTGTCAATAAGTAGCTTCCAAACTCTTTTAGTTAATAACACCTTTTGTGTAGTTAAAATAGAAATTATTCCCAACCGGCCTTGTTTCTTAGAAATTGTTATCTTGCTCCATTTGACCTTTGTCTTTTTCTTTTGAAATTTTCAGTTTTCCCACTCCATAGAAAACTTTTGCAATTTTATCATTCTCTTTGGTAACCTTCTTTCGAAGAACAATGTGAGATGGCCTATGTATATGTAAATTGCTAAGAATGGAAATGATAAGGGTGGGTCAAGCCGCGTAACACATAAATCCATTTTGCCATGTTTTCACTCTGGATTTTGTCTTTTCCAGGAGAGGAAGACAATCTAAATATTTAGGCTTTGAGGTGGTGATAGCTACTCTGAGGTATCTGAATAATGGAGGTTGAATGTGCTTACCTATGATTCTACTAAGCTCTTCCTTATTCCTCACATCTGAAGACACATACAAGTTACTTTTATTTGAGTTAATTTTTAAGCTAGACCAGTTCGAAAAAATATTCAGAGATTAAAGCATGATATTGATTGACTATTTGTCTATGCCACAAAGAAGCATGAGGTTATCTACAAAAATCAAATGAGTTAGCTTATTTTGTTGGCATTTGTGGTATAATTTAGAATTAAACTTATTTAGTAGTCGAGAAAGTCTACCCATTTTATAGTGAAGAGATAAGGGGATAAAGGATCCCCTTGTCTTATTCCTTTGCTTTTTTTTAGAGGTTTTGATGGAATGCCATTAACAAGCACACTAAGAGATGTTGATTTGACGTAGCTCATGATCCACTTAACAAATTGATCAAGAATATCTATTGCTTCCAAGCATATTTGCATAAAATTCTAATTGACTATATTGAAGGTTTTGTAAAAATCAATTTTCAGCAAGCAACTACTTATTCTCCTCCCAGATGAATAATCTTTCAATATCTCTTGAAGGAGCAGAATGTTGTCACCTATATTCCTGTCTGAAATGAAGGTTCCTTGAGAGGCATCTATAAGTTCCATAAGAACATCGTTTAGTCTTCTAGCTAGGAGTTTGGCTATGACTTTATAAATAGTGTTACAATATGATATTGGTCTGAAGTCCACCATGCTCAAAGGATGAAGCTTCTTTGGTACTAAAATGATATAGGTGTGGTTTTTTCTTGGAGCATATTCAAAGAAGAAAAAAACTCCAATACAATTTCTATAAACAACTCACCATTAGTATCCCAAGTGTGCTGAAAGAGCCACGTTGAAAATCCATTAGGTCCTGAAGCTTCAGAGGGGTGTAAGCTAAACACTGTTCTCCTGACTTCCTCTTCTAAAAAACCAATGACTCCTTTGACTCTTGTTGAACTAAACCTTCCATAATTCTTTTCATGTTGTAGGTGGATAGCTTATTATGCTCTGATCCCATCAGTAGAATAAAAAAAACTCCTTGCTAGCTTCAGAAGGTTTTTCTGATCTAACTATATGTTACCACTGTTGTCATGTAATTTAAATATTCTAGTCTTGTCTCATTTGGAAGTTAGCATAGAGTGGAAGGATTTTGTATTCAAGTCCACATACCTCAACAAATTAAGTCTTGCTTTTTTATTGAGAATAGAATTGTGAAAATTCAAAACCTTTTGATATTTGGTAAGCAATTTCAACTCTATGCACCTAAAATTTATGTCATAATATGAGCTTTAACAATTTTCTTGTGCTAGTTTCATCTTCTCCTTAAGCACAGTGAGATCATGAGAGTTTTTCTGTGTGAATCCTTTAAAAATGGCTTTGACAATTTTCAGTTTTTGCATAAGTTGATATGCTTTACACCCCTTTGCTTCTTATCTCTAGCATCTGCCAATTATTTTCACTAAGCCCTCCATTTATGTAACTCCATTGTAGAATCTAAATGAAGTATTAAAGTTCCTAGATTCTAATAAGTTTTGAATCAGCAAATAGGAATGATCAGAGAACAGATTTCCTCCAAAATGCACATAAGATTGTGGAAATTGTTGTACATATGTTGTGTTCACTAGAGTTCGATCAAGTTTATTCCTAATATGCAAGCTACCTTGTTATTTATTTGACAAGTGTAGAGCCAACTAGTTGAGCCTATATCTATCAAATCTATACAACCTAGAAGGTTTATAAGCTTTTTAGTGTCTCCTAGCATGAATTACCCCCTTCAACCTCCTTAAAGCTGAGAGCACAGTTGAAATCCCTAGATACCAACCTGGGGTTTGAAATGTCGACTTGAAGTTTGCTTAGATCAACCTATAATTTGCTTCTCTAAAAGCTAAAGCTAGCTGCATAGATTTAGGTAAAATCAAATTTAGTAGAATAACCTCCCAAATGACAACTGAGATGGATATGTTGGTCACTTTCTTCAATCTTTTAAGCTTCCATTAGATCAGTATTGTAAAAGCAAATGATTCTCTCATTATAGTGGCATTGATTGTTAAAGAAAGAATTCCATTAATCACCCAAAAAATTCAGACAGCTATGTAAATGAGGTTCCTTAATTTTGGTATCAAGCAGTCCCACAAAATAAGCTTGCTTTTCTTTGGCTATCTCCTTTACTATATCCCTTTTGAGAGGTCATTGAGCCTTCTAGCGTTTTGAATGAGGATTGTAATATTGGGGAATTTCCCATTTGTTGTTATTCTTACCTTTTTTCCTAGCAGATCTTCTTCTATATTTTGCTTATTCCCCCTGATAAACAGCTTTCAATTCAGCCTTCTCCTTCTTCGGATTGCTAGAGATTTCAGTATTAGGCTCACCTGGAACATCCTCACTAAACTCAAAACTTTTGGAAATACTTCCCTATTTTGCATTCTCCTCATATACTTGTAATGAAATTTTAAATTTACCTTTTAAACATGTTTGTGCTAACATTGACACCTTATTTTGGATATTAGAAATTCCAGTGTTATGCTCCGCTACAAACTCACCTATTTGTTCAGATTCTCTAGGGATGGCAATTATGGCTTGGTCCAGCCCTTTTTTGGCCTAGGTTGGCTGGGCCACGGGCCGAACATGGTCTGGCTGCACGAGCCACGGGCTGGCCTGGCCTAGCCCGTGGCCTGCTCACTTCTCCCAAAAAGACATCGTTTTGTTTAAAACGACGGGCTGACCCGGCCTGCCCGTGGCCCTGTGAGCCCGTCATGACCGAGGCTGGGCTGGGCCTGGGCCGAGGGCCATTGACATACCTAAGATTCTCCAGAAGAAAAAACCTGATTTCCATGTATGACCTTCACCTCATTACCTTGCACAATATTTGTAGTTTCTAATAGTAATATGGTAATCTTGAGTTTTTTGAATTTCAATAAAAAAATTTGCATATCCAATCTATTATATATTTAAAGTTTGAGAATCCATACTGAGTGATTTATCCAATCTGTTATATATTTGAAGTTTGAGAATCTATACTAAGTGATTTACCTAGAGAGCTAGAGAAGAAGCTAAGTCCTTCAATGGTCTATAATTCTAGAGGGAGGCTATGAAAGCACACCCATAGGGGAATGGTGTCAATTTTCCCACTATCCATTTCCATACCTAGCCTCCATCTTTGGATGAATAAGGGTTGATCACCTATTTGCCATGTCCCTTTTTCAAGAATATCATTCAATCTACTGTCATCTACAAATTTGAATAAAAATATTCCATCCTCTCTTAAGATAATCCTGTCTAACCCCTTAGAATCCCATCTAACTTTTGCCCATGCATTGACCATTGGGAAGGTTGGCCCTTTACTCTAAAATAACCCAATTAAAGCTGAAGACCACACCTGAGCACCTGCATTAAGGAGTTTAATCAGTGGAATGATAGCAACTTCACTTACTATCAAATGTTGTAAGTGAAGGTATTGTATCAAATGCAGTCCTTAATAATTCTAAAGAAGACTTAATTCAGTGAATGCATACTCCTTTTGACATTTTCTCTAGTGCATTATGTTAGTCCCTCTTTAGGAGCATCAATCATATTGTCCCTTGGCATAAACTCATATGGTATGATCGTAACTTTTCTCCTGCCTCAATCACTTTATGGCTTGCCATCAAAAATAGAATTCCTACAGTGGATAGAATAACACACTTCTCTGCTTTGCCGAACTGGTGTACTCTATGCAAGTCATCTATTGAAATGTTAAACATCTTTCAATGCCAGTACAATCAATACAAATGGATTGCAGTTATAACTTAGCCAATCCACCATATTCTTGGTTAAATGTTATTGATTGGTATAGCAATGTTCAAATGAAATGTGAAGGAAATTTATGGGTGTTCAGAGTTTCATCTAGCTACTTAGTTGCTAGCATACGAGAAGAGAGAACATGATAATTTGTGATTCTTTGGATACCAAAGAAACTTCTTTGTGGGTCTTATGTAACAAAACCAAGCAACACATTTTTGCTTACAAGTTTTCAATGTAACTCATTTGGAAAATCAACTAGCGCTTTTAACTCCTTTGGTATAGCAATTAGTGATTTTTTAGTCTTTAATTATATAGTCTTGTATTAACTTATTGTCATCTTTTGCCTTATAATTTTTGATACATTCTTTATTTCTTCCAAATAAAAAGTTTTATAGTTTAAAATTGACAACAACGTTAATTAATTATACATATACCCGTGAACAAATCGTTTAGATCAATATAAGAAAAGATCCATTTTCCCGCCAAATCCAATGCTTTAAATTGGAAAGTCTCTCTGGCTCTCAATCTCCCGAAAGTAGCAAAAGAAAATGCCATCTGTTGAATCGTATGAAGAACTCGACGAAGAAGATATTATATCTTTGTCATCTTCGTCGTCTGACCAGATTGATTCCGTCCAAGAAGACGTAGATCATGATAGCCACCGCTCCGACGAGCCTTCTCCGGCATCGTCTGATGATGACCGGAAGTCACAGAATGTCGAAGCTCTGGTGAGGTAGCTACGCATTTGCCCAAATCTAATTAACAAGGCTAGTTTTTCTATTTTATACAGAAGAGAAAAGAAGAAATGTGAGCTTTCGCTATTTCAATGCGAGCCGTTGTTAGGGTTTCTGTTGGCTTTGCTTTTAAAACTTTGGGAATTTCGATATTGATTGACCGTGGCATGCGAAACTTCTGTTGAATTATATTGCTGAATCTACTCAAAGGGATAGAGGTTTTTATTCTCAGCTTTTTTTTAGTACATGGCTTTTGTGCTAGTGCCGTCTTTTTTCATGTCTTTAATTTGATTGCTTAGTTGTTAGAATTAGTGGCGAGTCGGCATCGACTACAGTTATTTGCCTTATAGTTTATACCATGCGCGCCCACACAGGAAAGCCTGTGGGCAAAAATTGCCTTAACTAAAGCTGAGTTTTTTTGGAGGGTGATTTATCAGAGGCAACCTCGTTGTGAAGAGACAGTCGTTGCTTCCTCGAGTTCTCACTGTGTCAGAAGGGGCAGCCATTTGTAGAAAGCCCTTTAAACCTCCATGTTCTAATGGCTATAAAGACGGAACTGACCTGCTTGCTCGTCGTCTTTGGGCTCGTAAAAGATTTGTTCCCTGGGGTCTTTCGAGGCCTGTCTCGTTGCCAGTACCCCATCAATTAGGTGCACAAGCTTCTGTAGAGAAATATGTAGGGGATGAAAGTGTGATATTGCCACCTGGGATTGATCCCTTGGTGTTATTGCAGCCTGAAGAATACGAGGATGTTGCCAGTAATTCAACAGCAATAGTGGTGGATCCATTGCTTGTTCAATTTCTTCGACCCCATCAAAGGTGCTAATGATATAATGTTCCTAAATTTGATTTTAGCAGAATTGATTTCTTCTTAAAGATGCTGTCTGTAGTGAAACTCTAATTTGAGTAATTTAACTGGGGGATTGTCTTAAAAGATGTAATGGTTCTGACTGTAGGGCCTGAGCTAGCCTGAAATGTTTTTACTTGACTCGAAACTTGATTGGACCCAAAGCATTTGAATCGAGTTTGAATCCAAACTCAATTGTGGCGAAGCATTCAACTTCAACACGAGTCCGAACTCCTTCGGACTTCACAAGCTTGGAAGTGATTATTTATGAAAATAGAAAAACAACATTGTTTTGTTACACATACAATTTGTATGTGAAAGAAATTCGAGCTTCGGACTGGGGTCGGGCTGTGAATCCATAACCCGAACACAGCCCAAAACCCTAAAAAAGGCTCCATCTTGAGTTCAGTCAAAACCCAAAAAAAGACCCAAGTCTGCCCCAAAATCCCCTTTTTTTAAAGCCCAAATTTAAAATCTAGTCAACTTAGGTTGAGTCCATTGAATTTGGGCTAGTTTTGAGCCATTTTGCAGTCTCTGGTTCTGACCAGAAAACAATGTAGTTGCTATAATTTTCTTCTGCTTTAATCAAAGGATTCAATGCCAAAGCTGTTGACCTTGTTTGCAGAGAAGGTGTGCAGTTCATGTTTGAATGTGTTTCAGGACTATATAGTTCTTCCAGTATTAATGGATGCATTCTGGCTGATGATATGGGGTAAATATTCCACTCTTCTAAGGCTTTTCAACCCAATATGTGTTTTTAACTTTCTTTACATCAAGATTTGACTCATCTTCAAGTTTTATACCTATTTTGCAGATTGGGGAAGACATTACAGTCAATCACATTGCTTTATACTCTTTTAAGTCAAGGTTTTGACGGAAGGCCTATGGTTAGAAAGGCCATTATAGTCACACCAACCAGTCTTGTAAGTAATTGGGAAGCTGAAATCAGAAAGTGGGTTGGAGAAAGAGTTAATCTTATAGCTCTCTGTGAAAGTACCAGGGATGATGTTGTCTCTGGAATTGACAGTTTCACCAGTGCCTGGAGCTCTTTGCAGGTATCAGTTTCACAAGTACTTCAGGAAACTATAGAACCATATGGTAACTTAATCTGTGTCCCAGGTCCTGATTGTTTCATATGAGACGTTTCGGATGCATTCCTCAAAATTCAGCCATTGTGAAGCTTGTGATCTTCTCATATGTGATGAGGCACACAGGCTTAAGAATGACCAGACATTAACAAACCGGGTACCATTCATGCACTATTGTCATCTCTTTACAAGTTCATTTAAGATCGATCCCTTTCTGTTTCTTATTTGCTAAATTAACATATTCCTGGAGTAGGCATTGGCTTCCCTTTCATGCAAGCGTAGGATTTTGTTGTCAGGAACACCAATGCAGGTCTGAGGACCTTGTTCATTTACTCTTCTTCAAAATTCACGCATTTATTCATGTCACTTCATGATTCACTCCCGTTAACTACCTTGCAGAATGACCTTGAAGAGTTCTTTGCAATGGTTAACTTCACTAATCCAGGAATTTTGGGAGACGCAGCATATTTTCGTCGTTACTATGAGGCAAGCTCAGTTTTCAGTTTTCTTGTTGATCCATCAATGTAATTGTAAGATATTCAGCTTTGTAATTTTGTTTCTTATCTTCCTTTGCATTTCCCCTGAGAAGAGATTGAAGGGACAACGGAGCCAGGGTGACATGTATACTTTGTTCTGATATTCACGACTCTGAATTGGTCACCAGTTGTTTTTGCAAATATATTATGCAATGACTTATATCACATACTTGCTATCAATCAATTCCTTATGTTTATCTTCCAATGAGATTCTTATTCACTGTTCTAGCATCAAAACAACATTTTTTTGAGGAAAACTCATGTTGTGCATACACCTTACTATGCCATAAGTTAATGTCTCTGCCTTGATTTTTTCCCAAATTTACTTACTACTGTATAATACATGAGAAGCTTTAATTTTATCATGCATCTCTGTTCTAAAACTGCAACTTTTGAGTAATCTTTTTCAGATATAATTTGCCTACGTAGTTCATAATAGTTTTCATGGTAATCCTTGATTGACGTACTTGTTCTGTGAATTCTTATTATGTATGCGAAGGCACCAATAATACGTGGTAGAGAACCAACTGCCAATGAAGAAGAGAAGAAGCTTGGTCTTGAGCGCTCTTCAGAGCTAAGTACCAAAGTAAATCAGGTAAAATTTCCTACAGAATTGTGTAGAGAACGTTCTAAATTATAATGTGGTTATGCAGTGTTGAAACCTTGCTTCACCCATGATCTGGAAAAAGTTGATATTTAGTCAATGAGTACTGTCTCTTTTACTGGTTATAATATTAAGCTTAAAAATTGACTTGCAGTTTATATTAAGAAGGACTAATGCCTTGTTATCAAATCATTTGCCTCCGAAGGTATGACCATCATTTTTAAAAGATATGTAAGTCATTTTCCCACTGTTTAATTTCTTGGGAAGCATCTGGTTTCTTAGAGTATTCACATACATAAGTTGTTTATTGCACTTTACTATCCACAAAACTTCATAAATGAAGCAGTATGCACATTGTTCATGAATATATCTTTGAAGCTGAGTATTAAGATCTGGTTAATCGGCAGCTTTAATTAGGTTTATTTCTTCAGCTGTATAAATAATTTGGTGTAGTCATGCTGGCTCAAAAAATGTGATGTTTTTATATCATTGTGCTCTTTTTACTCGCTGAAAATTTTTGTAAAATCCCGAAGTTAGTTGAATTAAAAACTTCCATCGTCTCTATTTGGCCCTTTATTGTGAATAATGCAGTTATTGGTACTAAATCTCTACATATTGGGTACTCTGTTACGTCCCTTTTGCAGATAGTTGAAGTTGTTTGTTGTAAGTTGACTCCTCTCCAGGCGCAACTATATAGCCATTTCATACATTCTAAAAATGTAAGGTTTTCTTATTGAGTGGTAATATGAATATTGAGTTTGTCTGGTATTTTATGATGTCAGGTCAGCAATTAGCAGATATGTTTTTACTTCTGAACTCAGGTTAAACGGGCGATCACTGAAGAAGCAAAGCAATCAAAGATTTTGGCGTATATTACAGCTCTCAAGAAGCTCTGCAATCATCCAAAGGTATAGAAACTTCTGAATAATATTTACTTTGAGATGTTCCCTTTGTTGTGCTACTATAGTTGCTTTAACTGAACTTAGGGTCATTTCTTCTAAGTCTATCCCCTCTGATATCAGTTTACAAACTTACCCTAGTTTGTTTTCTAGTGGAAGTATTTGCTAGATGTCTTTGTTAGACATACGTTGCTGTTAAAATTGCAGCTTTTGCAAACTTCTGAAGATAATTTGACTCTGCACTTTTGACACTGAAAGTTCCCCTAGAGGTATGTTTTCCAGAGTAAATCCAGAAATGGAACGAAAACTTAAATGCTGCACACACCTCTTATGCCTACCTGTTTTCCTGGCGTCGTAGAATACTTTTGCAACATTAGATATAGAAATCTGGTTTGAAGGAAAAATATGAAACTCTCTTGCAAGAGAATGATAAAGGTTGGGGATAAAGTCTCTAGAGCCTATGCTTTCCTGTAGACTCCCAGGTTATACGCGTCATGTTTTCACTCAAAATTTTGTCAATCACAATGTAATGATTTTCTCTCTATTGTTTTATTCTTCTGGCTCGTTTCTTGTCGTCTTTCCCAGAGGTGTTTAACCTATTTATGGGCTCGAGTGCTTCATTTCACGACTAATGATTCCATATGCAGCTCATCTATGATACCATAAAAAGTGGAAGTCCAGGGACAACAGGGTTTGAGAACTGTCTACGCTTTTTCCCTCCCGGAATGTTCTCGGGAAGGTAAGCATTTATTATTTGTGTACTAGGAGACTTTCGTGCTTCGAGTCTATTAATGCAAGGACTTTCGTGCTTCAAGTCTATTAAGGAAAGGATAGTGCTCTTTTTGGGTTTTCTTTTAACTAGCAGATTCGGATCGTGGACTGGCGGTGATGGATCATGGGTTGAACTGTCTGGCAAAATGCATGTCTTGGCCCGGCTTTTGGCCCATTTACGTCATGGAACTGATGATAGAATTGTTCTGGTCTCAAACTATACTCAGGTAAGTAAGGAATGCTTGCTCTAAGATTAGCGTGCAATATAACGGTGGCAGACGACATTATCTCTTTTCTGCCTTTCCTTTTCTGGACATGAAATTGCATAATTGTTGGAATCTAATTGCCTTGAGTTCTTGGAGGGAAATTCTCTAAGAATTCAGTTGTAACCTTTATGCTGATTGATCGTCGTCGAAAATTGTGATTGCGAATACTGTTACAGAATTTTGTGTAGGCATTTTTTAATTCTAGTCTCGTAATCTGAATGTCATGTACCTGTTAAACTTGCTTAAAGTTGCCTTTCGGCTTACCAAGAAAAAGAACTTGCTTATATTTGTAGCTGTCTAGTCTACCAAAGAAGTGTATATATGATTCTCAGCCGAGTTCTTTTAATCATTTCCATCATAAAATGTTTTCACGGATCAGACATTGGACCTTTTTGCTCAACTATGCCGAGAACGAAGATACCCATATCTAAGACTCGATGGGACCACATCGATTGGTAAAAGGCAGAAGTTGGTGAATCGCTTCAATGATAAATCGAAGGTATTGAGTCTAATCCATTACCAGCAAATATTTAGAAATCAGGCCCTGTTTCAACATGAAAGGAAGAGAGTAGAGAGACAGGAGAGCATAACTGCAGCAGTGCTTCAATCACAAAACTTGTGCAAATGAGTCTTTAACTTCACACATTTTTACAGGATGAGTTTGTGTTTCTTTTAAGCAGCAAGGCTGGTGGTTGCGGCCTCAATCTAATAGGCGGCAACAGGCTTGTCCTGTTTGATCCCGACTGGAATCCTGCCAATGACAAACAAGTAAATTGCTCAGGCTTAATTCCCTGTGACAACTGATAAATTAGAGTACATTTTAATCTTGCTGATTCTGTCCTACCACAAGTTAGGCTGCCGCTAGGGTATGGCGAGATGGACAAAAGAAGAGGGTGTTTATCTACAGGTTTTTAAGTACCGGGACAATTGAGGAAAAGGTTCAACTCTACTTTAGTTCTCCTTTTTTTGTGGTTTCAATTATTACAAGGCAAGTTACATGCGGTACATGAAATGTCCCTGTATTTTCATAGGTTTATCAGCGCCAGATGTCGAAAGAAGGCCTTCAAAAAGTTATCCAGAATGAGCAAAAAGATAACCTTGTTGGACAGGTTTATTAAACTTTTCTGCTTATTTTGCTATTTTGATTTAAGTTTGCTTTCCTACACATGAGACCGACTGCTCCTGCATTGCAGGGGAACTTTTTGTCATCAGAAGATTTGCGTGATCTATTCACTTTTCATGAGAATGCCAGGTGATATTGACTATCATCATCATGAAAACGTTATTTTGATTATTAGCGGTGTCATCGTGATATTAGCTTGTGGGTCTTAGAATTCATGCTGCATATAATTTTAGCACTGTTGATACTGGTTCTGCAAGACCATATATTCCATATTTTAATGGTCTATGTTCTTGAAGATAGGACATAAAGAACTGAAGGTGTGACTGTACTGTAAACTAAAAGGCAGTTGAGAAGTGAGCGTATTTACATTTTGTAGCCCTACAACAACTATATTTGGCATGAATTAGAGACCCAAATTTGGGTGAATTAAAATCCATTTGAGCTTTATGCACCTTTACATGAACCTGCATTTTCACTAATTTTTTTAAATACATTTTCTTTTCCAAATTTTCTGTGTAGGTCTGAAATTCATGAAAAAATGAATTGTGCTCGCTGCTTATGTAATGATGAGGACCTTGAGAACATTAGAGGTGAAGAAAAGTCAACCAATGGAAGTTGTTCGTATGATGATCAGAAGGTGTTTGATATCGGTGGCTTTGCAGGACTTGCTGGGTGCCTGCATAAGTTAAAGACTTCAGAGAAACAGGTCTGTCGCCAACTGTTTTATGTACATACAGATTGTAACATATCCATTCAGGCATCTAAAAATGAAATTTATTTTGCTTTCGGAATCAAATATAGATTGGGACTCCTTTGGAAGAGGATTTAGGTAGCTGGGGGCATCATTTTGACTCAACATCAGTGCCTGATGCCATACTCCAAGCTTCAGCTGGTGATGAGGTGTGTTAACCACTCAACATTGACATCCTACAATTGGAGTAACTGTAACTGTCAATTCTATGAATAATTAAAGCATTGCAATACTGAACTAGAGAAAAATTGCGAAAACAGCTGCAATGAGGAATTTTCCAAACTTTTCTACTGTGAGTTAAGAATGAAAACTTCAGTCTAAGAATTCACATGCCCTACATGCTCATGAAATACCTACTTGAGATTCTGCTCCTGCATGTTGATAATAAAAAAGGAGTCCCTGACAACTCTGAATTTACCCTAAGCTTGTCACAGCAACGGACAAAGGTTGGGACTTGGGGTTAACTGTTTCATAATACTCAGCAGCAGAAGATAAAGTTCTTATAGTTCAAGTATCTTCCTTTTGGAACTGTAATTGAATTACTACGAGTATTAGGGTTGGCAAGGTTTACCCGACTTGGTCCAATCTAGTTCAAAGTTAATGGGTCTAGCCTGGGTTGGCAGGACTTTGAGCTGATCTTGATTTTTTCTTTCTTTTTAAATTTTAGCTTTGGGTTGAGTCTGACTTGGAGTGTATGAGATTAGTTACCTCCAAGTTTAAAATTAAAAAAAGAGGCATTATTTTTAAAATTAAAAATAAATTTAATTGAGTTTAGTTTTGGATGCCTAAATTCGATCGGGCTCAGACTTAAGTCAAGAGCTTCAGGCTCGATCATATTTTGGATTGGGCTTGAGCTTGACCATGAAATTTCGGTTGATCAAGCTTAGTCTAGGCCATTGCTGCATCTAATGATTATACATTGACTATTTTATGCCATTACATGTCGTTTGACATCTTTAATGATCGTTGTAAAATTACCTATATTTATGATTCCCCCGTACCGTTGCAGGTCACATTTGTGTTCACCAACCAAGTAGACGGGAAGCTTGTACCTATTGAATCAACAGCTTGTCCTAAGATGCAAGTAATGCATGGAATTGAGAAGAAATCCAACGACAAAGAAAATTGCTACCAAAATTCAAGGTTACAGAAAATTCAGGAACTGTCAAAGTCATCAGAGACACCTGTAAAACGAATTAGAACCTCTCTAGATACAGATTTAAAGTCAAGCTTCTCGTTTGGAAATCGATTACCATTGAACAGATTATCTCATGACATTAGAGAAAATGATGACATTGAGTAAAGTTTTGGCTACTCAAATAATATGCTCTTTATATTTGTTTCTATTTCTGTAATTCATCATGATAATATGTATCAGGTATGAGTAATGTTTTACACAAATCACTCCAACGCCTTAGAATTAACATTACACTTTCTACATTGATGCAAAGATTAGTTGGAACAAGTTCTGTGGACTTTTTGATGATGGCTACGAAAACCCTTAATGATGGCAATTCGAGAACTTTTGCAAAGAAATTGGGACCTTCGGTTCAAACATATTCTGAGAGAAGGAAACTGCTGTGCTGACAGATTAGTTACAATAGCTGCGTCTTTTGACCCTGGGATTATATTTTTTCATTCTCCACCCATTAAGGTTAGGAGATCCTGCTCCAAGATCGATCAGGGATTACATTCCCCGGCGTGTAAAGTGCTGGGTTTTGTTTTGTTATGATTCTCCCTCGTAAAAAAAAGAAAAAAAAAAACTACGTTTGATCTCTCGTGAGGAAAGAAACAAATTTTGCATTGTAATTTGTATGGGTCAGCATCGGTCAAAAATTAGTATCAAAGTTTGTTGGTACTGTACCGATTTTAGGTATTGATCGGTATTGGTCATTTTGAATAGTATCGCTCTCACTCTCAACTACAACCTCCATCATCCGCTTTCATGTCAACAGAGTTGACCTTCGCCACCGCCGCTTCTTGGTTCTTCATCGCCATTTGGTCCATGCTACTTGGTTCCTTCTGTAGTTCTGTTCCTTTTGGCTGTCGTAACTCGCACGTTATTAACTACTCTGTTTGCTCTTCGTTGCACGCTGTAGTTCCTCATTGCACCCTGCTCCTTCGTCATTTTCTCCCATCGCTAGTTGAAGTTGTGATTTTGCTATTGCTTTGTGTTGATTGTTGAGACTTGAGTGACTGAATTTTTATCTGTTTGCTATTGTGTATATTTGTGAATTGCTTCACGAAAAAAATAGTCTTATTTATTTGATTTTTTAGGTTATTTATTATTCTAATAATTATAAAAATGAGATTAAATTTTGCTTCTTTGATTTGTTAATTTGTTAATTGATTTATGTGAAAGATACAATTCATGAATTATTGTTTGTATGCAAAGAGTATTTAATATATGATTAAATCATTTAATATATACAACTAAGTTTAAAAAATAAAATATTTGCATTTCTATATTACTGTCATTAGAAAATAATATTACAAATATACAAAGTTAAACTTTGAAAGGGAATATTTTCAACAGCAGGATAGTTAACTTACAAACGCACACTCATTATCCTATCTCATAAGTAGTTAAACACGTAGTGAAAAAATTCTATGAGAACTAGAAAAGGAGGCTTTAGGCAATTTAATTTCTTTGTGATTACGTTAAAATGACTTTTAAGATATGTCTTGATTTATAAAAGATTATACTCATTACTTAACCTGATATAAAATTGTAAATATTTAATTAATGATTTTTTTATTCTATACAATAAAGCTATTTTTGCAAAGTGCATTACCGAAAGAAAGATGTAAGATAGAATCTATTTGGACATGCTTATAATTGACTATTGAGTTTTTATAATTATGATGTTATATACAAAAACTTTAGTTTTGAATATGAAGTTATTAATTTAACTTTACATGTCTTTATTTGTTTATAAAGATAAATGAAGGGAAGTTCAAGTACTCTTAATAATTCAATCTCTTCAAAAAGATTTGATGATCTAAGTTATAATCATGCTGGATTAGATTGTAATATAAAAAACTATATTATTTGTTTCCCTTGTATCAAACATTTGAAGAGAAGAAAAATCACTAGATCAAATTTATATTAAAGGGGTGCTTGGTTCACTTGAGGTAATGATAATATGATTTATAATGAATAGTAAGGAATGAGAATTAATATAATCATTATAATTATAATGGTTGGTTAAGATAAAGAAATGATTATCATTACTATTGATAGTGGTTGATTTGTTAAAAATCTTGAAAAATAAAAATTTGTTAAATTATTGTTTTACTTTAAATTTTAATATATTTTAATTAATTATATTTAATTTATGCACCCCATTTATGATGACAATGTTTAAAATCAAGTATGTTGCAATATTTTATTTCCAATAGCTCTTGAAGAAAAAAAGTGTTCTAGCATTTGCTTGCATTAACATATCATTAGCCACATAATGTCCTCAAAATATAGTTTAATCATCCAAAATATTGTTTTGCTAAAAAAAAAGAACCTGTCACGAGTTTGATATTTCTTGTCATGTGAGTGACGCTCCTATCACGCAGGTGACAAATCCTGTCATACCCGTGACAGCTCCTGTTATACCCATGGCACTTTTTTTAGTGGAAGAACTTTCATTCCTCTTATAATCGGGATTATAGAGTAATATCTCAAACTCAGATATAGAAATATTATTCATCCAATGATAATAAATTGCCAAGGAGCTGTTTTTCATTCCTTACTCATTCCTTTCCTTTCATACTCATTAACCAAGCACCCCCTTAGATAGGATCAAAGGTGATGTAGATCTTTGTAAAAAAGTTAGTCATGACATGAAATAGCAAATGAAAATTTTTCTTGAAGAGTATCAAAATGAGAAAGATAGAAGATAAAGATTGAACTATGAAATTGGCAGTAGAAATTCTTTTACAGAGGTAAGGATGATAATGAGAATGTTAAAGCTAATATTCTTACCAAACAAGAAGAATTTGTTGCAACTAATTTAAGGAAGAGAAGAAAATGCATGTATAACTTTTTTACATTACGAACAACTCATAAAGTTCATGCTTCAATTCATAGCGGCTTACAATATAAAGAAGTAACTTATAATATGGACATGACAATGGTTAGATAGTGGTATGATGCACGTGTATCACTCAATGCTACTCAATCTTATTATTATTGGTCTAGTGAATGTTGTTGCCTCTTATGGTCCATGATATAAAACTCCTTCAATTAATGACTATAGAGGTAATATTTTGAGCAACTTTGTTTGTGAAAATAAAAGTTTATTCAGATGAAAAAAATAAAGACTTGGATAACTTATGAGTGTTCAATAATGTGTGATGATTATTAATTTTTTAGTTTATTCTGATAAAGGGACAATATTTTTAAAGTCTATTGGTGCATTTAGCATTATTAGATATACTAATACTCTATTTTAGAATGTTTGATAAAAGTGTGAATGAAGTTGGACCTGAAAATATTGTATAGTTCATCATTGATAATAATTATGTTTATAAAATGGCTGAAAAAAGATTACAAAGCATTTCTAAGACTTTTTATTAGACTCATTACATTACACATTGCACTGACTTGATATTGAAAAATATAGGATATATTAAATACTTTTTTGTCGTTGATAAAACCATGTAAAATGTAAGAAGCATGACTAAATTCATTTATAATCGTGTATGGTTTCTAAAATTTGATGAGAATAAGTTTCACTAATGGAAGGAATTTATGTCATCCTAACATTACAAGATTTGCAAATAATTTCTTATCACTTTAGTGATTTGTTCTAACAAAGAAGGAAATAAGACAAATGTTTACAAATGATAAGTAGATTGCATTTCAGTATGGTAGGTCTAATGGTAGAATGAAGGTTTCCATGATTATGCTTAAAGGATATAAATTGTTTTCTTAATGTTAATTTATTATTTAAGTTTGTGAGCCTTGCTTTGTCTTGCTAATAGTGATGAGAAAATAATAATTAGTTATTTTTATGATGTAGGGTAAAAGAAGTAATTAAGGCCGATATAAAAAAAATTCTTTTTTGTATATACTTTATCTTATATTTATCAATAAAATATGAGAAAAACAACTTTACTCTCCATGATTTAACGCTAAGATATTCTTGAATCTTAATGTTTATTTTAAACCAAATTTTACAAAAAAATTGAAATTAATAAGAAAATGATATTAAGTATCGCAATAATTGTCACATATGAGACGGTGCAAGACTTCTTAATTAACAAATTGAGGCATCCAAAGATGTTTGTAGTCATTTTAAGATGCACATTGCAATTCGGTACAATAGTCATAACACTCACGAGATCACTATGTCCTAATCAAGCATTTTCTATCATAGATTGGCACATTATTCTCTAAATTAAGCATTGAAACGCCAAAGCCATGTTTATCCTGATTGGCAAAATCATCAGTCAGGTCTTAAAGGAACGACCATCCCATATACAGAAGTTGGCTGATGATCACCCTATTAATTAATCAGAGAGAGATATGATACTACCTATTTTAGCATAGTATGTTGAGAGCTGAGTGATAGGTCCCAGAGAAAATGGAAGCTGTGCGTGAATGTCAGTGAGTGTTCTACTTGCAGCAAGAAAGGACAGAAATAGTTGTTTTGGAAAAGTCATAATCTGCTTTCTTTATTCAACTCAAATCCTTAAATACAAATCAAAATAGCAGAACTTCCTACTTTTACGAAACAAAATTTAGACAAACTTAAATCAAAAATAAGATAAAGTAAATCACTTGCAATGGCTAAAAAAATCCTAACTACTAGCAGAGTTTTCTCTGTTGACCTTTTCTTCTCATCTTATTCTCTTGACCCATTATGTGACCTTCAATCTAGAAATCTCAGATTCTTGCATGGCACTCTTGTTGATTTTCGAAGCTTATCATCACTCCCCCCTTTTTTAAGAACCTTGTCCTCAAGGTTAAGTGAATGAAATTATTGCAGCAGTTCGTGGGTTGGTTCCCAAGTTGCCTCCTCTGTCGGTAATCCCACTAAACCAGGCTTTCTTCTACTAGTTTTGCTCCCTTCTGGATCCAATGGGTGTCTAATATCAATTCTGGTTGGAGTATAAGGTGGCCCTCCTCTATTGTAGTTGGCAGTTCTTCTGTGGAAAAAACAGAATCCCCTATCTTTGTCTTGAGCAATGATATGTGAAAAACGGAGTGTATATGGGACTCCACTGGTAGTTTGAGCTTGTAAGCGACTGTACTAATTTTTTTGGTCAATTTGATATGGCCTATAAAATCGATAAGCAAGTTTCTGCATCGACCTTCAAAAGATTGACTGTTGTCGATATGGTTGCAGCTTGAGGAAAACCCAATCCCCTTCTTGGAACTCAATGTGACGTCTTCTTGTTGGCTGATCGCTACATGTAGTTGTTGGCAACATGGAGGTTATTCTTGAGCTGGTGGAGGAGGTCATTTCTTTCAATTAATTGTTGATCAACTTATTGTTCTATGGTCATGCCTTTTTGGTAAAAAGGAATCACCGGTGATGCTCGCCCATAGAGGGCCTAGAAACGTGTCATACTAATAGAGACATGGTAGGTGGTGTTATGCCAAAATTATGCCCAAGGTAAGAGTGAGCACCATTTCTGAGGTTGTTGATGGGCTAAACATTAGAGATACTATTCCAGAGATCTATTTACTACTTCAGATTGACCATTTTCAATTGAGTGCCTGACATACTAAAGAACTCATTCCAAAATCTCCTTATGAAAATGGGGTCTCTGTCACTGATTATTGATCTTGGCATACCATGTAATTTTACTATCCCTTCTAAGAATTTTTCGACGACAATTTTGGCACTAAAGGATGGGATGGAGCTAGGAAATGAGTTGACTTGCTTAGACGATCAACAACCACTATTATTGTGCTTTTCCCGTTGGAGTGAGGTAGGCCTTCGATGAAGTCCATAGTAATGTCGTCCCAAACTTGGCAAGGGATAAGCAAAGGTTGAAAAAGCCCCGCGGGCGATGGAGTCTCATTCTTTGCTCTTTGACTTAATTCATATGCTGCCACATAACATTGTACCACCTGCTTCATAAAGGGCTAATAAAACTGTTGCGTCAGCCTCTTGTACGTTTTCAAAACCCCTGAATGTCTTACAATTGAGTTATGGTATGCTTGAAGTAGTTGAGAAATAATCTTAGACCTGGGAGAACCATAACTTGTTGTTTGTAATAAAGGAGCCCTTTTTCCATTAATAGGGCCCTTCGAAAACATTTTCAATACGAGCCCTTAGCTTCTACAAGTAAGGGTGGTCTATAGATTCTTTTTTAATATCTTCCCACACCTGATGTTCACACACAAACAAGGCATTAAGGGAGGGAAGGTCACCCTGCCGAGAACAGTGCATCTGCGGCTTTATTCTCCTTTCCTGGTTTATAAATAATTTCATAATCATACCTGAAGAGTTTAGAGATCCATTTTTGTTGTTCTGGAGTGGTGATACGCTGACTGAAAAGATATTTAAGGCTCCAGTGGTCTGTTTGAATGATGAAATTGTGGCCCATCAAGTAAGGACTCCATGTCTGAATTGCAACGACAATGGAAAGCATTTCTTTGGCATATGTCAACCATGCTTGCCTAGCGACCCTTAAGGCTCTGCTCATGTAAGCTATAGGCTGATCATTTTGAGTGAGGACAGCCCCTATTCCTTCTCTGGAAGCGTCGATCTCTATGTCACTGAAGTTAGGGAGGGCTAATATTGGTGTAGTTATCGTTACTTTGTTTAATTCTTAAAAGCCAGCTTCAAGTTTTTCATTCTATTGGAATTTCCCCTTTTTCAAAAGTTGACTAAGAGGTTGGGCTATGATCCCATAATGCTGGACAAACTTTTCGTAGTATCCGATTAACCTGAGGAAGCCTCTCAATTCAGTAATGGCATGTGGTCAAGGCCAGTTGAGCATTGCTTGTATCTTCTCATGATCGACCTTGACTCCGAGTGGTGTAATAGTGTGTCTCAAGTACTCTTGCTTGCCAAAGACATTTTTTTCTCTTGACAAAGAACTGATGGCTTCTCAATACTTCAAAAATCTGTCTTAAATGTTCTAAGTGGGACGTCCAGCTGGGGCTGTAAATAAGGATATCGTCGAAGAGGACTATTAGAAACTTCCTTAAATACGGCCTAAAGATAGTGTTCATGATGGCCTGAAATGTCGATGGCATATTACACAAACCAAATGGCATTACAAGGTACTCATAATGCCCATTGTGAATCCGAAATGTTGTTTTGTGAGTATCCAGAGGAAGCATTCTAATCTGGTGGTACCCTGCAGTGAGATCAAGTTTAGTAAAAAATGTGGCACCATACAGCTCGTTGATCATATCCTCGATTGTGGGAATGGGAAAACAATCCCTAATTGTGACCAAATTCAATGCCCTGTAATCAGTACAAAACCTCCATGTTCCGTCCTCCTTTTTAACTAGTAGAATGGGTGATGAAAAGAGACTAATACTAGGTTTGATGATACCCAATTTCAGCATGTCTTGGACCTGTTTTTCAATCTCTGCATTCTAGAAATATGCATACCTGTGTGGCCTTACATTAATGGGTTCTGTTCCTTCCTTTAATCTGATTTGGTGATCAACTTCTAGGGCTGGTGGGAGTGACTGTGGTTCTCTGAAAATATCATCAAATTCATCAAGGATTACCTAGAGGTCAACTTGATCTGTGACTGAATCAAGGAGGCTAGTTGTCTGTAAACACAATGCATAGAGAGTGTTTTGCTGTCTCAACTCTTTCTCAGTAGCCCTTTGTATCATTTAGATCCTCAAACCACGCAACCAACCTGGTTTTCCCTTCCACGTAAATTCCATGGACATGTTTTTCCATTTGCACGTAACAGACCCAAGTTGTTCCAGCCAATGAATTCCCATAACTAAATCATGACCACTCAATGGTAAATAGTAGAGATTTATATAGAAAGACATACCTTGGATATTGATCTCCATGTTTTCAAACCTCCTTTGACATTTGAGTGCTTGGCCATTGACCACTTTGACCAAAAAGGGTGTAGTCGGCACCGCAGGCAACTGCAGGTGATGCGTGATTTTCTCGTTGACAAAATTATGGGTTGAATCACTATCTATCAAAACAACTAGCTGCTGTTTTTGGATGGTGACGAGGACACACATGGTTCGGGAAGGTGAAAATCCCATGAGGGCTGTAGAGAAATTTCCAGTTCTTGGCCCCTTTCGACTTTGTCTTCTCCATCTTCTGGTGTTCCATCGAGTAGGAGAAGCTGAGGTTTATGGTACCTATGATCAGTCGTAAAACCTTTCATCACAGTTAAAACAGAGGCCTTGGGCTCTCCGACGCTGCATCTCCTCCCAAGGAATCCATCTTGGAACGACGATAGCTGAAGCTAGGGATTAGGGTCAGGAGTCGCTGTTGTTATGCGTCAAGTTCGAGGTAGGTGTATTTCGCCCGAATCGGTTGGCCCGTTTCTGGCGCTCCAACTGGTCTTCTCTCATTTGGGTCAGGCTGATGGCTTCCTTAAGAGTGGTGGGCCGAAACATGCAGATGTCGTCCGCTGTTTCAGGCTTGAGCCCACCTATGAACGTCCATACTAAGGCCTATTGGGTCCATCCGTGAACCCAATTTCCTAGCCTTTCAAATTCTCTCTGGTAGTCTCTTAGTAGGTTGATCTGCTTGACCCATGAAAGAGCCTCATCAAAGGCTTCTCCTTCCGTGGGCCCGAAACGAGCCCATTACTCTTCAACAAACCCGGTCCAAGAAATCACTCTCCCTTCTTCCCTGTACACGCGTTGAAGCGAGAGTCACCACTGGTTGGCTTCTCCATCGAGGTGGAATGCGGCCAGGGAGACTTTGTGTTCTTCTTCGACTTTCTGTAACTCGAAAAGCTGTTCGACTCGATTAAGCCAAACGGTGGGGTTGTTGCCCAAGTAGGTGGGGAAATCGAGTTTCGCCATTTTGGAGGGAAATGGTGTTTGATTTATCTCAGCGTGATCAGCGTGATCGTCACGGGGTGGTCAGGGTGTGACGTTATTTCCGATGTGATTGCTGGAGCTTTCCCTGTTTAAGGCAATGGTCTCGGTGAGACGTCGGATGGCAACCTCCAAATGTTGGAGTTTATCCTTTGTGCCTTGCTCCATTCGGCTAAGGTGGTCCTGCATATCTCCAACGTTTTGATCCAAACTCTCAATTCTTTCTTCATGAGACGTAGCGCTGATACCACCGATAGGTCCCAGAGAAAATGGAAGTTGTGCGTGAATGTGAGTGAGTATTCTACTTGCAGTGAGAACGAACTAAGATAGTTGTTTCGGAAAAATTATAATATGTTTTCTTTATTTAACTCAAATCCTTAAATACAAATCAAAATAACAGAACTTCCTACTTCTACGAAACATATTTCAGATAAATCAAAAATAAAATAAAGTAAATCACTTGCAACGGCTAAAAAAATCCTAACTATCGGTAGAGTTTTCTCTGTTGACTTCTTCTTTCTCATCTTGTTCTCTTGACCCACTCTGATACCTTCAGTCCAGAAATCTCGGATTCTTGCGTGGCACTCTTGCTGATTTTCAGAGCTTATCACTGAGTGAATCAATTCTAGGCTTCATACAAGGAACCTAACTATGAAAATTTATGAACACGATCTGACACTGTAAAAGGTGTTGGTAGTTGAACACAAACTGTAGGTAGAATCTAGCTAGATTAATCTGAACGCAAAAGACAAACTTTGTCAACAAGATCAGAGACCAATTATGAGACAGTTTCCTTATAATTATGTTTTTCCTAGGCTAACCCATATGGCAAAAGTCCATTGTTTTGGGAATTTTTAATTCTAACAACCACTTGGTAGTAAACCATTGGTGAATTGAGATGAGGATTAACCGTGTGAACATCAACAGCTCAGTTTAAAGAAACATTCATTAGTGCTCACATGGTACCGCTAGTCAAACTAAGGGAATAACTCAGCTTTTGTTGCTTGTAAGAGCTGCGAGGACTAGGTTTCTTTAGTTCTCAGATTAACAGTCCCAACCAGCTCAAGCTCACATGGGCATGTATTAGTACTTATATGAAGATAGCTCCCTTATGCTAAAATATACAGCAAGGAAATCAAAAAATATGCCAAAGGTAATAAATTCAATGTGTACAATGAGTTTTGAGTTCATATGACACTCATAATTTTTCAGGAAGAACTTACCTTTATAACGGCAAAAGCTCAATCATCATCTAAGTAATGGGAGTTAACTGACTATGAATTCGTTAGTATGTGAAAAAGTTATAATGTATCCAAGTGGTTTGAGTCTTGAAAGCGAATGTTGATTGTTGGCATTTTCTTAGGCAGAATGACAGCGAACTCACTATGTTTTGGAAGTATAACTGGTGTTGGTCTCGGAAGTAAACGGTCAAATGGTATGGTGAACCTTTTTCTTTTAAATTACATTGGCATGTTCTACCCACAATCAAGCAGAATATTAGGGTGACTCTGGCATCATCTGTTTGTAAAGAATCTCTTGCTTAAAACTATGCTAAAACAAGCATCAGGGTCAATAATATCAGGCGTTCATAAATATTAAAAATGCTGCTTTCCCGGATTAGTACGATAGGGTGTCATACTAAAGGCATTATCCTCATCTTTAATTACAAAGTGACAAATCTAAGTAACATGTGATGTCTGCTAAACAAACAAATAAAACAAACTCAACCCTTTACAAATCTAAACATCTGCATGTGGTTCATAGGAGTGCATGGAGAAGAACTTAAAAGAGATCGTATATAGTAGTGTTTAGTGCATGCTTAACATGTTCAACAGCGAGCAGCAAATCTTTAGCACATCCTCTATGGACCCAAGAATCTCTTTCTCTAATGATTTTGTAGAAAACCAACAAGCTACCAAGTACGAAAGTAGCTATAGAGAAGCACCAGTTTCTGGGGACTTTGAATTCTCTTTCAGAAACAATGCCATGATCCCAGCAGATGAGATCTTCGCTGAGGGTGTGATGTTGCCATTGAAAGATGACTGCAGTCGACAAATGACTTTGAGGGAGGAATTGCTAATTGATGACGCGTTCGAAGATTCATTGTCAAGATTGCCAAGGAACTCAGGTTGGTGGAAGGAGAGGCTGGGATTTAGAAGAAGTCAGGTTATTCCCAAAAGAATTGAGAGGAATAATGGTGCTTTGGAAAGAGTTGTAGAGGACAAGAGGTCCAGTTTTGTTCATGAGAAAACACAGGTGAGTAAAAAGTTTATTCTTTTCTGTCATCTCTATTGCTTGATAGAGTACAAGTGACGTTACAACTTAGAAGGTTGTTGATGTTACTGCTAGTATCTAGCCTCTGACTTGAACATATTATTTTGCAGGAAATGTTATACGACGGAGGCCTAAGTTGCAGAGACGGTGGAATGTAATGCTAGTTGTAGAGGAAATGGAAATAGTGGGATTGTGTTTATCTTGAGCCTGAATTAATCCATTGTCTTCAATGAATTATCCCAATAAAATCCTTCCTTTTCCACCAAATGAAGTTAGTATTTGGCTCATCTTATTTACAAATATTTGCTGTTCACAAGCATCCCTCTAGTTGAGGCAGATTTGATTAATGTAATCTACTTAATTATTATTCACTTGTGCTATTCATTCAGTACTAAATTTAACAAAAGAATTTTCTTGCAATTAGAACAGCTCAGGGCAGGCAAAGCAACGTTTATTCAAGAAATTGAACTCTTCTTGAGTTCTCTTGTTATTGCACGATTCAGTTTTCATATAACAAAAATATGTAATTGAAAATGTTTCTTGCTTACACTACCCACATTTCTGTCAACAGGTTCCTGCCCTTTCTCAATACTCAAATACAAGCTTTGATTACATGGCATAGCACCCTTGAGAATATGAATCTGAAATATTATAGAAGAAACAAATCCTTCTACCACTTGACAAATTTCTGCCCTGTGGTCTAAACTAAGCAAAATTTTGTTATATAATTACACTTTCAACCAATAGCAAGCTGTCTCAGATTCTCAGGTAAATTCATCCAATCCCTGAGACTAATTTTTATTTATTACGAGGAATTACATTTCTGAGGTGGTAGTATAGAATGCTCGAGACAGCAAGGAATAGAAATGTGTTTCGTTGTTTCCCAGGTTTTGTTAGACATATCAATCATCTGGAAATCCAGAAAGAATAATTACATTTCAAAGACCTTGCTAATCTTCAGGAATTAAATTAACTATTATATACAAGCAGCAAAAAATTATATACAGTGAAACAGGTCTAAACGAATTTGGATATTCTTCTGTCAAGACCTATGCACCAAATCGGTTGACTGTAAATAATAATTTACAATTGCCTCTATGGCAAAAATCTTGTATTTACCAATCAGCATTCACAAAATATACAAGATTACCATTTCAGGTTTGCTCCAGAGTGGCAGAAAGAATCTGTTTTGATGGTTCCATCAACTGTACATCTGCAACCCAAATACCACAATGCCGATGCTAAATATCAGATACACTTTCTATTACGATTAAATGTTGCCAACCCAAAGAAAAAGGATATAATTTATTATGCTTTAGGAAGAGAACACCGATTGTTTTAATAGATCTTTAATCATGCTTATACTATTCCATACAAGAATCTATAATAAAGCAAGTTCTAGAAGAAATTCAACTCACATTATAGAGAGAGCAATCATGACTGGGAAGACAACTCTAGATGAGCCTTTTTGTTCTGAATGGATAGGAAGAGTTCAATCTTCAACGAGGCGTGTTATGAAGATTTTTACACAAATAAATCAATCCCGAGCCCGTGGCTTGGTAGGACCCAGATATTTCTCCATTGACTCTTGCTTATGCTCAGGGTCAAGGCTGCAAGCATCTCAACAGATTAAATACAAGATCACTAAAAACTATAACCCGACAGCCCCGAAATGCAGAAATAAAACCACGACACAAATATGTAGTTGAACATTAAGGAACTTACCTATTTCTGAGGCCCAGCAGCGTACAGTGGGCTGCACTTGCACAAGCAGAAACTGGAGCTAAAGCAGCTGCCGGCACAGCCTGAATTGCAGTGGCCAAGGCAGATCCTGCACTGGCTCCACGCTGGTATTTTTTCAATGGTGCCTGAACCAAAGCAGAAGCAGATTTCCCAAGGCCATTACTAAAGCTCTCATATGCCTGTCAAATCAAGAATCATTAGGGTTCCGTGGTGAAAAACCTTTGTTTATAAAAAAATTTCATTCCCATACAACATGCAGATGCATACAGACAGTTCAATTGCAACACAGCATAAGCAATTCTATGCAACAACTATTGGAAAATTGACCTGCTTAATTCCTTGTTGTGCATTCTTTGGCTGACTGAACCTCACATTTGGCTGAGGTTGGTTATTTATAGGCCATGATACAGGAGGAACTTTTGAGACTATGTACTCCGCTTGGAGCAAAATATCATGGACCCCAGCTGCCAAATGTACACCCAATCCAACAGCTTCAAGTGATATACTTCGTAGAAAAGCAATGGTACCTGAAAAGAACACCAAGGTACTTCCATATAAATCACATATAAAGATACTAGACAATTTGAACACACATAAAGTTCACGGTTGTGGTTGAATATACGAAGATGAATGATGCAAAGTGACTATAAGTGTCATCAATCTAATCTAACGTAACTGGGTTGGATGGCACATTCGTCAATGTTTGTCCACATCTCTGGGTCAGTATATCCCCCCCACCGGACTCCACAGAGATATTAAGAACCCGGATAGGCAATGAATGAGCAGAAACAACAGAAGATGTAAGATAAAGCTCACTACAAATTACCAATGTCATTTCACTTACCTCTCTGCATTCCCTTAATCACTCTCTTATCCTTTCTGTAACTCTCAACTGGCAGAGATACAAGCTTAGCTGCACCAGAACCAACAGCAACCATGGACCGGATTGTTGGAATACCACGCAAAACTTTATGCATCTACAGATCCAAAAATGAAATCCTTTAACCATAAACAAAATATTTTAAGGAATAAATAAAGGTCTCCTTGATAGAATGCCGGATGCCACCAACCTGATGTTGAGAAATGTCCTCCAACCATTCCCCTATAATTGTTTCACCTACACTGCCCCAACCATAGACACCAGAATAATGAACATGTTTGAGGTGTAGCTCAACCCCCTGCATGGAAATTTACAATACATAATTTACAGCTTTCATTCATGAACACCAAGAAGAATCTGTTTCGAATAAAAATGGAGCTACTACCATAATTTTCATTCACAGGGCCAAAATAAAGTGGGAAATAGAAACCAATATGATTCTTCACAAACTGCAAATACATAAATCAAACCCTCCAGTGGCCTCATAAAGAACATAAACAGATTTCCCAACACTTGCTAGATCATTAAGAACACAGGACATCTGGTGACACGGTTAAATAGATCGACCATCCCCAAGAAAGCATAACGAGTCATGTTGACTAGCTGTTACACTGGTTAAGGACTTTAGGTGCAAGTTCAGGCATCAGTATAATTTTCCATTATGACTTTATATTGTTTTCTTCTTGAGTTAGGATCATGTAATTTTTATCTACAGCTAGTACATGTGCCATTCAGTTTGGGCATACTGAATTCACAAACCATTAATATTTTGTTTACTATTCTCTAATCTTAGTTAGTTTCTTTCCTCCCTTCTCTATAACCTCTCCCCCTAATCTTTTTCCTTTTTGTCAATGTTTCTAGTTCTGCTGCTATCATCCTCAACCACAATTATCATTGAATAACAAAAGGTTTATGGCTCATATAGCATGATCAGCGATCTCAAGGTGAACGCCAACCAAAAAGCCATATGACAATTTGATCACCTTTGGCACCATTTCTATCACCGGTTGACCATCAAACAAAGAATCAAAGTGAGACCAAAATAATAACAAAGAAGCTGACAGATGAAAGACGAGTAATGCTTGCAACTCCAGGGATGTAACGTAATGTACAAACTCTAATAAATCTCAGCACAAAAGATGTATTCACCTTCCAGGGGACCAGATTCACAAGTTCCACATACTTTCCACCACCAAGTGCAGCCAGATCGACATGACATGGACTGTAGTCAACTCGAAGAAGAATAGGCCATATGTCGAACACCTGGAATAAAACAATATCAGCAATATGACTCAGTATCAGATAATAAAATTCAAAAGAAAGAAAAAAAAAAGAAAAAGGCAATGGCAATCATGTGTCAACTGCTAAACAATAATGGTATTTGAGCACTTGCCTGGAAAAAAGGAAGCAATGCTTCATCAACTGCATACTCGTGATAATTGTCAATCTTTGATGCAGATAATACATTACCACCTGAATCTGATGGGCCCTTTTCCCCAAAGAAGTTGATAAGAAAGTCAAGCTGGCTCTGGTGAAGATGCAATAGCATTGGAAGAAAAGCTATGCGTAATCTGAAAAAGATAAAAAGGAAATACAACAATCAGCATGAAATAAGCATACTCAACATTCTTATCACCAACAAAGAACAGGAACAAAGAATGAAAAGCAACATGCGTTGGGAGAAGCATCAAGACATGGCCAACAAATTATGCTCTTTCATTTACAGATACCAGTTTAGGTCTTTTACAACCTAATCGAGAAAGTAAAAAACATAAACATAAACAATAAAAACCAAAATTTAAACACTTAATTTAATAAAGAGGATTCCCAGGTCAAGATTTGAAAAGAATGAATCTCACACAGTAAGGTTTGCCAAACAACATAAAAGAATAGAAAGAGCATTCATGTTGCCAAATGGTATACAGTTCCAAAATAAATAAAAAACATACCGGTACTCCTCGAGAGGGATTAGAGGGTCTGGTCTGACTGCTTCCAGGTCCAGCTTAAATGCTTTTGAAGAGGACTCCCTAGGATGTTCCTTTGAATGATAATCTCCTAATATCTTCATTTTAAAAGGAACATTTAAATCATTGTCAATAAAAGAAATCATGAAACTAATCAGGAAATACGAAATCAAATTTTGTATTACCAATTTCCAAGGTGCAGCTTTGCTCCTATCATAAAAGTAGAAATCCCTAATGGAAACAGAGACCTTAGATGCGTACATTGCATCAACTGGAAAAAAGTCATACTGTAATTGCATCTCAGATAACGAAAGCTCTAGACACGTGCTTGTATCTCTTCCGAGAAACCCGCTACTCTTTTCATATGCATGCCAATCAGAACCATTATACATCCTCCAGCTGACATCAATATTCTTAAGAAGAATGCGACCTACGGCATTTCTTAGTTCCGACATTTCTTCAGCAACATTTTGCCTATATTGGCACACATCATCTTCCCCACTTACTTCAGAGATGTGATTTTCGACAATGTTTATACAGGGATCACCGTACCATCCACTGTGTCTTCCAAGATCTCTGTCCCCAGATGATGATTTCCCACCTTTGGTTAATTCTGATAGCGGCCGCAAGTCAGATAAGCAATAACCTTCTATCAGTTCAGGAAAAGAATTACTTTTGAGGAATGAGGTTTGACTATCTTCAAATCCTGATACAGGTAGTGATCCACCAAAAAATGAATTATTTGAGAAAACCTTAGGATCTTCTACATTTAGGTGACAAGAATCCCCAAGTAGGTTTTCATCAACTGAGACACAAATTTGTGATTTATAAGAATCATCTTGCCAAGTGTGATCTACACCAAGAAGAAATGCATTCTCACATATCTCATCCAACAATCCAGGCCTCTCAAGTTTGCCCTTTATGTCCATATTAGAGGCATAATTTGGCGAAGTTGATGAAGCAGAATCATCACTTGATGCCCAATTGTCACTAGAATCTTTTCTCTGTCGAGCCTGTTGAAAGTTATTCCATCGATTCTGCAAGTGCAAAACAGACTGCTCCAAGTCAGGAGCAAAAAGCTGCTGCAGCTGAGCAGCCAAGTGCATTAAGCCATTAGTCGTGTCATCGCAAGTTTCAACATGTATATGGCAATTGGAACAATCTAATTCCCAAAGAAGGCAACCTTTACAGTTGGTTCTCAAATTTGCTTCAATGAGAGCTTCCCAGGCAACTTTTACATAACCCATCTCATGAAGGTATTCCACACTATAAGTGCCTCCAAGATTATCATAAGCTGGACAGAGAAGCAACCCCAGGTCATGCACTCTAATTTTGTGTTCATTCTGATCAGAATTTCCAGAGGATTTGTTGCACAGAGATAAAGAAGATGCAGCTAAAAGACAAGCTACATTTGAGTCACCAGTTTCTTTAACATACGAGGAACTGGATCCAGTCTTCAAGTGAGGCTCATAACTTAAACCAATGTCAATCATCTCAAGAAACAAAGAAGTATCACAAGGTGCACACAAATTTTCCTTGCAAAGGTTCTCATTATCAACGGTTTTTTCATGTTCAAGAGAAGGCATGATAAAAAATGAGGTTACCACATCCAACCAATCCAAGCGACCACCAACAGCAACAAATGTAGTGCATCTGACAGTAATTGACGTAAAAGTGTTGTAACTCTCTGGTTCCCGCAGATATATGACATCTGAACCAGCAGATTTAGAAGATAATGCGTTTGAACCTCGTCCATCTCCACGTTTTCTTGTTGAGTTGCTACAAGAAATTAGAAGAAATTCATGATTAGAAACTAAAGATATGGAACCCCAAAGTTCGCCTTCTTCATGGGCCAGCCACAAAAAGTTAGCATCCCTGCTGCCTCCAATATTTGGAACAGAGAGAAGATTGAACTTCTTTATTTTCAATTTTAAACACTGCCATGGTCCAGGAAGCTCATTCTGCAAAGAACTTTTTATGTCTTCCTTCAGATTTGGCCTGATTGAAATTTCTACAGATTCACATTCCACAAGAATTGATGTTTGAGATACAGATCTGTTTCCATCATCCAGTCCATCAGAGACCACACCTGCTAATGTTTTAATCATCTTATCCAGAAGACATTGTAATTTGAAATATTGAGGACTGTTAAGGTTGACAACAACAGAAAACAGATTAACATGCAGTAAGAATGAAGAGCTCAAAATTATCTCTTCTCTAGTCTGAGGAGTTCCATCTTGAAGATTTTTCTTATTTCGAGAAATGGCAAACTCATCACCTATCACCAAATTTTCTTTGCTCTGAGATTCCGCACAAGTGGCCAGAGATTTGGCTTTCTCCGCTATCCAAGGACCACTGACAAAACCCTCTTGCCAAAGCATACTAATCTTTGAAGGACAACCAGCTTTGTTGCTGACTGACAAGATTCTGTCGGCACAAAATTTCTTCCTTGACACACCAGTGAAATCAAGTATGACATCTTCTTGGCACATTGAGCTGACCAAGTAAACCTTGAGATCACCAGCATTTAAATGCAGAGAAAAAGTAGCCATTTTTGAATACCTTTTATGCAAGTTGGCATCTGACATACTAATGACCTGAGCTTTTACCTTTGCTGAAGTCAAAGGGGTAGAAGAATCAACAACAATAAATTGTTCCCAGGAAGAGTAGGTACTAGAACTTAGGCCACCTTCAACTAGAGGACAAAGAACCACTCTAGCATTGGGAACTGAAATATTGACTTGCCAAATTTCTTTGGTAGACAATTTTGCAATGCCAGATTGTAAGCCTTTTCCAGCATCAGCAATAGATGATTCATGCTTCCCAACAAAAGAATCACATTCTTTCTTCAGGCTGTTCATTTTGACAGATTTCTCAATATCCTTCAGAAGATCCATTATCGAATTTATCAAGGACAAATCCATCCATAAAACAAACTGAGGAAGCCCCAAATAAAATGCTCTTGGGCCTACTACACTTCCATCTGATGAATCAGAATTTACAGTAAATTTACAATTCACGGAACCTGCTGTACTAAACAATTTGATTTTCAATGCACGCCCAAATGGAGAATCAGGAGAAATAAGCACATCAAATTCATCTGAATCAGGATTTTCATCAGACAATACAGGGAGAGCGCGCATGATATCAGCTTGCAGGTCTTGAATCAAATAAGTTTGACTTCTGTTATTACTACTACTTGCACAGAAACCATGATCCTCAGCATTATTTTCAGTGGGCAAGTATTCAGCAATCTCAATATACTTTAATGTTCCTTCAAACCCTACTGCTTGGGGCCGTACCTATTGACATCATCAAATTGTTCAGACTAGTACAGGATACATCCAATGGAACTAACAAAGAAGAGCACAAAATAGAAGAATATAGACGGAACATGAATGATCCAAGTAAATCACCTGGAAAACAACAGATATATCTTTGCATCCTATATGCAGAAAATGAACATTCATGCGTTCACTTCGATCAGGACCATATAACTGTTCCACATCCTCATCCTGGAAGGACAATAAGATTGAAATTTCCGCGAAAGTTGCATTGAGGTTGGTTTGAACATGCTGTTGTTCTGACATCGATCCAAACAACCAAAAAAATAGTTTCACTACAAAAATGACTCAAAAACATATTTGAACCACCTCTAAACACTGTACATAAGGAACTTCGACAAACTACAAAATAGGAAGGGAACTCATTAAAAAATGCACATCCAGTGCAATCATCTCAACTACATGCCAGGTGTGATAAAAAAGGAGCATATTACAAGAACGCCCTCAAGTCCCAGCTAAGAAATTAAATTACACTAAGACCGATGTTAGTGTTAATGCATATAACACCCACTTTAATGAATCTAGCTGTGAGAGGCAAAGTTATTTCATAATTCTACATAGCTTCAATTCTACACGACTATGCATATATGTATATAGTTCTAAGAACAAATTGCAACAACATTCTTCTTGCCCCTGCTGGATCTTAAACAGAGAACCAGAGATTGGATAATAAACTAAAATTCAATAAAAAGTGAAAGTTGCATTTCAACAAATAAAGCATCATAGGAAAAGTACAGAACAACAAGAAGAGTATCACATTACATTTCCAAATAGGAACTTAGACCAATTGGTAATGGGTACCTGAAGTGACAGAAAGAGATCCAGCAGCAAGGCTGGATGCAGCTGTTAGTGCACTGAAAACAGAACATGTCCAGTTCCACATTCCACTGCTGGCCAATGCTGATTGTGAATTTCTAATTCCATCAAAGCATTCAAAAAACTGTTCTACACTGCAAGTATGATACCAAGAAACATCAGCACAACTCAATAGCATGAATCAATAGTTTGAAAAACTTGATTGTTCATAATGTCTGTCATTCATGTATGTCCAGCATGTTAAACAACTAGAAAATGGAAATATTGAAAACTCACCCTAAGGACATATAAATATGTTTAAAATATCTGAAGAAAAACAAACTTCTTTTCATCATTTCATCATATAAAACAAAACAAAGACTAGGTGTTAGAAATTAAATTTGCGAAACAGCTAAATACTTACATAAAGATATCAAGCAAGTACAGTGTGTTTCATATCTTTTCTGATACTTGTAATACACGCAAAGAATGTGGTGTAAATTATAGGAGAGCTATACTAACCTTGCACCAAGATCAAGTTCTTCTCTTGCATCATTGTAGTCATTTGCACATATAGAATCAGTCACCCAATCAGGGATAAGATGTGATCCAGATAGGGCTTCACTAACAGATTCTTGCACATTTAACGATAATGCAGAAGCAAAACTACCATGACCAAAGATTGACCTGTCAAAGCCACTGAGAGCAGAAAAGCATGCTGATGAATGGAAACGAGAAGCTGCATTTAAGTAGACAGAATCTGTAGACTTAGTTCCTCCATCTCTAACCAAGTTCTTGTAAGTTTCCCATGAAAATACCAACCACTTGATTGTACTGGGCTGAAATCTCAGTTCAACAGGATCAACATAAACATTCACATCCACTTTGTGTATATCTAAGGTACCATTGTTGCAAGGGATACTCAATTTTAAATTCCCAGAAAATCGACCTTTCTTTCCTGTTGCTATTGGAGTTGTGTAGCTTGACACAGAGCTTTTTGGAAGAAAAGCATGGTTTGAACATGATGCATGTGGAGAGCAGCTTTGGTTGTCAACATCATCCATTTGGAGAAGCTCAAGCACAGCCCCATGGAATTTTACAAAGTTAGTCAATTGACTTATTCCTAGAAAGTTCTCAGTTCCCACACCAGAATTCAAGTTAGTGTCTTCAGAAAAACAAGTTCCACATTCTACTTCAGATATTTGAAGAACCAAGGTTCTTTGCTGACTAATTTTCATTCCATCCATGTCCAAGCCTGGCTCATAAGCAACAATCAAGCTTCTAACCTTTACATGGAAACTAGTAAGAAACAACCTAACCATCTTTGCAATTGTTTTTACACCTTCATGAACATCAGTAGAACCAGACTTCACACTGTTTTTACTTGTATCAATGCCAGGCTTTCCTCTTTCATTATGGATGCCATTGTTACCATCATCACTGAAACTGCTACTTGCCTCTTCAGACAATGAATCCTTTTTCAGATAAGGAGCAAGCACAATCTCAAGTTCATCCACCTCAACCTGAAAGCCTTTCACCTTCCAAGGCATTTTAACCAAAAGCGACCCAATGGAACCTTCTTTTATAGTAACTGACGCTGCTGCACCTAACTGTAATGGAAAAAGGAAATTAGAAGCATGCTTAAGAGAAAAAAAGTTCCAGGCAATCAAGCTTTTTAAATAAATTCCGAAATATCTAGTTTCCATCGCAACCTTCTTCAATCTAATAAATAACTCTCAAAACTCCATCCATCACTTAATCAACCTTGATTAACTTCCAAAATTCCACGTTTGTAAGGAACCTATACGAAACTAACACAGCTTCAACAAGGCAATATTTCCTCGTTTAATAATAAGAAGCATAATTTAAGCCCAAAAAAAAAAAAAGGAAACTTTTGAGGTTAGATGTTATTATTTGAACTAAAGCAACTAAATTGGAGCTAATTCCAGAAATAAGTTAACCTCAGATTACCTTCTCATTAAGATAATCGACATTAACAGCGAGATCATTGAGTTGGACGGTCCCTTCAAAGAGCTGAACATCTAGTTGATCGAGATCGATATCCCCCAATATGAAATGTCCTAATTTCTTCTTCAACATGAATTTGAACAACCTCCTCATCGCCCACCGCGAGAACACCTCCTCCGCCGTCCTCGCGATGTTCCACGGAAACATATTCGTCTTCCAGTTATATAAGAAAAAAAAAATCAGTTCAGGATTAGGGTTGGCCAAGTAACGGAGAAAAGCCAAAGCCAGTAGTCCTCCATCGACGAGAAAGGGATTGGGTTCTCTCTCCTTTTGTTTTAAATCTGTTTTACAAAGACAGAACAGAGAAAGATTGAAACGGAGTGGAGGACTGGATGACTTGTTTGAGCAATGTTCTGTTTTTGTTTTTTCGTTTGGTTTTCTAATTAGTCACGTTTTGTAATCTAACCTTATGTTGTTACTTAATAGTAAAACAGATGATTCGGAGAATAGAGATAAGGACTCAATTTAATTAAATATTTTTGGTATTTAATAAATTCCTTTTCGGTGAAGTCGACACTCGACAGGGAAGGAAATCAATTACAAGAAGAAAAACCCGCGTGGGATTCATTTCCACAAAATGTCACATGTACATGTACATGTACATGAACACAAACAATGCTTCGTGATTACAGCTATACAACTTTTCCTTGTTTTTTTTATGAATTGAGTTTTGTGGCACTTATCGAATTAACCAACCAACCGAGGCTTTAAAACAAGAGAAATGTAAATTAGCAGGAAGTTGGATGCCCAATCTTATAGGAATCAAGAAATGGAATCAAAATTCAAAATCCTGTATCTCCTAGGATAAGCATATGCATGAAAGGAAAGAGGTCAATATCTGTAAACAGTAGCACACTAGAGACTAGAGACAAAGAATAATATGAAATAAAAATATTATCAAAGATATTAAATTATGATAAAATCAATTATCTTAATATTTAAATAGTTTTATAATATGATAAAATTTCATTTTCAAAATAATATTTCAGAAACATTTCCATGTTTTTAGGAACTCAAATTGCTTACTTTATTTCCTTGGTCTGACACAATTTGAAGACTTTACACTCAGGGTCCAGAAATTAGATTCCTTATCCTCGTCAATATGTTGCTTAAACTTCTTGAATGGGTTGGCTTGTAGCCTCTCTTGACTTATATCGTGCGTGGAACAGTAGGGTCTTTCCACCATCTGAACTCCTACCTGCATTAATTATTTCTGTTATGTTTCATGCATCCTAACATTCAAACCAATAACGTTACATTTTGTTTGTTTTCAATATGAACAGAAAGGAGCAATGCCAGGAATTAGGATATCCTAGTCCTACCAATATTCATTTTGTTGACGGCTACTGGGGTATGCTGAAAATAAATTTAAAAACAATTTCACAGATAAAAGCTATGCTAGTTGTAAACTAGTCATCCCATGGTTTTTGATCCTGACCACAGTACCACTAAAGGTGTCGGCTTTAGTGTTGGAAGACTTTTCTCTATGAGGTTAGTAATTATGTGTAAAGTTTGCTTTCAGTAAGTTTATACTTTCACAAAGATAACCATGTCATAAAGGGTGATTAGAAAAATAAATTGTATGGGTGATATATGTCTAGGGATGGCAATAAAATAAGTCAAACTGGGTCGTCACTAGTCTGGCCTAGCATACCCACCTTAACCCTTAGACCATCTAAAATGACGTCATCTTGGGAAAACTTCCTAAAATAACATCCTTTGGTTCTGACCAATGTTGCGAATATCGTACTGGACTTAGTACTAGATTAAATTCTGGAACGGTACTGTGCCGGTACCGGTCAATACTGGGTACCGTTTCGGGCAATTTTTTATATTTATAAAATAGTCCCTGAAATTTTTAAATTTTGCGAAATAGTCCACTGATATATTGTACAGTTATATATTGTACAGTTTCCTGTTTACAAGTTTACATCAACCCTATTTTCAAAAATCATAATAACAAATAATAATCACAATTAGT